>CM030369.1:218434966-218940102 GCA_003604175.2 Clonorchis sinensis
GTAACAGGGCGACCCTCCCTGCAGGACGTACCCGTCCACCACACGAGGTTTTCATCCACATAATGTACGTTTGCCAGACTAGCCTATGTCTGCAACCGTTCGGTCACTTTAGCTCAAGTGATGCATTCTCAAATGAGCAATGGGTTACACAGCCCGTTACTTTCGGCCAGCTAATGTAGGCAACTTAGAAACGAAAGTGGGCCGACGCGTAAAGATGTGTCATCGGAAATAGCAGGACAAATAGAATGCCCTTTCTGTTACGTTATTATTGCGCCACGGACTTCTTGTAGGCTTCAGCCGTGCGTATACCGTTAAGATATCGGATGCCATATTTTTCGACTTTTCAAAAGCATTTGATCGAGTCCCACACGTCCCTCTGCTCCACAAACTCGAGTCTTACGGGGTTCAAGGGAAAATTACACTGGATCAAGGCATTCGTATCAGACAGATCATTCCGAGTGAAAGTAGGCTCGACCTATTTCTGCGGCGCCGGTCTCCATTGGAGTTCCTCAGGGCTCCGTTTTGGGACCTTTGCTGTTTCTGATATACGTCAATGACCTTCCAGATGTTCTTTCAAGTCCATGTCTACTTTTTGCGGACGACTTGAAATCGTGGAGTTCCAATGCCAGTGCCCTCCAAATTGATGTAGACGCCGCAAAGCAGTGGTCGCTGGACTGGCACCTTCCTCTGAATGACGAAAAGTGCGTCCATATGTCATTTGGAGGAGACTCAGCGAACTCCTTTGTCATGCATGGTGAGAAAGGACCAGAAGACATCACGAGGATAGATGCCAAAAAGGATTTGGGTATCTGGCTCTCTCCAAACCTGTCCTTCTCACTGCACCTTGAGAAATCGGCTCAGAAGGCATTCGCTGTTCTACGGATGATTCGGCGTACCTTCTCGTATTACTCGCACGGACTTCCAAATACTCTATGGGGCCTATGTCAGACCGCTCCTTGAATATGCCAACCCGGTTGTCTACTCAGGACGCACGAAAGACGTAATCCTCATTGAGCGTGTCCAGCGAGCTGCTACGAAAATGGTTGCCGGTCTCAAATCCATGGACTACGAAACGCGTCTCGTGGTGCTCGACCTCTTTCCTTTGGAGTATCGTCGCCTCCGAGGGACTTAATTCTTACTTACGCCCTGTTTGAACAAGGCTTGGCCAACAGGTTTTTCACCGTTGACCCAGCAAACACACGGCGGGGACACGGTAAGAAGATTTTAAGCTCAGAGCGCACACCTTCATTAGGCAAACTTTTTCTCATTTCGGGTAGTTGCTGCGTGGAATAACCTTCCTGAGACGGTTGTCCACGCTCCCTCTAGAACTCAGTTCAAAACACTATTAGACACTTATTTACGTGAGTCCTCGCGCTGGCAAACATACTGCCCCGCGCTGAGAACTTAAAGAGCAGTGCTACACCCTTTTTTTCACTTGTGCCTTTCAGGTGAACGACAGCTGCTGAACGACAAGAACAAAACCGACCCGGGAAACTTGGGCGAAAGCCTCGATCCTGTGTATCAATCCGTGAATCCGTGAAGATACTCCGCGTCACAGAGGCCTTTATGCTGGATGAACCTTCGTCTAGAAACTAAACATTCTTGCAAGCGTTCACTCTGTACAATTTTTTTGGAAACGCTGCTCAAATTCTGAGAAGCGCGTGATTTACTTGGTCACACTGCCTTATGGTGCAACGTCTTGGATGTGTAGACAAGCCTTATGCGACCATAAATATTTTGGTTTAGACAGTGTAGGATTGGTCGTTCCCATGAAGCCAGAACACATGCATTAAACGCCTCAGTAGGTAGGTGCTTACCTACCGGTGCTACAGGGCTGATTTATTGGGAATGGCCCACTGTCTCCACAGAAGAGTTGGACTGATGGCGCCACTGTATTGTCTGTTAACTAATAATAGCAGTAGTATTTATATTTTCAGGCCTCTACAGGGCACATTAATTCAGACCTCATTGGGTCATTATAAGTTAGGCGTGGCGGGCAACAAAAACCAGATGGAAGGCAGAGCAAGTTGAGAAGCTTGTAACGTGATTGGTAATCTTAGACCAAGGAAAACAAAAAGCTGGAATAGCGCGGAAGGGGGTTCATTTTTGGTAATAAGCCGGTGGATTCGTGCCAAAAGTGAAACCCGTTGACTACTACGGGTCACTTCGAGCAGTTGAGTTAATGGCTGGAAAGCGTAGACAGAGATGACGAGGTGGAGAAACTTTTACTAGGGCTAAATGCCAAGTTGCATCTCCAAAGTATGGCGTCCACTGAAGGTAGACGGATTTATCGGCTCCGCTGTTGGGGGGATTCATGGGTAAGAGCCCTTTGGGAGAGATAAAAAGCGCCAAGGAATAGGGCCGAATAAGCACCGTGAATGAAACCGTTGAGCTTGTAAGCGAAACAAACTGAAAATGCGGCGGAATACCGAGATGAGAAAATCTTAGAGGGAGTTCAGAGCCTCGGAACAAACTCGCCTCAGAGGTAACTGTGACCAGTTAAGCAGTTTGTTCGTAGTTATAGGCAGGATATCCAGTGGGTAAAACGGGTAAAACACACGCACCTACCTACTACTCCAAGGAGTGAGCATATGCGATGAGAAATATATGTATACAGAGGTTCCAACCTCTCACCTACCAACATGCAAGACTAGGGCCCAACGACTAGTTATTCGCCATGCACCACTTGGTAACTTGAAGCTGACAGCAGTGCTTTGGGGACTGGTGGCTATCTGTCTTACATTTACGTTCCTTTCTAGGAACTCAGGTAATAACTATCAGATAAACTAGTCCGTCACCTCAGAAGTTAATCACCACCAGTCCTTATACGTTTAATTTCCCAAGCCCACTACTTCTCTGAGGGCTTACACCGGGTTGCACTAGATCGCTTGTACTTTAATATCATATGTTAGCTAACTCAACCCCTGCTTGGTCCCTAGTCTACTAAGTACAAATCCATCCCTATCCTATCTCATATAATCACTTGTCTCCACCCTAACAGTGGTAGACGTCAAGTCTTTCTCGCTCTCCATATATAATAATAATAATGTTTATTCCCAACTTGTGGGGGCATGCCATCAGGCATGATCATAAGGTTACAGTCAGAAAAAGGTATGACTGGTGGGACTGTGAGTACAGGGGTTTTGGGTGGGAAAAGAGGATAGCGCCATAGGCGGTGAGCTGTATCCAATGTAAACGTGGCCGTCACTAAACCGGCACGAGCATGGAAGCTCTTTTGTCGAAGAGAACATCGAGCAAGGTCAGATCGTTAGGATTTGAAGGTGGCAAGCAAAAACAAAGCGAGGCAGGGCAAAACAAGAGGCTTCTTGCCTGAAATATGACAAGAGAAATGTAAGCTGTGGAAAATCAGAAACCAGAACATCAGATCCGGTGAAGCAGCAAAGTTGGCATCATCCAGCCGATCAAATTGAACTGAAGTCAAAAACAACCGCTGAGGCCTCGCGGCCTTGGACTATTGGGCTCGTGGCAGGGTCACAAAAGCGTAAGTGGGGATGATGAAATGGAGGGACTAGCAGAGCGGGTAAATGGTAGCAGGGATCTCAAAACATGGTATACAGTTAAACTGTAGTGACTCACTGGTGTCGCTGTTGTGGAGGCGGGCATAATAGTTCCTTTGGAAGAGAGAGATGGTGACAACACACGAGCCGGAACGCGAACTGTATAGAAAGTTATTGGATTTGGTGGGAAGCACAGCAACACAGAGATGGTTAAATTTCAACCAACAGTTCAGCAGGTTGGAATGAATGTGTCATGGAGTCAGCTGGGTCGATTGGGGAGTTCGTCGTATTTGCAGTTAATGGAACGAGTGGGCGAGGGCACGGTCGAGAGAAGGAATGGAATAGTTGCGGGTGTGCTATCGAACTGGGTATGGCAGTGCCGTGCCATCATTGGCCTGACATGCTTCAGTTTTCGGACAGCCCCGTAACGGACGTCACATTTTAAGGTGAGTGGACTGAGGTGTGCGGTTCTTTGTGCAGCGGGATTCATTTCAGGCTGGCCGAGGAAACAAGGTGGAGCAAAGCCGATATGGAATCGCAGGGTTTATTGGTCCGTTTGGGGATCCTGTGGTTGAAGATCACCGGCCAGGTGGGTAACAGCCAACCAGGTCCTCCAAACCGGTATTGCCTCGAAGCTTGGGAAGATGAGGGGTGGGATGAAATTAGTAAAGCATGGTGAGTTTGAAAAGACAACAAATGGGATAATGTGAATTAATATACATCGAGAAAGAAAAACTTGACGTCTGCCGCGATTAGGGTGATTGTATGATACAAGTGATTGTATGTATATTATATATATATGTATATATTATATGTATATATATTATTGCACATTCTCCCATTTGATGCTTCCTCAAACTCACCGTGCTTTGTTAATCTAATCCCATTCCCTCGTCTTCCCAAGCTTTGAACTCCGGCAATACCAGGTATGGACGACCTGGCTGGCTGTTATCCACGCTCAGAGAATTGCACATCTCCCACCTCACCATCTCCACTTACCCTTTTTCGTGACCCTAGCTATACGCCCAAACGTCCAAAGACACGACGGTTTTAGGTTTTAGCTCAAATTGGCCGGTCAGATCGTGACAGTTCTGCTGCCTCTCCAGATCCGTTATTCGGGTTCCACATTTTCTGCGTTTTGAAGTTTTTCATCTCGTACCAGGCAGGAAGCTTGTTGCTATGCCCTCCCTCGTATTAGTTCGCCCGCCACTTTCAAATTTTAACTATCGTCTCTTGTTTGATCCGATACGTTCCTAATAAGAAAGGAAGAGTTCCTGTGATTTTGGTTCACTACCCATGCCGCTTCAGGCATGACCAATTTTACTTCGGATAATGCCTACTGTTTACGTCACCCTCCATTTTCCACGAAATTCCCAGTACCCACAAACCCTTATTCTGACTGTAGCATTGTGATCATGTTTGAAAGTATGGCACACACTAGTTTGGAATAAGCATTATTATTATTGCGTTGGTGATTCGTCCAAGTGTGCGAATCTCCAAGGTCACTAAACACCACCCACTGTGAATACGTTGCCTAGTGTAGTAAGAAATCGCTAATTGCGGGAACAGGTAGCCCACTTACAATAGACGGAACTTTCAGATAGTTTTATAGCTGGGATAATTCCCTGAACATTCTAGAATCTACGTGGCCCTTGTGGGTGCAAAATATTTGGAGGTGCCATACCTGTAAAAAAATTTTGCTCGAAAATTCGTTACCAGTAAAAATTGCGTAAGTCGCGTACATTATTGTCAAAAAAGTGTGCAAGCTTGTTGTTAAACAGCAGTGTTCCATTATAGATTGCGAAATATGCCAGTAAGACCATGACGTTGATCAACTAGCCAAATGGAACCTACGCCGACTATAGCGGGCGGCTGAACGAACCCGGCTGACGCGCACGACGAACATGCGGCTAGGGGTCCACGACATCTAGTTAACTGTCCACATGCAGCCCACGTCGATCATAGCGGGCAGCTGAAGGAACACGGCTGACGCACATGACGTCCACGATTCCTAATCAACTGACCGGAGCGCGTTCATCCATCTCTATCGGTGGAAAGGTCCAAAACAGGCGACATAAAAAGTTGGATTGTATTGGTCGTTTTGATGAGTTCATAGGTACTGCCAGGGGGCGCATAAACTTCTTCCTGCAGAGTGCCCATTTGGCCGTTGACACCCTGAAGTGAGAGCAAGATATCAGTTAGGTTATCGAGCGCACAGTTATATTTCACGCATTGATTTAATGCCTTTTCCAATGTCCTAAAGGGTGAAAAGTATACAGCCCCCAATTTCTCAACAAACACTCAGGAAGCCACTACAGAAGCCATAACACTGCTAGTTCAAACTCCAGTGTACGCCGAAAATTTCGAAAGGAGATTAATAGAACAACTTGCGAAAATGACGGCAAATGAGGATGCTTTTTGGTCTGAGCACATACGTAATAAAATGCAACATTGTAGCCTAAAAAGTTTTATTCTATTTACAAAGTTTTTTCAGAAAGAAGCAGTGTGCCCCCAAGGCGCGGTGTTACCCAGGAAAGTTCAAGAAGATACGTCCAGGAAGGCGGATATTCAGCTTTTAAAATCTAGGTGCATATGAGAGTTTGACTTTCCTCGCCAATATTCTGTGACTGTTTAGTTGAAGTTTTCTAATAAATAACTACCCTCCGAAGAGCTTTCCCCCTTTCACCAGCAGTCACGGCCAGCGCCTGTTGGCTGTTTTTACCATCCACCATTCATTTCTTGGAGATGGCAGCAGTGACTCGGTGACTGGCAACCCATATTCTTACGTATCTGTTAAGTACACTTTACAGATTCCAGTTAAACTATAGTCCTGGTCCATCATCTGGGAAGTCGCTGCTCAACCGGTTATTATTAGTTTAGTATCCTCGTTCACATCAGCTCTCCCTCTGCACGACATGGACCCTATGATTAAAGTCTTTAGCTAAACAAAATACTACCGCCTCCACTGTCTGACCTAACATGTAATCGTTCGTTCGAATTTTGCATCCTTTTATCTCCATTTTTGCCTTCTGTTACCCTGGCCATTTTCTAAACCGTCCAAGGGCACTCGTGACCAGCAATGACTTCCAATTTCAGTTCACGTCAGTCGGTCTCATCATTGGCCTAGTCGTACCACACGCTCACTGTCACCGATTTTGGTTTCCACAACCGCGATCGCTGACTTTCATGTAATAAGCACATCTCGTTGGTGGTACCTCCCCCCGCGTTGTGCTGTTGCTTGCCGCGTTCAGGTTGTAACGACCCTATCTTGCCTCGATTGGCGTGTTCCCTACAAGCTGTGAATCTAGACAAGGTCTTCTCATAGTGCCTATAGGCTTGAAGGCGACTTTCACTGGCGCTGTTGCAAATGCCTCACTCTTTTTTCGAAGACATCGTTTATATACGAAGGCGTACCCATTTTCTGCTCATATCAGCCAGACGTTGCTTTCTTCCACATCTTTAAACGAAGTTCTTCCTGTAACCATAGGGTCGGAGTGTCTGAAAATGTCGCAGTTATTTCGTCTTTGTCTCTGCTGCGTTGTAGTGCTTCTCCATCTGATGAAGTAGGGTCCATACAAAGCTCCGTTTGTGGCAGTTCGGATCGCTGCTGAGATAGGTCAGAATTCGGTCCTTCCGAGTTTTTTCCAGTATATTTCAGTTCGCAGCTGGGCGCCTGTTGTCTTCGTGACCAGCGCGTTATTGCACGCCAGCACGCCCTTTCCGTTGCAAAGTGGGTGTCAAGAAACACGGGGTCTAGCAATTGGATCTTTTCTGACAATACATTTTTCTTCATTCTGGCAAATGCGTCACCCATATATTGCACCCTGGGCTTTGTTTCAATGTCCGCTAGCTCAGTCTGCTCCTTGTTCGTATTGTAAATACGGCGATGGTCCCCGGGATTGGTGATCCCGTTCGAGGTCCCTGGGGGTGTACATATTGCTCGCCTTTGAACTCGAAGTAGGTTGTCATTCACAAATCCGGTGGTTACCAGCTTTCGCCGCGTGTTCCGTTTATTGTTATCCGATTGTCCGGAAATACGGCAGCCGTCGTGTTTGCAGAACCTAAGTCAAACAATATGAATATGATTTTCCCTCAAAAGACACCATTATTCCATCCTCTTCGAGATCGAAATTTCCTAATATCCACAAATGGTCTTGCGATGCTGATTCAGTTTTGGGATCCACTGATGAGATAACATATCTACTCCCGTAGTGTGGAGCAGCTGTATGTGGGTGCCCCTGGTAATGAAACGATTTGGCGTGTGGTACTGTTTTTTAGCGAACCTTTGAGAGCTAGTAGACTAGGGCAACTTCTGAGTTGCAGGCTTATATTCCACAGCGCTCGCGCTGCGTCAGTCAGCGACGATCTTAAATTTCCTTTAGAATCACCTAACTTGGAGGCTATCTAATCAAATAATCGAGCGGAGGAAAATACATTGTTTACAACGGAGGAACGGAATTGCTCAGCTAAATACATTCAACGGACCAAGGGAAGACCACACCGCAAACCAAAGTTCAAGGTGACGAATAAAATTACACTAAAACCACCTCAAGACCAATCAGCCTATTTAGTTATTACATCAAGACCTCTACAAACGTGGGCAGGAAGCGAGAATTTACTCAATCAACTTAGGATTGATGATGCCATACCGACTGAGATCTAACTGCCAGGCTCGGCGGATAGAGCGATATTCAGGACGTTCAGTAGAGCTACCTAACTTATTCTCAGCATCGATATCTGGCAGATATCTTTACCCAAGCGAAGCGACGTTTCTGTTAGGAGCCTTGTGTGTAGTTCTTTCAGCCACGACTAGCAGAAGTGGTCTTCTTGTTCAACGGTGCACCAGCATTCTCCTGCGTGCGGAAGAATGTCGTTAATAGCTATTAGTAATTCTGCCTTGCTAACAATGGATGTGGCCGGGTCGTCGGGGAAAAAGGAAAGCCTGTGGGCTGTTTCTGCAAACTCCAACCGTCATTATTGTGCCGCTGCTGCTTTAATCTCAGTATCTTCCACCAAAGTAAAGGGCGATATTTCACGTATTCAAGTGACGAACCTTTGTTTTTTTCGAGGCGCTCCTCAGTATTGTGACTTGCTTTCCTAGTTCCAAAAGGCAGGACTCTGATTTAAATAGATTTTGCTCCTTTAGCGATATCAACTGATCATTTGAGTTTCATATAGTTGTCCTTTTAGGAAGTGGTCGGATATGAGTTCCGGAAGATGCCGAACTCTCCAGGGGCAGCTCTCGACTACTTGGAATGCGTACTGCCTTCTTCAAGAGGACAAGAGACTCACACTGGATGCCATATTGCTGGACTTCTCAAAAGCATTCGATCGCGTCCCACACATTCCGCTGCTCTACAACTTCGAGTGTTACAGAATTGAAAAGAAAATTCTACCGTCGATTAGGGCGTTTTCATCAGGCAGAACATTCCGAGTGAAAGAAGGCTCAACCCACTGTATTCCAGCGGCGGCCCCCATTGGAATTCCCCAAGGATCCGCCTCGGGACCACTGCTGTTTCGTATATACGTCAACGACCTTCCAGATGTTCTTGCAAATCTGTCTACTTTCTGCGGACGGCATGAAAGCCTGGAGTACTAAGGCCAGTGCCCTCCAAATGGATGTAGACGCCGCAAAGCAGTATTCGTTGGACTGGCACCTCCCTCTGAATGACGAAAACTGGGTCCATATGTCGTTCAGAGGAAACTCAGCGAAGGCCTTTTTCGTGCATGGTGAGAATGGATCAGAAGACATCACGAGGATAGATGCCAAAAAGGATTTGGGTACCCGAATCTCTTCAAACATAACCTTCTCGCCGCATCATGAGAAATCGGTCCAAAAAGAATTCGCAGTCCTACGGACGATCCGGCACATCTCCCGTATTACTCACATAGATTTCCAAATACTCTATGGGGCCTACGTCAGACCGCCTCTTGAATATGCCAACCAAGTTGCCCATCCAGGACACAAGAAAGACGTGACCCTCGACGGGCATTTCGAACGAGCTGCTACGGAAATGGTTGCCGGTCCCAAATCCATGGACTGTGAAACGCGTCTCGTAGTGCCTGACCTCTACCCCCTGGAGTATCAACGCCTCCGAGGAGACCTAATTCTTACGTATGCCCTGTTTGAACAAAATTTGGCCAACAGGTTTTTCACCGTTGACCCAGATAACATACGGCGAGGACATAGTAAGGAGATTTTCAAGCTCAGAGCGCACACTTGCATTAGGCAAAAATTTTTCCCATTTCGGAATTTTGCTGCATGGACTAACCTTCTTCCGACGGTTGTCCACGCTGCTTCCAGAACCCAGATCAAATCATTACTAGACAATATTTATGCGGGGCCTCGCGCTGCAAGCATACTACCCCGAGCTGGGAACTCAAAGAGCAGTGCAGCACCCTTTTTCGCCTGGGCCTTTCAGGTGAACGGCAGCCGCTGAACGATAAGAACAAACCCGTCCAGGGCAACTTGGGCGAAAGCTTCGACCCCGTGCATCAATCCGTGAGTCCGTGAATCCGTGAAGACGAACAGCGCATCAAACTGGTGAATTTTACCGACAATGTTTCCGTAGGCCGGTTCGACCGGTAACGAGTGATGGGCGAGGTGCTTCCAGCGTCAATCGGTATTTGGGCACAACAAACCGGAGACTTCAAACGTTTTGAGAAGAATACAGTCGGGGTAATATTGGTACCGCAACTAAAAGCATATGAGGTTAGCACCCATTACTGTGCAAAAAATGCAAGTCATCACGGATTTCCGACCGGTACACTAATAAGTATACAATTAGAACCAGCAGCAAAGGCGAAAAGTACAGAAGCCCTGAGCAACCGCTGTCAAGGCACATCGTCCCTCGTAGTGCGAAATTCTAGGAGGGTCGCTTCGTTGAACCGCTCGTCCTCTGAACCTATCCTGATAAGCTTCTCAGTTAAATAACAACGGCTCGACGACAAGAATAAAACCGATCCGGGAAACCTGGGCAAAAGCCTCGATCCTGTGTGTCAATCCGTGAATCCGTGAAAAACCAATGGATCTTGATCGTAAACTTTAGGGAAACATTGCTGCCGGATGGAAATTCGTACACCGTACGGATGCTTTCCCTAGACCTCATGATATAAATGGAGTTCGATGAAAAGCATAAGTACGGCATTTATTATGCAAATCTCTCTATTAGTCCCGGCTTTTGTGCGTGCGGACACCTTTCGTTTTAGTGCATCAATTTTGACCTCTGTTGAGTTTCGCGGTCTCTGGCTGCGGGTACACTATCTCCTTGATGCCGTCATGTCCCTTGCTTACCTTAAAAACGGTGCTCCTATTTTCGAGGACCCTGCATACGAAGATTGCGAACTCATCCAATTTCGTCTGACGGATTCTGCCCTGCGTGGATTTGAGCGACTGACTGCAACACTCGTAGGTTTGCTTGTGTCACCGATCCAACTCGTTCCCATTTTAGGGGGCGCAATCATTCAAACTGTCTGTCACTGATAAACAGAAGGTATCCTGATAAGTTAAAGTGGCCTGATTTATCCATGTAGTGCTTTATGTTGCCGCTGCAGGGCCGCTCAAGTACCTTTACCTTCAGTTTGAGCAACCTCTCCGGTGCGACCGATGGATCTACAGAGTGTTTACGAATCAACAAGTACTTCATTTTTCTGTAACGATAATTTTTCAGTGGAAAAATATTTTCTCTCGGAACGGCGAGCACCAGAATAACGGTGAACGCCAAGGAGGATAGTTTCTCAATGGCGAAAGAAAGAATGGTCCAGTTGGAGGATGGAACCAAGAAACAGCAAACTAAAGAACTGAATATGTGCAAGCGGCAGTCCTCCAAAGCAAAAAATCGACTTCAACATAAGCTTGATTCCGAAAAGTCCAAAGGGAACCGGGCTGAAGATATCAAACCCCGGTTTCCTTCGAGTACCAATGCAGTGGATTCTCCACTTTCCTCCTCCACCGGCCAGATACAAACTACTAGCCCCGGTGGACCCGTGGGCTGTGGGCCCAGTCCTCCTATTCCCAATCAAGCGGTCTTCGGCCGTTCCTTAAGGTACGCTAAGCTGGAGCGTTGTTATTCAGCAACTCAGAATGTGCTGACTGATAGGGCCGGAACTTAGGTCCACCAGTATGAAATGCTATCGCATTCTTGTGTTTCACCCCGTCGTTCTGTCTTATTGCATGTCCTAGGCCTTCTTTAGCTTGGGCTCAAATGTATGGGGAACTCAGCAATACTTCCGCCGTGGTTGGTGACATCCTAAAGTTCGCCGAGCATGCGCAGATACTTGTGTTCCGCAATGGCATGGTGGAATTCGAAGGTTTGTGTCGTCTTCGGACTTACTGTGCAGGAATCGCAGGCTTTTGTAGATGGTCGGCTTGCCCCAACTACGAGTCCGTCTGTCAACGTCTGCGCACAATCGCAAAGCTTTTTGCGCGTAAACGAATGTGGTACAGAGACCCATGTAAGCCCGGACGAATCAGGTGGTCGGCTATACCCGGTGCGTATTACTGTGCATCGATTGGTCTCTGCCTGGTCATCATCATGGATAACACGACGTCAGGGTTCAACACTGATGCTTCGCCGTATGATTTATTTGAAAGCCTTATTGTGAAGAAAAGAACAAAGTTGGACGGGGAAGGGACTTACTACAGTCATTCCGAGGTGCCTACACCAGACACTGATTCAGATCGAACAAGAACGCCACTGACATCCGGGCGGACAACGCGGTCCCCATCCGGGCAGGCGAGTAGCACCGACTGCACCCAAACGTTTCGTAACCTCCTTCATACCCCTCTATCAGGTCAAGAGTTGGCCACCACTCTGCTTGCGCCACTCTGAATGGGGCACGGAAAACCGCACCCTCTACAGCAAGCGATGATTAGGCATACGTAACATGCCCCAACCAACGCAGCTTCTGGTGCCGGACACATTTTTCAATGTAAGTTCCTGTTGCACAACCGAAAATTTGCTTTCTAATTACCCCGCGGATTCTCGGACGTCAGCCCACACGACCTATCGTCCTAAGACAACAATTGTCGAACACCTGAAAACGTCTCAGTTCCGCTGCTCGAACATACTAAATCCTACTGCCATACAACAAAACAGGCCGTACGGTAGCCTGATACACGTCCTTTGAGATTCAGGGATGTACCGCTTTGACGCCATAGGTGTCTCAAATTAGCCAACGTGACCCGAGCCTTGCAGATTCTTGCATTTACCTCATCTGTCATACTATGATCATAATTAATACAACTTCCAAGATACGTGAAGCACTCTACAACTTCGAGTGTCTGCATGTCCACGAGCATAACCTGATACTTAGTGGGTGAAAAGTGCATACCAAAGGACGGGAAGACTTTGGTGGCTGCATCTAAAAACACCTGTGCCTTCTCCTCTTCGAAGACGAAAACACTGCCGCCTGCATATTCCAGATCGACAAGGTTTTCGTCAGAGGCTATTTGAACTCCGGGGTTTTGAAATCCTTTCAGTATTCATCCCATTGTTTCATCGAACACGAAATTAACTAAGAGTGGTGAGAGTGGGCACCCCCGACGGACCCCGCTTTGTTTACGGAAGCTTTCGGAGAGCTTGCCGTATACTCTCACATGTCCGGAAGTCTGAGAATACAGATACAAATAAGTTTGGCTTTTCGCCAAGCGCCTTCGTCCAACTCTGGATCCAAAGTCGGCGTTAACGTTTCTAAAGTCTATTTGTACAGTGGTTTCGTTTATCTCAACCTCAATTTCGGTCGCCAGTACAACAGTTAATTGGTAATCCAATCCATTCCGACCCGTCCCACGTGGCCTGACCAGCGCATTTGATTGTGAATTAAGTTGCTCTCGAACCAGCGTATTTTCACCTTCTGAAGAGCATCAGCTTGCGGGATCCGGTTCAACCAGTTATGCTCACAGTTCACCACGGACATCCTACGAAAGTATTCAGACACGACAGCGGTGTAAAAGGTTCAAAAAAGTTGAGATAATCGTTCAGCTGTAACACCCTTTCGACGCCTAGCTGCCATGCCATCCGAAGGAAGCACGAGGGCTGGGACACTGCCAGGTTGTCCAATCCCAGACAGGGGAAGTCGAGATGCAGGGGTTGGGTTCGAACCGCGAACCTTCTAGTCAGTAAATTCGCGCTTTAACCAGTGTACCATTTCGCCACAGCGATGTAATGTCCATGTCGCGCGATTGTTTAGAAGTGCAGGCTGAACCTGTACGCCGCAAATTTTGCCTGCTACCAAATATTGATTGTTACGGGCGCGTTTCTGAAGTCTTCCGGTTGCGACACTAGCCATCGATATTCACGAGTTTGGCGTGTGATAAATTCCGATGCCTGCCAGTTGCAGATTCTTGCATTTACCTCATCTGTCATACTATGATCATAATTAATACAACTTCCAAGATACGTGAAGCACTCTACAACTTCGAGTGTCTGCATGTCCACGAGCATAACCTGATACTTAGTGGGTGAAAAGTGCATACCAAAGGACGGGAAGACTTTGGTGGCTGCATCTAAAAACACCTGTGCCTTCTCCTCTTCGAAGACGAAAACACTGCCGCCTGCATATTCCAGATCGACAAGGTTTTCGTCAGAGGCTATTTGAACTCCGGGGTTTTGAAATCCTTTCAGTATTCATCCCATTGTTTCATCGAACACGAAATTAACTAAGAGTGGTGAGAGTGGGCACCCCCGACGGACCCCGCTTTGTTTACGGAAGCTTTCGGAGAGCTTGCCGTATACTCTCACATGTCCGGAAGTCTGAGAATACAGATACAAATAAGTTTGGCTTTTCGCCAAGCGCCTTCGTCCAACTCTGGATCCAAAGTCGGAGTTAACGTTTCTGAAGTCTATTTGTACAGTGGTTTCGTTTATCTCGACCTCAATTTCGGTCGCCAGTACAACAGTTAATTGGTAATCCAATCCATTCCGACCCGTCCCACGTGGCCTGACCAGCGCATTTGATTGTGAATTAAGTTGCTCTCGAACCAGCGTATTTTCACCTTCTGAAGAGCATCAGCTTGCGGGATCCGGTTCAACCAGTTATGCTCACAGTTCACCACGGACATCCTACGAAAGTATTCAGACACGACAGCGGTGTAAAAGGTTCAAAAAAGTTGAGATAATCGTTCAGCTGTAACACCCTTTCGACGCCTAGCTGCCATGCCATCCGAAGGAAGCACGAGGGCTGGGACACTGCCAGGTTGTCCAATCCCAGACAGGGGAAGTCGAGATGCAGGGGTTGGGTTCGAACCGCGAACCTTCTAGTCAGTAAATTCGCGCTTTAACCAGTGTACCATTTCGCCATAGCGATGTAATGTCCATGTCGCGCGATTGTTTAGAAGTGCAGGCTGAACCTGTACGCCGCAAATTTTGCCTGCTACCAAATATTGATTGTTACGGGCGCGTTTCTGAAGTCTTCCGGTTGCGACACTAGCCATCGATATTCACGAGTTTGGCGTGTGATAAATTCCGATGCCTGCCAGTAACGCTCTGAAAAAATCCAAGTGTTTTTTGAGATATTCCTGTCTAGGCTTGGGCAACCTGGCAGTTTCATCCCTCGTGCTTCCTTGTACCGAAAGAGTTGCAGCTGGGCAATTATCATTATTTAGAGATACCTTTTTGTTTCAGACTCAGATGCTGTCGTTATCCGCTGCAATTCCGTTTCAGAATTCCGTGCCAGTAAAAACCAGTCGTCAGCAAAAACAGCATGCGTACGTTTTACCCATGCAGCATTCCTCTGGTTATGAGGTGTTCTGTATTTAGTGGGTCACAATGGAGACGCTACTGGAGAATCGCATTGGGACTTCTACCCGCATATTGCTGTCATGCCAACTGGATAAAGTTGATGATATAATACGGTCACGTTTCTTCTCCTCTCCGTGTCCATTTGGAAACCTGAGACGTAGTTACACAATCTTGAATGTTAACCTTCGTCGCAGAGTGCAGAGATTAGCGTCTGACTGAATTTGCGCTTTTATCTTAAACTTGTTTCATTGATGCTTTACCTGCTCTGAAATTCAAACCGTTCCTCTGGAACGACCTCGTCCAACATGTTCTTACGCCGCCTATTCCCCCAAATACCAACCGGGATCTTTCCAGCATTTCGAGATGGACCGACTCCATGCCAGTTGCCCGCTATGCGTATGTCTCCCCTCAAATGAGGACAGCTTGTATTCCTGTGGAACATCCCTGGTGTATATAGAAAGGATTAAATGATGTTCGGCTAGTAATCCGACGTTTCCAGAGACCTCATTCTGCATTTTCGAGATCGTTTATACTTCTTTCAGCTTCGGAGGATGATCCACATAGTCCCTTTTACAGTGTGGCGCTTTCTGCAGGTGATCCTATCAGACTTTTGACGGGCGGCTGAACAGTCCGGAGAAGTGAGGTCTTCCACACAGCTATTCTGTTTCGGATTTCGTACCTCTGACCGATCCTGATGTGAGAAAGCTGCCGGCATTGGCTTTTGGACTCGTGGATTCTCAGTGCTTTCAAGATTCCTATGAAGCTGTGCGTGTATGTATTTCTTCACTACGCTCCACTTACAATTCATCAGCTCATGCAAGCGTTATTTTTGTTCGATTTTCTCGAGCCGGCTCATAAGAGCAATTCCGCTCAACCATGGACGGAATCAGTGTCGTCTTTGCCAAACATCCTTTCACGCCGAAGTAATTACTTTCCCATACACCCTCCTGTCCGTCTAGATCTAACGATAGCTGCGGTGTATGGGTGCGCACGTCGAACTCGACATAACCATGTGTTCATCAAGATGCAATCTTTTGTTTTTGTGCATCCACTTGCTGAGTCATTGAATATTCTGAAATCCAGCTTCACTCACCATTTACCATACACCAGTAACCCTTAGTTATTTATTGAGGCAAATGAACCATTGAAAACTCCTCACAATCATTCTACTATACAATCCTATACAGTCCTCTCGAACTATTTGATAACTGGTGTTCTTTGGAAGTGATGTCAAGATGGCTCAAGTGGTTGGAACGCGAATTTACTCACTGGAAGGTCCGTGGTTCGAACCCGACCTCTGCGTCTCGACTTCCGCTGTCTAAAATTGGGCACCCTGACAGGACGCCAGCCCTCGTGCTTCCTTCGGGTGATATGGCAGCTGAGTGCCAGAAGTGTGTTACAGCTGAACGATTCGATCTTCTGTCTCGATTGCTTTCGTAGTTTACCATGGTCATCTTCATATAACCATTTTAATTAGATCACGCAGCTGCGCTTGAAGTACTGAGTACTTAGCTTCCTGAATTGTTATTCACCATTAGGATTAGAGAAGGTTTTACGATATTCGCACCGCCCGATTCAGTGGATTTTTCTGGGCGCCAAGTGGATTTGATCAATATTCACTAAACAACATCATGTTTATATTCGGAAGCAAGGATCGGAGAGTGAAGTGGTCGGATTTGTGGTTGATAGCAGGTCTACTTTGGGCAATTGTCGACCGCACGTCGCCAGAGAAGAAGCCGACAGCCCAACCCAAGAACTCGTAGTGTTGATTTGCGTAAGTCTTCTGGACATCGCAGCACATGACTAAGGCTTTCTTCATGTAAGCATGTTATTTATGAACCAGTATGTATTACTGGTGCATTGCTGTCATTGATGATGATATTGTGGTGTGATCAGCTGGGCCGCCCTACTTGCTGCATACAGCCGAGTCAGTGAGCGATAATGGGTTACTGCTGACCCCTTCCTTTTCCTTCCACACATTCTTCCTTCCTACCCACCTTACATGGTTGTCAGCGACACCTCCCTAGGCCCATTCTTAGGGATTGAGAGATCCGTTCGCCTTCCATTGACGTTGGGCGCAACATCTACGGTTCACTCGGCTGTCAAAGCCGGAACCACTTCGATATTTTTCGAACTCCGACGTTCAGTTCAGCTGGCCGCCTTTTACACTGAACATGCTGAACAGCAAGCTGCTCTTGCATGTACTATGGCTTCGCTTTGCATTGATTTGTGCCGTCTCTCTGAAACGAGGATTCATGACCCAAGTACGTTTGTTAAACCTGCCTCCCCATCTATTTCCGCTCGCTTCCGGTTCCGTATTTCTGGTGATCCAGAGGCCGATGCGGCATGTTCTACTGGGGTTGGTATTGTTCTGATCCACCGAGCTCAGGGATCTGTTTGAAAAGTTATCTGTTATGAATGGTTGTCATCTTAGACAGCATAACATCAGTGTTCAGTGTTCAACACTGATGCCTGGCTGCCGTGCAACCATAACTTATGCGAAAACCTTATTGTGAAAAAAGAACAATAAGAATAGAGGGGATTTAGTGCGAGGTGCCTACACCTCCGGGCACTCAGTTAAGCAGTAAGGATAGAAACTGACTACGAAAACGCCGTAGACCTCGATTAGCAGTCATATCTTGCAGCTTCTCCAACCCTGCACCTGGTAGATCACGCGGTCCTCATTCTGGAAGGAGGGTCGCACCGGTGGCAACCAGACCTTTCTTAATCTCATTCACACCCCTCTGCCACGGTGGACCATTTCTCTGCCCGCGCCACTCTAAATTGGGTACGGAAAACAGCAAACGGCAAACAATGTTCGATATGTGCAATACATGGCCTGACCGCCTGACGCAGATTCTCGTACTGAACACATTCTCCGATGGAAGTCGCCATCGTCTCTTAATTCCCTCGCTACGGATTTGCTGACAGGTCTATCGAGCTATGACTATGTGACAACAGTGGTCGATGAGTTGAAACCCTCTCAGTTCCGCTGCCCGAAGAGTCCACGCCTCACGACCGTATAGCAAAACAGCCCGTACTGTAGCCTGCTACACGTGTACCTTGAGATTCATGGATATGCCGCTTTAAAGTCATAGGTGTTTCAAATTAGCAAACGCGACTCGAGCCTTACAGGTTCATGCGTTGACCTCATTCGTCACACTAAGTCGGAACTAATGAAACATCTAAGATGCGTAAAACGCTCCACAACTTCGAGTACCTCTCCCTGGATTGTAAATGGCGTGTTCAGTGACTGTATGTCCAGAGGCACGACCTTACACTTTTTGAATACAAAGGGTATTCCAAAGGACGGGATGGCCACCTCTGTGCGGTTCATTTGGCAGCATCTTTGAGAGCATCCCGTAAATGCTCTGATAATCGTTGTGTTCAGTGAATCTGTTTACGCCCTAGCACACTAGCTCCGGTACCGCCAAGGACGGTTTTTCGGCGCTCTGAACGCATTATTGTGGCGGGTTGAGAGCTCAGGTATTGTAGTTTTCCTACTGAGACTCATTTGGGTGGTCGTTTTGGACTGGAATCGAAGCGCACGTCAACGGTGGAAGCCCGCTGCAGTTCTATGCTGACCACCGACTCTCTGCTCAGCACTAGCTTCAGAAACAACCGAAGCCGCTTGGCCACATGCCCCTGTATGCCATCCAACCCCCAACACACAGACCACGTCGCAACATGGTGCGAGTCTGCGTTGTTTTTGGAAAACCTACGTGGATTCGGATCAGGCAATCGTTGCTTCTAGTTGCGCTTTTTCAGGGCACTCTAGATGCACATACCTCACCCGGGTATCGAGAAGCAAGCCCATCAAAACCGCCATGAAGAGAATAGACCTCACCGCGGTATGACGGTTTACGCACCCCAGCGACCCATTGAGTTGTACTGGGGGTTGTCTCGGCGATACTTACAGAGTCTCTCATACCAGGTTGGTCAATGGTTAGAGGTCTGACAAACACACTCCAGGTCCTCCAGGTTGGTTGGGTTGGATCCCAAGCCTGGTCCACGGTAGACTTGTCAGCGGAGCTGTCTGAAACAAAAATAATTCTCTGATATCCAGTAAAGGAGAACGTTTGGACAGTTGCGCACAGTAATTCGAACGACAATTCAGTTGACCACCCGCTACCTCGGATCCCGGGATGTCGGCCTTGGGTCTATCCGGGAGATAGAGACTGTCCCGACGAGTTAATTGATAATAGCGCTCACCTTCAAAAGGGGAATCAGTTTTGCTCCCTTTGTAACAAGGCTTCTGGCATCACTGATCCTTTGTTTTACGACCGCGCGTGAATCCTGGACCCGTGATTATCAAGGGGTATTTCGATCGGGTTAGGGCTGCGTTGTACGGTGGTGCGGCATCAGTGTCAACACTGGTGTTGCTGTTCTGTTGATGTTAATGATGGTGACAATGATACATCGGCATGCTCCATCATGCTCTAGAAGTTCATGAATATCGTGTGCTGTGATATGCACACAATTGTGGGCGCGTGAGAATCTATGGGGAGTTCTGAAAAAACCTTACAAGCGTTGTATCCGACAAGGATGTCCAGAGTGTTGGAGTTCGCCATTTATGAAGTACTGAGACGAACTCTGCAGGGCCTCCGATTTTCAGCCCTCTTCGAGCGAGAGACTTGTCGATCTGGAACATGCAGACGACAATGTTCTCATTTCAGAAAAAGCGCAGGAAGGACGAGCATTACGAGGAAAACTGATCGAGGTCATCCGGTCCTTCAAAATGGGCTTCGTGCCCGCAAAGTTCAAAGTCATGCTGCAAGACACAGTCTTTTAACATACCTGTATGAATTCAGGGAGTGATACTAGAAGCTATGAAGTGCTATACTTCTCTCAGAAGTTGCATTAGCTCCAACGCTAATGGGATACGAAGTGACTCCACTAATCTCAAAGGCCAGAATTGCTTTTGCCAATTCGCTTCACTTGCGGTATCAAGAGGCATATCAGTGGGTGTCACGAAATGCATGCATATTGTGAGCTGTATTGTACGGTTGTGGAACTTGGCCAATTTGGACGGAGAATGTGTGACATCTTCAGGTCTTTGTTAACCATCGTTCGTTCAGCTGTAACTCGGCGCCAAATTATCATGCCACCCGAAGAAAGCATGAGGGCTGAGTTACTACCAGGTTGCCATGGCCTAGACAGGAACAGTCGAGTTGTCGGGGTTGGATTCGAACCACAGACATTCCGGCCAGTATGTTCGCGCCTTAAACGCAGCTTTCTCAAGCTCATTTGACTATCTTTGTTCCAGGACGACCGAAACCAGCGAATTCGCAATGATATAATCACGAAGCTTGTTTTCGATGAGGCATAAGGTACTCCACCGAGAGGGTGCATCCGTTGCTGCAAGCTAAGGTGGCTGGATTACACCGAATTACAGTCTACTGAGAAGAGTTGTTTTGTGTGCCTAATTCCGAGTGGCGCAAAAGCAGAGGTGGATCGAATATGACATTGTAGAAGTGAATGATGTTACAAAAAGTTTCGGTGGTGTTGGTGCTTTTCACCTTCCAAGATGGGGTCCGCGTGACCCCCCAGGTGACTGGAATTACTGAATGATATCGGGCTAACCCATTCATTGGCGTTCATGCTGTTAGTTTCTATCCAGATTGACTGTGTTGGTAATGTAGGCATCTTGGATCTTGTGGTCGCCTATTTCTAAGTTCCCATCACTCCCATTTTCTTCCTTATTATAAGACTTCATTCAAATAACTTGACATGTTTGTACGGCAGTGAAGCACCTTTGTTCTCATTCGGTGTTGCTGTCAATAATCATGACATATAGATGCTTCTGATCCTCCGATCGTAGAGATTATGTCTCCACCGTGTTATATGTTTTGAGGGACAAATCGCCGTACGTGTCCACATTACTCCCTAGAGGGTCAGGAAACTATTATTCAAACCAATCTGGTGTGAGAGAGTGGGTGTGGTGAGAGAGTTGGGTTGTGGTCCAGGAGAAATCTCTCGCCAGACCTCCAGCAAAGCTATGGTCCTATCAGAGACTAAATGGTTGGATGAGGTTGGCTGGATTGTACCGCGGACAGAAGTCTTGGCTTTGAGTAGCGCTTTGGCTATCCCTTTCCGTGACCGTCATTATCCGGCCTCGGACCACCCAGTGATCAATACTCGTCTTTGTAGATGATGTTTCGACGTGGCCGAGTCACCGCAGTTGCCGGATGTTTTCCCCAACTAAAGTACCTTCTACATACTCAACTACCCGTCTTCCTGCTATCTTGTTATGAATTAGCCGACCTCATCCGAGTCCAGTGCTTCTGATGAATCAGCGGTAAAAACACTGAGAACTCCTCAAATCCTTTGCCCTCAGAGACCACTTGTCGCAACCGTACGTCCACACGGCTCGTACTGTAGCCTAGTGTACTCAGTATTTGGAATGCCACGATTGACACATTGGTGAATGTGACCTTGTCAAGCAGCTACAAAAGTATGTCACACTTTACCCAAAATCACCGGTGCTTATGCTTGAATTGCATGCGGCATATCCGGTGACTGCATATTCTGAGGCATTCCTCGGCAGTTTGTAGGTACAAGACGCATGCTAGAATTGGTATGGTGTGGTGATCAGTTTATTCAATACCGCTCGTGCTTTGTGTTCGTCCACAAATATCACGACGATCTCTCCTCAATCCATACCACCAGCGACAATTTGGACACCGGGATTTTGAAGTCCAGCGTCTAGCTGATTACTTCCTTGGTGACGAAGTCGAATCAGAATGGTGAGAGTTCACCTAATTTCTGGACACCATTCCGTGTAAGCGGCTCTTAGGGAGCTGTCTATTTCCATACCCGCTACAGTATGCAACTGTTAGGGTCGGATTAAGTTTATGATCTTGAATATCTGCTGAACAAACAAGATATGGTCAATACAGCTCTCACGCAGTCGAAATCTCTCTTGGTGCTCACTGGTCAAGGTCTCGAGGCTAGGAATCGGTGACATCAGGTGTCTTATCACAACGGGAGTCATGATATTAGCCTGTTGGTAAGTTCCATTGCGATGTGTCACATTGCAATTGGTTCTGTTGTGTAGATGTGAAACATTGCCACATCGTGTAGAATATCGTAGGCCATCCACATGCTTTCAGCATATGTATGGCTGTGGCACCGGATTCCCAATGCCAAAGTGTTCTGCGTGACGCCGGCTTCAAGACTGTTTACTCAGACAGGCCTCATTTGCTCCATCGCAACTGGAGTCGAAGAAAGACGCAGGTGAGCTGGCTGCTGTAGGTCTGATATACGCCGCTTGCTACAATGGGATGGGGCTAGTTACTCGGGATCCAAAAGCCTGCTTAGCTCTTAAACTGAATCAATCTCCGGTACTTCTCTCGTTTGCTCTCCTTGTTTCACATTCAGGAACTTCCTACCTCCCTCTCAAGTTTCATGTTTCTTTTGGAAGTGGTCTCAGACTATGGCTGCCAGAACCACCTTACTCAGCTACACGGTTCGTAGTTCAAAAGCGAACTATGTCCGCTTAAACCGTTCGGCTGTCATTTGCCGGCTAGACAGTTCAAACCTTCTGTGCCTTGTGGGATACACAGTTTGAATCCAACCACGACATAGTGCGCGCTCCTCTGATGTTTTGCTTCTCATCAGTACTTTTCAGGTTGGAAAAGACAAGTCATCGACTTTGAAGAATTACCATTGCAACCAACACCACAATGTAGTAACGGAGTCCGTGGTAACTCAGCGATTATGGCGCCAAGCTACTGACGGGAGGGTCCGTGATTTGTACCTGATCATGACTAATTGCTCCTGTTTGGGTTTGACCATACTGGCAGTATCTCACCATAGTAATCGTTCAGCTGTAAAAATCTTTCGGTGCCTAGCTGCCATGCTACTCGAAGGAATTATGAGGGCTGGGATACTGCCAGGTTGCCCAAGCCTAGACAGGGGAAGTCGAGAGGCAGGGGTCGGGTTCGAACCACGGACCTTCCGATCAGTAGATTCGTGCTCTAAACAATGAGCAACCTCCGCCCCGAAACAGTCGTAACCAATCTCGACAGAAGCCATCTTCCGCAGCCTGAGATGCCTATCCTCTCTCGGGGGATGACAGGCCGGGGAAAACACCTTACTGTTCATACATCCCTGTCTAAGCGTACTATACGTCTTCAGCTCGTAACTACCTCATAATATGGTTTTCCGCAGTTCGATGATTGTTCGTCGGACTGTTCCCAGCTGACGTTCCTGGCAAGGTAGAACCGTGGTGAACTGAATTCCAGCTAGTGTGGTCTGCAGGATCACTGCATCGGTCAAGCCTGATCACCACTTCAAGGCGGTCGCTTTAAGTCGGGGCTATCTTCGGGTATTTCGCAACCGATATATCACATCACAGCCCGTTTCTGTGCGTCTTGTGTATGCGAGTTTTTTGCGATGGATTCATTCCTAGAGACTTCGTTATCACAGTCCAGACACATAAAGCAACCACTTACGGACAAAACGCCCAAGACACAACGTGTTTACTTCCAAGGGTCGTGATTGGCAATGTTCGTCCTTTTCTGAGAAACGCTCTCTCTTGAGAGGTGTGTTCGAAGTTATGCGATTGTAGAGCCCTTTAGGCCCACACCTAATACCTACCGCGTGTAGTGTGAACAGCATTTTTTATTTTCCTTACTAGTCTACCTACCACATTGCATAGTTCCACTGTGTGTCAGTCATCATCATCGTCAGCTGTAAGAACCATGTACTTGTCGTACAGTGGTTGTAGTTGCCGCAGTTTCGTTCACCGACTATTTGGGGAGGTGAGGTAGGTAGCTGCGCATTGGAGGCGGGAGCTGATAAATTGGTGCGTAAATACACCACTGTCAGTGGACTGTGTCACTGAGGTCACAGGAGAGAAAACCGGTTGATTACTGCACCAACGCTTGGTTGTCTACAGTGGATGGAATTCCTGCTAAGCTATGCAAAACGTTCATAGGTTTGGATCTACCCTGACACAAAAGGCCTGGAGCAGACTGCGTTATCATACTTACTTCGTAATTGTATTGTACATCGTGATCTGTTTGAATTGCTAATCTTTAGATGTCCTTAGTGCCGTTTCTATCACCATTTTTCTGAGCACTGTTCATTTTCGCCGTTTTCTTTATTCCCACCAGGGAGCGTGTTATCCACATTCTGGCTCTACGTCCCTACGGAAGGGCAGAGCTGTTGCTTCGTTTGCAACGTGACGGGTTATCTCAGGTGCAGAAAGACCAGTTAGATGGTCTGCTCACCAAAGTTGGTCGGGTATGTCGCGGCTCAGCCTATGCCCTTTCACCTTCTGTCGTTGGTGAACTCGATCCCCAATGGCCTGGGTACACTGCTACGGAGAGGAGCCGAATATTGTCACTCAAGGTATCACGATGTTGTTTGTCGCTATCATAGATGTCATTTTTCGACTGATTTACCCTGCTGGTTTCCGTTTGTATTCACGAAAGATGCAAGCCTTGCTGCATGATCCGTGGTTTTACTGTGTGGATGATAACAAGGCGGGCCTTCGGGCCAATAATCACACTGCTCGCCAGTTGTCTAGGTCAACAGCTGGATAGTTCAGTAATTAAGAAACGCTCAACCTGTCTAGCCGCGGTGACATGGTGGCTGAGTGTCTTGTTACCAGACCAGTGGTAACTAGCAGCAGGTGACCTACGGTAAACCTAAAAGCTCTCGCGCGACACCTTTCTCGGAATGGATAAGATCTGTTCCGTCAACATCTAGCTAACTTCGAAGCCCATATATTGTTGATTACCAGCTTCTGATTGCGGATTGTAGAATAGATAAGCAATGTGACCAGTATTCACCTGGCGCCAGGTGTACTTGATTTATCCCGTCTAGACTAGGATAATCTAGCTGCGTCTCAGCTCTCCCCTCTCATCCTGTGGATTTTATGGCGCTGCACACCTAATAAGCGCCACAATAAAAATATTCTTCTTTTACGTCAACCACTAACATCATGATTACCCGCCGACACACTCAGATAGTGGATATCGCACTACCTACTTCCGAATTTCGCCATTATTACGCATGTCTCATTGCAATCACGTGACCTGGAGATTATGGTCGTCTGAAACGACTGATGCTGTTCGGATTTTGAACTCGTTTTCTCTACCTCATCTAAGCAGTTAATCCGCTCTGTTACATGTCACCTGATGCAAATGTGATTGTCGTACACTTGACTTGAATATTGCAACATGTGCACGTCCTGGTGTTGCCGTTCTAGCGTTAGGCACATTCCACTGTTTACTGGAACGTGCTTTGTTAAAATCCTAGTTTACACACTTCATATTGCTTACTCCCCATGAGAAAAACCTGCCTTCTGCCTATTTGTGGTCTGTTTTAAGAGCGATGTTTCATTCAAACTTTCCACAGGAGTCCAAGCGGGTCCCCTCCCCTTCCTACACCGATTCTCCTCCGGCTAACAGGTCTCACACCCCATCCCCGGTTAATCCCACTTCCTCTTGTTCGGGTGAGCCGGAGGATCAATTTGCTCGACGCCCAACACGAGCCAGTGCGCCCCTAGCCCCTCATCCGTTAAGCCGAAAGATTGCAGCCCTGAACCTACTTTCCAGTGGAGTTGAAGAGAGGGAAGTCGCATCGCGCATTGGCGTCAGCCCTGAGTTGCTTCACCAATGGCGTGCTAGTGAACAGGAGCTTCGAGAGGTTAGCACATCTATACTATTTAACCAGCTATCGTATTTCAAATCTTTTACATTCCTATTGCAAAATTTTTAACCCAGTTGACAGCAGACGATTTCAACTGAACTCACTCGGTCCTACTCGGCGAGAGTAGTTCGTAGATCATTGCTTCAGTTGCCTACGTATGCTTTATTATCCAATGATTTTCACCAAGAAAACACTTTTGGTGAAGCCAGCTCATCATCATCATCAAAGACAGCAACATCAGTGTTGACACTGATGCTTCACTGCCGCCAGCTAAATGCTCAAAACGTATCAGTTCCAGTTCCGTGTGTATATTAATTTTTATCGATCATCTTCACTGTGAACAAAAGCACCGTGATTAGGTTTTTAATCGCGGTGGACACTAATAACGTTCAATTAACATGAATCCGGTTACCTAGCAGAATGTGTCATTGGATGTCATCGCTAACACAAGTCAAAGGCAGTACTTCTGTTCTCATAACTGACTATCTACAAGTGTACTGGAACCTACGAATTCGTCAATTCTCATGAACATCTGTTCGGACTCACACCATCAGCCACTAGCTAATAACCGTACAACGGCCTGTATTGAAATGGCGGAGGAGGGAAGGGTGTCATTCTCAGTGGGTAAGCTGTTCGCGAGGTTTGACTTATTTGTCCGAACGTTGGTCACTTTTAGTCGACACAGTATAACTTTTCAGACACGTATGGTCTTAATCAAACTAAGATGCAGGATGCATGACTGCGTTCGAACAACGTAGCATAAGGGCACGGTAGCTTCTTGTGGATCCATCCACGTCCGGGATCATGTCAGTATTCACACAATTGTGTGTCAGAATAGGCGCTTGTCATTATGCACAGAAAAAGTGTAAGTTATGTGAGATCTTTCGTTGTCAGCAATACTGAGGTGCGTGGTGTACACGATAGAGGTGCATTTCCAATTATTAGAGGTGTCGGTCACCCTTTTATGTATATAGGAAACGATTCCTTGATTAAGGAAACCGGGAACTCTCTCTTTGTCTCTCAGCCTGCAGTGATTCGGTTGTCATCGTGGTACTCTTGTGATCCAGTTTCTCGGTTGTTTCGACCACCGTAATTCAGTTGCGAACTCAGGTGTGTTTAAAAGCAATGGCATTTGTTAAGTACTCTGTAACCCTCGTTCTCTTTTTCTTCAGCCCATACTATCGTAACCCATTTTATCGTTTGTTGGTGCAATCGTTGGGTTCATTTAATTTTCAGTTCTGTTACATGCGATTATTTCCCTCCTTTCCAGCGCCACAGACGTTTGAACTCCCACAGGACTCCTTCAGAATCTCACACTAGTCCAGTCGCCGGTGTGTGCGCGCCATCCGACAAAACTGCGCGGCCTGTCACTTTGCCACTTACAGAATCCCAACAACCCAATCCTGTCGCCTCAACCAGAACCGCCGTCCCGTCCACGATCTCCCCAGTAACCGATATTCGCATTTCTCCTCCCAAACGAGCCCGTGCCGATAACCTGTCTAATCCGCTGCCTCACTCCAACGACCCGGAATTCAACAACACTGTAAAGGCATCTAAATCTCAAAACACTCATGCTGCCGGATCTAAAGTGCGCGCTGCAGCTAATGTCAGCACGCCGTCACAGGCAACTACCGTAGATGCCACTATCCTAACTTCGGTTCGCCAGGGTCATTCGGACATTAGCACGCGATTTAATCCAACCGGTGATCAGTCACGTTCTCTTTCTCCGTCTTCTAGTCTGCACCACGATTCCCTCCATCCTAGCCTGTACTTGCATTCGCGCCCGTCCCAGTTCTGTCCCCTCGGTGTGGGTGGTGGTACAGGTGGTGGTGGTGGTGGTGGTGGCGGTGGCATTGGGAGCGAGGGCGAAAGCGCCCCCCACACGCCTTGCTCCAATGTCAGCTCCGGTGGCTCAACCGATGGCACCACAGCCGCTGCGAATCCATTCTCGTCGGGACCGGGTAGATTGGATACTAACGGCTGTTTCATCGATCGTACTGGTCGCACACGACCCATACTACCTCTCTCTGTGACGTGCGATTTGGATATGGTTACTGATCATCCCGTCGAACCGCTTCACGAGACCTACCCACTGTCCGGTAAGCTTTTACATTGTGGTCACTGCTCATCTGTCGATGTGCGTTTCACATTTTGTGTGGGGTGCGCAGTCTTCGTTGAAATATTGCACGGTTTGTGTGGGGGCGGTAGTGTTGTGGTCAATAATACATACTGACTGTTTTTAAGGCTTCCTTTGTTATTCGGCGACACGACTCGGTGCTGTGTTGCAAGCATTTTGTTCGACTGTTAGTGGCATTCCCGCCCACTTACCCACAACAGGTTTACAGCGGCCGTATTGCTTGTTCCTAATCAAATTGTTCACTATTCGCGTCAACTGTCAGACAGAATTCGCTCGTTTTTGGACCTCAACCAACGCTGTGCGCTGCTGACTTACTGAGTGTCGTAATTTGTAGTGTGCACATGGCCAGCGTTCACCATCTCGTTCAAGTTTCACCGTTTTTCTTCGCATTGAGCTTAGGGGGTTGAACACCACCCAGTTCAGTACACCGTGGATTGATTTTCGTCAACTAACTTTCATTCATGACCTGGTATGTGTAATGGTGTATAGTAATCAGCCTGAGAGAAGCTCCTTCGGAGGAAATTCACCCTCAGAAGAGACCGCACACCCCGTTCCCCATTGTGATCCATTTTGAAATAGGCATTGTATATTGTAACATAATAGTGTACAGCAAAGAAGCTCAAGGGTTTAGGTGAGGAGATCTCTGTTGCTCAAATCCACCACTTACTTTTTGCTTGATCCTGTCTATGATTGGGCAAACAAATCTGTTCGCTTCGTGAGAAGAGTACGTCTTGGTGACTAGTGAGGGGGGCGGGGGGTAATCTTTAAAGCACTCTGATCAAGCAGGATACCCGCACCCGATGAATTTGTCGATGGGACTGGTCTTGCTAAATCCCAACTGTAGCTTCTGCGTCTGTATCTTAGCCTGAGGTACACATGGGGACTGATCCGGCTACTGACGGCTACTGTGTCCAGTAGTTCAATGATTGCCTTCATCTCACGCAGACATTTTCATCCACCTTGGCGCTTTACCTTAGTAGCAACCTACATAGCGTAGTAGTAGTATTGGCACGTGAGTTTGTTTCGGGTGCACGACGTGGCAACGACGACGACGACGACAACCGATCCCCCACTCCTTGGATGCTAAGCCTCTTTCGCTGGTATTCAGTTATGTGTGTCATCACCCAATCCAGCTGTGTATGTTTCGCCTCGGTTTGGATACCCACTGTTTCACATTTCCGTGCAAAACAAATCCATCATGCCAACCTATTCATGTTATCAGCCGCTGGCGTCATTATGAACAGGTGTTATGATGCACTGTAGCTTCGATTGTCTTCCATCATCTCTTAGTTAAAGGACTATTACTTCATTTTACTTCCTATGCGTCGCCGTTCTTCACGTACTTTTCCTATTTGGAATCTCTTTCTGTACTCAATCTTGGATGTTTTGATCGATTACCAGTTTATCTTGGGTGTGTTTGATCTGTGGAACTGCACAGACTCTGGCCTCAGTTTAGTTGAGCATGACCTAACCGTCTCTTTGTATGCGTATCCCACGACCGGTTGTACTTTGTGCACTTGGTGTACTTTACGGTTAGTCGTTGCCTGATAGACCAACGCTCGGTTTTTCGCTAATTTCTGTCCTTATTAATGATGGGGTGTTAATATCACACCTTACCACTGCCCCTCTTTGGCACCTCGTTCTTCAAGATCTTAGTGAGCCTCCAACAAGCAAACCTCGGATGGACTCGACCAATGCACCTGCCGTCGGGTTCGATCATTCCTGGTCTGTCGAACTCTCACCTCAGATGTCGGAGATTGAACGGTGCGTGTGGCTTCCTAGTGTTTTTGTCACCTGTTCACTTTACCCGAATATTCTTCTCGGTGATTTAAGAATTACGCCTTTTGTGTCTGCACTTGTGATTCTGTGTTTTTTTTTCGCGCTGCAAGCCCTTTGAAAACTGTGGCGTTACGCACACTCGTACTTCATGCGTAGTTCAGAAACGTCGTCACTATGAGTGAATAAAATAAAATAAATTGTTCAGCCGTAACACTCCTTCGGCACCTAGCTGCCATGCTACTGGAAGAAAGCACGAGGACCGGAGTACTGCCAGGTTGTTCAAGCCTGGACAGGGGTCAGATTCGAACCACAGACCTTCCGGTCAGTAAATTCGCGCTCTAACCACCGAACCATCTCGTCACTTTGAGTAAGAAATAGCCGATAAGTTCCCTTTTTTAACCACGTGGAAGCATCGTATCGTTGGTGCTTGGGAATATCATACGTTTTGCTTACAGTTAGCAATTTGCACTGATTAGGCCCGATACTTCAATTGTCGGTCTCGAACAAACGACTCGTGCGCCCGGTTTTCTCGAAGCGCGAATGTGCAGCGCGAATACTGTCACAGATTGCCATTCGGCCGATGCTGAAGGCTCCGAACATCAGTCATTTTCTAATGGTTGGACTGAACTGAACGGAACCCTACCGCAGAGCATACCGATAGGTCTCGAAATCATGCGATGCTCTGTGCTCTGTGTAGGCTTCTTAGTGAGTCACACATGATTACTACGTTGATGCCGGTCCCGCTGCGATCTAGTGTCCCCAATATAAAGCACACTTACTTATTCAGTAGCTTGTTTTGCTTTGACCTTATCTTTGTCGCCGAGGCGCGCTGGTTTCCTAATACCTGACCAGGTTGGCCACAGTGCCTTTTCCTATTCCAGCTGACTACTTTCTGCTTTTTTCGGTCTCCTTACTCATTTGAAGATAGGAGTGTGAATATCAACTGAGCATCAGGCAGTTCAAGCCGCTGATTCTCTGAGCAAAACCCATGGACATCGGATCCGCATTGCGGAGTATGTCTTTTGGACCTACCTACCAGCCGCTTTGTTTTACCGGGACCCGGGACGGTTGATGGCTAAATAACCTACAAAGACCTAATTGCGGGGTAGTGAGGATTTCCGAACAAACAGCGCCAATGTTGAATGATACTTCCCGGTTGGGCTTTCCACACGATCTGATTCACAAGGCCTAGTTGTTGCGGCTTTGTGGAAGCTTTCTGCGGAGCAAGCAATTAGAAACTTTGATCCAGTAGTCTGTGGAGCCAGCACTAACCTGAGACAGTAACGTGTGTGTGTTTGTCTGCTAATACAGCTAGGCGCAGCAGCGCTTGTCAAGTTGCTTGGGTTGCTCGGTAAACTATTGGTTGTTCTGGGCTTATCGCCACCTCGATCACAGTCCACAGTTAAGTGATTGGAGTTTCGATGTTTTCAATAGGTTTCGCCACCCTGCAACATTCATTAGAAAGCATCCAAAACCCAAGTATGTGCTGGTGGTCCTCATAGCTTGTAAGTGGCACCAAGGGCAAACCTGTGTGACCGACTTACATAGTCTGCGATTCGGTTTGTGTCGATATCACGGGGTGACTTTTAGTACCTGTTTGAGGTTCATTATCCGGAAAGCTCATTTATTTGTAAACGGAAGAAGAGCAGGATCTGCTGGTGCAAGTTGAAAAAAAGAAATCTTGATGCGAAGATACAATGAATTCGTACCTCACGTTTCCCTATGTGGTGCTGGATCTTGTGATGATGAACAGTGCGCTGATCAACTACCTACTGATCAGCCTCACCTGCTTCTGGGTTATGCTCGCCACTGTATGCAACAAGGTGTATGCTGGTGTTCTGATTCCTGAGTGTTTTCTGATCATCGGTCTACATCCCACATGGGGGGGGGTGAGATGGCTCAGTGGTTACAGTGCAGATGTACCGACCGGAAGGTCCGTGGTTCGAACCAAACCTCTGCCTCTGGACTTCCCCTGTCTAGGCTTGGGCAGCCTTCGTGTTTCCTTCGAGTGGCATGGTAGCTAGGCACCGAAAGAGTGTTACAGCTGAACGACACTACACACTCTATGAGCGACCTTTATCTTCGTACTGTGTAATCCTTGAACAATCACACACTTTTTGTCTGATTTCATGCGAACCGTTTCACCGTTTTCTACCACTGTGCTCTTAGCGGCCACGTTTTTGACCCGTATAATAATATGGAGCGCACCACAGCACTGTAAACTTGACTCTTGATGGATGAGCTGATGTCACTTGCATACCACAGGGACGCAGATTCACGAAAGCTACCCTGGATGTTCCAATCTGGATGGAAACATAATTTTTGGCTAGACCACCGGGACTGATACAGCTGGCCAGGTAGACAAATTTGTCTACTACCTCATTCGGATTATCCGCAAGCATGAGGCTAGGGTTCGAACCCACCAAGTCTTGTAGGAGCGCTTTACAAATGTGAAGCCCGTGTCAAACAATGAGGCAGAATTACTTATTTATTTATTTATTTTAGTTTGCACTACAGTAGCGTCAGTGCCAAGAGGGAGCTAATACGATTCCACTGAAGTGTTACAACATTGCAACAACATCGTGGCACATTCGGTTCCTCGATGGTGAAGGACTGGAGTTCAAACACATCTCGCTCGTTGAATGTACTGACTGCTGTTAGTATCAGCGTCCGTGTTTAGTAGCCTACTGTCATTGATACTGAGAAGTTGCTATCCGGCCGTCCGATTTTTCTATAAAAATTTTGTAGCGATTTTTTTAAACGATACAAGACTGGAAGTAACTCGAAACTCGTGAGGACTTTGAGGCTCCTGGACGTAGGCAAAATGGACTATTCGTACAACTTGTTTGAACAGTCTTTTTCCCGCGCTGGTGCGGTTCATCTACTATAAAGGCACAGGGCTTCCTGGCGGAGCTCGTGAATCTGGTGTACCCTTAGCCGTATTGGCATTTGAACCCTGTGATGTGATCTTGGCATCTCTAATGGGTTCTTCGTTCGCCGTTCCGTTCACTAGCCTGTATCAAAACTCCCGTTACTCTGAGACATTTGACGAGGAGGAAATTGAGACTTCTGCGCACCATCATACCAAAGCTACGAGCCGATTTGTGTCTAACCCATAACCGGTCCACTACACCGTCGTCTAATCGACGCTCCTCGATACACTTGTTTCTCGTGACAACTCTGGGGAATTCCATTGGCGTCCACAGGCTTTTGAGATTTTTGAGTGTTTACTCCTGTCGATGATAGGGACGTTCCGAAGGACAAGGTGTCGTGCAATGCAAATTGTCTAAAATAAGCTAGACGGAAGAGATCATTTTTATCCTTTCGGAAACGTGTAGCTTTACGTGTAGGTTTTACAACTATCTATCCATCTGAACTTATTTTCTCAGTACCGTTGGTAGTAGCATAACAGGGTTGACTCGTTTTACTCTCCTGTTTTTGGACGTATATATATATATATATATATCCTGTTGGTCTGACGTTTTCGTGAGTTTCGATTTACTTAGATATTCAATCGCCAACCCGCTGCCTATTCGTCCTTCCCGTATCACAGGTTATACCCGACAATTTCCAAGACTGAACAAGTTGAGCTGTATCGCGCGGAGTTCCAGTCAACCTACCCCACCTATCTGCGCATGTATAACTCATTTCCGGACATTTGGCGTGGGATAAGCAACTTGCACAACCGCGTTTTAGATGCGGCTGGGACCGATGGTTGGGATAGTCCAACTGTGGCGCGGTTAGCCGAAGAGTTGGACAGCTTACTGGGTCGTACACGCACCGCGAAATATCAAGATGATCTAGCCCAACTTACCCTCATCTCCTACAAGTTGCGGTTACTGAAACGTCGGCTGGCCGAGGCAAGGATGAGTCAGGTGCTGCCCCAAGAAACCACCACGACTGATATTGAAAATGTGGAATCGTCCAAAGTGCAGTCTCATCGGACAGGCAAAGAGGATACCGGGGTTACTCACCTAAACTCTGTTATGCTCGACAAGACGAGGGTCGGACGGAAACGGCCTTCTAATCCTCACAGTTCCAAAATGGGATCTGAGCATTTGGGTGGAGCAGGAGATGGAGTTCGGGTCTACTGAGTGTCGTTTTTGTCAGTTTCTTGAGACACTTGTTCTCATTCAGACCTTGGTTCCACGGCGCCAACGAACAGAGAATTCAACATGAACTCGATTACATTTGTGGTGGTCTGTGGTTTTGATGTCACGTTCGTGCGTGCAGGAAATGAGGCCTCGGTATTTCATCACTTCCAACCTATCGCCCCCCCTCCCCGATCACCAATCACGTTCTGTTCTGTGTTCGTGTCATTCCTAAGGAGACTCGCTCGATTCTTCTTCCACCTCAGAAATTCAACGGTTTTCTCTTTTCTATTACGAATATTAAACCAGCATACGTTCAACGTGTGTACTCCGTAGGGCTTTCGATCACACTCCACTCCTGTGCTTTGCATGTATACTGTGTTCCACTTCCCTCATCGTGTCACACACTAAGCCACCTGTTCACCGGCTGCATCGAACCTCGTTAACAAGTTATTTATTTATTCAATTACTTATTTAGTTAGTTATTTGGTTGCTGTTCTCATTTGAAAGAAGACTTGTGTACAGGACATGAGGACTGTTATCTCCATCGTGGGGTGGCGTTCCCAGTCGTTTCCCTGTGTCGTGATGAACTCCGTTTTGCAACTCTGTCTTCATTCCTAGCCCATCCGGTGATGATAATGGTTCGTATATTCGTACGTGATTTATATATATACATATATATATATATATTTTTCTCGAATCCCATCCTACAATCCCTTTTGCACACTCACCTTACTTACAATCCAGGGTCGTCTGTTTTGTTGGGGAAAAAAACAGACGTGTTTTTCTCTCATGCAGACCCTTTTTGCAACCCTTATTATTTCGGGCTTACCACCACCAAGCCAGTCGGTGGTGGCGCTCGTTGAATCCCCTCCCTAATCTCTACCATTGTGGTTGTCTTTCCGGCCGGATCTCCGGGATCCGTCCATTTTCCTTTTCAAAATCCACTTTGTACACAACAACAACAATAAAAAAACGCCATGCTGGTCGCGTCACACAACCATGTACAAGCACGCCGCATTGAACCACTCTCCGTCAGTAGTACGGCTCTGCACAACCAGCGCATCAATGTCTTTCTTTTGTTGCCTACAAGATTCATTCATTCCGCTGCTGCTGCTGCAAGTGATTTACTCCAGATCTTCGATGTTGTTGTTGTTGTCGTCCTCGTCCGCGGTCAGAACGATGTTGACTAGTTGTCTATGATTTTGTCTGTTCTCCATACCATATCCTCACAATGTCTGATTGTCGATCATATCTCACACCAAAACGGACGACGGTGGTCCTCGCTCGCCGACGCTATTTTGAGCGTTCTACTTTTGGCCAACTCTTATTGGATGTTCTTCCCTCTCCCCCCGTCCACTGTTGAACTTTGACCTTCACCTTTCAGGACATCCGCTACCATTTTTCTTTCTTTCCTCATCGCTGACCACAATCTCAGAATCATGTATTTTGTGCTTATGTGCTTGCCTTTTCGACTACTCACTTGTCTGTACTCACAGTCCTAACACGCATGATGACCAAGTTAGGTCAAAAAGTTTAATCAACAGTCTGTGCCACATTCGTGGTTGAACGCTACCATTAGACCTATTCTGGGATAGTTCACTTTTTGTTTCTGTTGCACGGTGGTGCAGTTTTCGGCAGGTTACTGAACATTCAGGGTGGGCTGATCGATTGGTCCCCTAGCTAAAGTTCTTGTCTAAGGTTCCATGGACAGACCGGCGGTATCTCGGTCTTGGTGCTTCCTTCGCTTGGCGTGGCAGCCAGGCACCGAAGAGGTTACAGCTAGACTTACTTGCTCCATGTATGTGAGACGCGATCTGTTTCTATTGGATTTCTAAGCAATGAAGCCTTTACCCCACCGCTAGTTGTTCTACACACTGAACTCATTACCATTGTCGTCGGTGAACATCTTTTCCATTAAAGAGCGTTTGCAGGAACGACCATAAAAGCACACAGCTGGTGTTCTACAGTCTGATGTAAGGGGCGGGATGGCTCAATGGTTAGAGCGCGAACTTACCAACCGGAAGGTCCGTGGTTTGAACCCGACCTCTGCCTCCAGACTTCCCCTGTCTAGGCTTGGGCAACCTGGCAGTATCCCAGTCCTCGTGCTTCCTCCTGGTGTCAGGGCAGTTAGGCACCGAAAGGGTGCTACAGCTGAACGATTATTTTTCCTTCGATTACTCTTATCTCGGCTTGGCTAGTTTGGTAGTGCCTCAACTCTCATAGTTTCCTTGGGTTGCACGGGGAGTATTCACCGAAAGGGTGCCTCAACTGCATGATTAAAAGATGTGGCAGCGGAGGTGAAAACGAAATGTCAATATTCCACCGCCTTTCTCTTCCTACTTCTTAATACTGATGAATATCGGAGGCTAGTCGTTTGGGGTTTCATCCGTTATCTAGACCTTTTGTGGTACTCATGTCAGTTAGACCAAAGCGTGTTGTTGCGTGGCATGACCAACTAGTGACAGATCCTGTCCGGCGAGGTTTGTGACATTGCCTTCTTTCGGACAACTGTGTAGGTTGTTCACGGGGAACAGTGGTCTAACTTTGTCGGACGCGTCGTTAGAACTCGACCGTCGACCACATTTGAACGTTATAGCAAACTTAGGCGGAAAGCAGTCCTGATTTGTTGTTTGGCGATATGTTGGGTTTATCTGTTTTTGAAGAAATTTGGTACCATTCGTTCCTCGAAACGGATGTACAACACTCCAGTCTGCTTTCATCAAGTCCTCAACGTCACAGACTATAAGTTTTTTCCCCATCTATTTGGCCCGATTGGTCGAGAATGTGATATACCTCCAGTAACGCTATAAGCATTTCCCAGGGGTTGCTTCACGAGTCGATTGCACACTCGGATGTTTCGGGTTGAAAGCTATGAACCTGTCAAGTAGGCCGCAGATGTCGGGACATTGTGTGCTCAATTCGGTTATCGGGTACATATGTTAGTAGGATGCTAAATATATTGACGTATGCCCCTACTGTTTGCTCAAGTTGAATTTACCGCTCAACTACACCACCAACTGTGGCCGCTCAATCAAGTACAGAGCCATGAACATGCATGTGCTTATGAGAAGCTCTTTCGGATTTCCGAACGCTGTGTGAGCGGCATATCATCTCATCTTGACCTTCCTTGTATTGCTCCTAAGAGAATGCCGTTTTCCATGTCCAATTCAGAATGGAAATCAAATCGATTACGAAAAGCCTGGCTGGTTGTCAAAGAGATTCGTCCTCTAGGACGGGGTCCACGTGATCTCCACTGCGCATGGTTGGAGACGCTGCAAGATATGGCTGCTAATCTGTGTCAGCTACCTTTGGTCGTCAGTTCCTATCCTGATTGCCGAAATGAGTGTCTGACGTTGTAGGGGCCTCGATGATAGGCCAGCATTGAGTCCCTCCGCATCCGCCTTTATTTTTTCTTCATAGTAAGGCTCACATAAATTATGCTTCTTCGGCAGAGAATCGTCAGAGTTGAGCACTGATGTGTTGTAGACGATGATGGCAGTTTGTTGACCCTTTTTTATGAAGACGGGTATATCAACTGATCAGCTGCCCTTATGCGATCTCCTATTGTCCATTCTGACCCTACTTAACAGCTCTTCCAGGGCACTTACCCGCACCATAACGCTCTCTCGAAGAGCACGCGGTTCGTCGCAACGAGTTTTTGTCATTTCGTGATTCTGCTACCTTCACTCAAATTGTATCCTTATTCAAGCTGATATCTAGCACGATTCCGAACTGAAAAGTGATGAACCACATACCGTCTTTAAGGTGGATCGAATGGTCCGTCAACCTGACGGACGCCATTACTTAGCTGTGGATCACATGATTTGGGCTAGGTGAACATCATCCAATTCCAATGGACGTTTCATATTTTTGACTTTCGAATCTGGCTGATTTTGCCAGTATCCCTTACTCGGAGGGCAGTTCTGCATAACTGAAGTCGAAGTGAACACGACTGTCCTATGGGTTCCGAGTTTCTCCATTCCCCATGTTGGAAGTCAGTCTAGATATTCGGGAAAAGTGCTTTGATAGTGTTTCTGTCCTAGTGTCATGAAGGCGGTAATCCAACCGGTTTGATGTGCAGTACGCAACTTATGCGACCACCCGTGTTTTGTGCACAATTTCGTTTTCATACACGCACGTTCACTGATAGTTTTCGATTAGAATACGATTGAACGTGTGGCTACCGATAACGTTGGATGCTCAGGAGGCGACTTTTGGACGGTTTTGCTTCCGAGCGCTTCCGTAACTAGCCGAAATCGTCCTCGTTTAGGGAGCGCTCTCTCCTTGCAGATTGAAGCTCTGAACTATAGGGTTGATGGCTTCTGTGCCAAATAGCTGCACTTAAAATGGTCGACGTCTTGCTTCAGCGGATAACTACCACTCTCCAAGGCATACACACCAAAAGAGTTTTTCATACCTGGATGGCCAGGTAGTTTTCCTCTCGGAAGTAGCCTTTTTGGGGACAGTAGACCGACTTATAGGCGTGTATGTGCCGGAGAACAGTCCACCTCGCAGCGCTTTTTTCGCACAGCCCCATGATGAGTGGGGAGGTGAACAGTCTATGACCTAGTGTGTGGAAGCTCAGTCGGATTGACAGCTGCCACCTCACTGAATGCGGACCTGGGAACTCAACTCATCAATGTCTAGTGACACTTGCAGACGTGGCTAAATCACACAGTCACTGGGGCTCGCGAATCAAGGCTATCACCTTCAATGCGTAGCTTCCCTGTTTCCCGCGCTAACTGATCAAACCATCACCTCCAATGCTTGGCTATATCTCCCCCGCTCTTATTGTTTCCGGTAACCGGAGCCAACTTATCTCTGGCGCATGGTTTATGGCGGATGAACTGAACTGAAGTAAATGCGTAAGTAAACAAACTGGGGACCAAACAGCCACCTTCTCTTTAGGAAGTAGTCTCTCCTAGGGTTTCTTGCGGGATGTAGCTGTGTACAGGAGACTGACGCCTAAGCCCTGTGCAGACACGTCCTACAACACTCCGTTGTTTTTGGACCACCGAAATATGAGTGCTCCAATGCACTAGAGTGCATAGTTCACCTTCGAGACATGATCTTAGCGATTTTTGGGCACTTCTATGCATGTGGTCACCACCTGACATTTGCCTTCCGCCTGATGCGTTACTGGTTTCAATGGGGCTAAGGTTTTACATGTAGGTTGGACAAAACGAAACCCCATTCCTTTCCGGATAGTAGCCACGCGTTATGACTAGGCGCGGCTCGTTTGCGACGCCAACGAAAGACACTAAACAGTCTTGTATGGTTTGTAACGAGTCCGGTTACTTCTTTTTGGTACGCGGGTGGCCCATACTTTGTCAGCGCCTCTTCCGCGGTTATGTTATGTAGCACATCTGGGCCACATAGGATATTTCCTCATCACTAGAACTAAGGCTATCTCCGCGGTTTGTCCACGTTACACACACAGGGACCAAACCAGTGTGAAACCCCACAAGCGCGTGGTTCTGTCAGAATAGGCCTCGTCAAATTCTGAAATGTTCCACGCGGTTTTTTTTCAGCTGCTTGCTGGCTCCGCATTCTTCCAAAAACTAGTCGCCGAATTCCTGTAGCTTCCTGTCACTTCTACTCCAGGTCCCTAAGGACCGAAAAAGACTACAGACCTGTTCATTCATGAACTACAGGGAAATCTCACCTAATTGAAGGGGCAAGTAGAATTACTGATCAGCGTGACTAGAAGCCTGTTTGTCTCACCAAGTTAGTATGACGGAGTGGTTGTAACAGATCGATAACCAGAAAGATATCCTTATCATTCGGCCTGTGTTGCGGTTTACTTCACACTACAATTTACAACGTAGCGAGTCACTTTCTCTCCCATTTTCATCATGTATGATCATGTGATAGTTGCTTGTCGTAGCATGTTCGCGTGACACTTATCGATTTTCATAAGTGATTCGTCGAATGTTGGCGGAGATTGCCGTGGTGATAGCAACCGGTCCTTGGGCCGAATTTTCGAGCTCCACTCCCCCTATGTACCATAAGTCTTAGAAATAACCTCGTGATAACCTGAGATTTTACACTCCGTTCCAGAATGCTTGGAGGCTAATCTGCGCGCAAAAACACGTGGACGTATAATTGTTTCGCATTGTGTTGTTTCCGGTATCCAGGTTTATGATGCCAAGTAGATTGTTGATCATGCTACCAACATAGTTCGGAATTCTCTTGATGAATTTGCTTTAATTTAAACGTAGTGTCGACTTTCTCAAATTTATCTCTTTGCTATAGTTACTGCTCTTGTTTCGTTCAAGGTGCTTCTTGGTTGTCTGTTATCCGAGTTTGACCTAACTGCTCACACAGTGCATGTGTGCATGGGAACTGTGATCCTTGTTGCTGTTACTACAATAACGATCGTTTTTTCGACTGGCGCCAATCACCTGTCACCTACCCAACAAGTAGATCGCTTCTTTCCGGCTTGGACGGATTGATTTTTGAGTCCGTAATGGGCGCTTCTAAAGCTGACAGAGTTATTGATCGTATGTGAATTGAGCACATTTGTTGTCCTGTTAGCGTGCTACCAATATTTTTCTTGTTTTTCTTGTGCGTGAACCATCAGTTTTGTTCTCACCTTGAGCAGTGAATCGATCCGCGTATACTTTGGCGAGTCACCGTGGTTTATCACGGTTCATCAGTACGCTAGCCTGACATGAGTATACACGTTAATGCTCCACAACGTTGTTTTCTCCAGACACCAATTCGGAATCTCCGTTGCTGATAAGTTTTCTGGACATTCATTCATACGGTCGCCTAGATTTCTGTTCTCCGTCAGGACAATGATTGATCTTTGGACTTCCCATAGTTCTATTCCAATCGATGTTACAAACCACATGGACTACTCACTCAACGACTTTTCAGGTCATCCACTGCCACCTAACTAGGGTCTTAATCTCCAAATACATTTCCAAGTGAATAGAACCACTACTAGTCTGCGAAATGTGCTGTGCTCCTTCAGTTACTTTCATTTTTTTCGTGGAATGTCGTTGATCTGAGATCCCTCCGTTTATCCAACCACTGCCCATGTGAATTTCGACACAAATGTTGACTGGAGCTGAACTATGTAGTAAAGATGATTATATTGGTAGCTGATATCTGTCTCATGGCGCGTGTTTGCCGTAATTGACAGTGTGGTTCGACAGGGCACCGAGATTCAGCAAGCTAAGGCGCCTGAAAAGTGCTGAATTGTCCTCACCTGAGGAGCTTTAGTCGACATGTGACAACCTGACTGAAGGATGAGCGGCACTGTCCAAATGCGAACTAATCACATCGCTGATTACCAGGCGGAAGTTGTGGGTTCGAATCTCTCCGGAGATTCGTAAGACGCGCACTGTTGATGGTTCACAATAAGGATGAAACAGCCGTACGGTGCTTTCGGAATGAACCTCCACTTAGAAGACAATCTTGATTGGAAAGTGCCTCGGCTGATACACATGGTATCGATGGATCAATAGATTCCGCAAGGATGACCACAACAGGACAGAGTTGATATGGTGATCGCTGATGTTAAAAGTCGTCCCATTCCGAACTGCAATTCGGGAGTGGAGTTCACAATTTAGGTAAATACACACATTTTCACGAGAGACTTAACTGAATCTCTCGTTTATGATATTCTTCAACTGAATGTGCTGCACACAGGTCGCCTCATGTTTCAGTTGGCACGATATTCGAGGTATCGCCGTATATATCCATAAAGAAAACTACTCACTCAAAGTTGCTGAAAACTCTTCGACTGCGATATCTCGTATATCGTGCCAGGTGAAACATGAGGCGGCTTTTGTGCAACACATTCAGTTGAAGAATATCATAAACGAAAGATTCAGGTGAGTTCCCCGTGAAAACCCTGTTGATACGCAAATGTGTGTATTTATCGAAGGGTTCAAGTAGAACATGAGGTTGACGGAAACTCGGGGACTGCACCTACCTATTGAGCCCCAATGAGGATGAAACCGGTCGTGGGCTGTCGAGGAGTTTTCAGAAACCTTGTGAGTAGTTTCCTTCATGAAGATATACCGTTGACCATGTTTCACTACAGTTCGGAATTCAGTTGACAAGGACATTTCTGGCCATAATTGTACGACAATCCGCTGTGTTTCGCGGCGGCAGTCTGTTCGTTCTTTTGCACGGATCAAATGGGAACTTCTTGCTTGCATACTATTCTGTCGATCAGCCAATAAGATAGCTCTATCGGTTCCGGTGAACCGCGAAAGATGACATTTTTTCTTCTTGAACCGGAAAGGCTTCTGCGTGTGAAGGGGCTATTTCCCACACCGCTTATTTTTACAAAATCATTGCTGTTATACTGGCCTCTTCATCATCCATAATTGAACAACCTGGAGACTGTATGGTTCTTCGTCGCAAGATAAGTGCAGCACGTTCTCGCAGTCGAGGAATCAAAGTGGAACAAAAACCAGTGATGGCAAAGACTAAATCAATATCTTCTGGCCAAAATATCACACCAGAATGATCTGTTACAATAATCATGCGAAGCAGTTGCTCACACACCCGCCTTGTTTTTGCATGTAGTGGTGTGTTGCATCCCGGAAGCTTGTGATAGTCTTGTAGGTTTGTGCATCATCATCGACAGCATGACGTCAGTGTTCAACACCGATGCTTCACTGCCGTACAACCATGAGTTATTTGAAAGCCTTATTGTGAAGAAAAGAATAAAGGTGGATGGGGAAGGGACCAAGTACTAGTTTACCACAATCATTCCGAGGTGCCTACACCTCCAGACACTCAGTCAGGCAATCTGTATAGAAAGTGACAACAAGATCGCCACTGACATCGGTTGGCAGCCATTTCTTGCAGTCTCTCTCTCGAACCAGATCCCAGTGGGGATCACGCGGTCCCCATCCTGGAAGGCGAGTAGCACTGACAGCACCCAAACGTTTCTTAATGTCTTTCATATCCCCCTGCCAAGTCAAGGGTTGACCACCTCTCTGCTTCTGCCAATCTGAGTTGCGTTTGGAAAACAGCACTCTCTTCGGCAAACGATGTTTCGGCACACGCAACACATGTCCCAACCAATGCAGCTTCTGGTGCTGGGCATATTCTTCAATAGAACTACCCGTTGCACAACCGAAAACTTGCTTTCTAATTGCCTTGTTACAGATTCGCCGACGCCAACCCACGCGAGCTATGGTTCTGAGATGAAGGTTGTCGAACACCTAAACACGTCTCAGTTCCGTTGCTCGAACAGGCGAAGTCTCACAGCCATACAATAAAACAGCCCGCACTGTAGCTTGATACACAGGTCCCTTGAGATTCAGGGATACACCATTCTGACGCCATAGGTGTCTCAAATTATCAAACGCGGCCTGGGCCCTGCAGATTTGTGCATTGATCTCATCTGTCACACTACAATCAGAACTAATACAACTTCCAAGTTACATAAAAAGCTCCACAACTTCCAGTACCTCTCCCTGGATTGTTGTGCACGTCATAACGAAAGACCTCATGTGTTGAAAATCACCAGAATGTGGGTGAACGTGTTTTAGTGTTGAAGATCCTGAGTCAACGTCATCATTGGGATCATCGATAGTAGAGCATCGGTCTTCATCACTGATTCTTTGCAGGCACACAACCACAATTTCTTTGGAAGCCTTCTTGTAAAGAAAAGAATAGAGTGAGTGAAGAAGGACATTTCGTGTTAGCATGCTGCAATAATCCCATGGTACCTACACTCCCAGGCTTTCATTCAGGCAATCTGGATGGGAAATGACACTAAGATATCAGCCAACATCCACCGCTTGAAGCGTTACCAATCAGGGAGGATTTTGTGCCCGACACCCTGGAAGGTGAGTCGCATCAACGGTATCCATAGTTCTCGAAGTCGCTCTCCCGGGTGAAACATTGGTCACCCATCTGCCTGCACTACTTTGAGTTGCGCAGGGAAGGACGCGCTCTTTTCGGTGGACAATGACTCGGCGCTCGCATTACATTACCAAACCACCATTGTCTTTCATTCTGGACACGTGTACTGATAGAAGTCTCTGTTGAACAAGCCAACACTGGTTTTCTGCTGGCCTCTCCATTGATTCCCTAGCGCCATTCTACACGGGCTATGGTTCTGAGACGGTGATTATTGAAGATCTGAAGATGTCTGATTTCGGTTGCTCGAAGAAGCGACGTCTCACAGCCACACAACGAAGCAGTCCATTCTGTAGCCTATGCACACGCCATTTGAGATTCAGGGATACACCACCTTTCCACCATAGGGATCCCGCAAATGCGACCCTGAGTCCCGGAGGCGGAAAGCTGTTTAAAAGTAACTGGTGACCGTTGTGGTTTCGTCTGCATCGTAGGTCAAAGGGGAAACAAAGTACGCAGTGCAACGGGAAGGCAAAACCATGGAAAATAGGTTGACCAACACCGGAGATTCACCCGAATCCAAGCTGAATCTCCTGTTTGTCATGATCTTGTTCAACTGCATAATGGCCGCACATAAGGTTGACTTAACCCAGCTGATAAGCCCCAAAAAGGCCGAATGGTCATGAAACGGAAACTAGGTCATTTTACAGGAGTTTGATTGAGAAATGAGATTACCCAAAGTGATTCGTCTGCCCTTACATAGCCTGTAAATCTAGAGTAGGTTCTATGGGGGTGTAGGAGATCAATACCGTTACGTCTAATGAACCGGTAACCTCACGGATGCCTATGAATTTCCATCAAATTAATTGCTACCTATGTGTTCCGTAAATCTCTCGTCCAAGTTCGAACTCGGTGAACTGTCTAGTTACCTACTGTCTAGACCGAAAAATGAATGAAATCCGGATCAAAAGTTCCATCACGATTCGTTTCCATTGACACCAGTGTTTGCCTTGTCAGCAGATTCAGTGATGTCCCATCGGTTCACGTTATGTCTGGAAAATTGTCTTGAGGTTAACGGGAATTGCGCTGTTTCAACAACTTCGTGTCAGCACCCTTGAACTGCATACTGTCAGGCGCTTTTTTAATGCACACGCAGGCAAAGATGAAGTTGCCTACAATGTGGTGTGAGAAAGTTTTCCCCTTTTCTGTCATTGTCTCGGCACTCATTTCCCGCAAAAGTTGCTTTTGGTTTGTGCGTAATGCACTACTCATAAGGTTGCTTTTGGTTTCTTTGTTTTAAGTGGTTCTTCAAAGTTCTGTCAACGTGCCCTATCGGTCACCGCAACACTTCTAGCTAGATTGTAACACAATCGTAAGTTTTGATGACTCTTCCGCCCTCCATGTTAGTAGGCGTCGTGTTCCTCTCACTGCCTACCTGTTGGAACTTCTAGGTTCCTGACGGCATATAATTAGGTGCACGTGCAGAAATTGACTTTCACGTTGTCTGTGCAAGTGAATCCCGGCTTTCCACACCTCTGGGTGTATCGATTCGACTTTCTGTCAGAGTTTGTCCATTTAGTGTGACATCTGTGTGTGTGTGTGTGTGTGAACATAAAGCTCACCTTCACGGTTAGCGCTTGTTGAGGGGTTTTTGTTTTAGACCAAGACTTTCCTTCTAACTGCAGTAGCCGTCGAATTTTGACATAGGTAGATTGAGTAAACAGGTGTATGACAAGCGTTTATCCCCTGCAGAGTACAATCTTGCTTCAGAATTTCCATTCAGTGTATCCGTTTCAAACGTCCAAGTTCCATTTGTCAATCAGTTTGCCCGCTTGGGCTACATCTATTGTTAAGACGCAAGCATTCTTCATCGGTTGGTGTCCTTCTTGAAATCGAAAGCTAATTTCATTAACCTAATTGTTACTCGCGTAACTGGATTTTACGGGATATTGACTGCCTTCTAACTGGTGTTCACGTGAATTTTCCCTCATACGACTGTAGACCTCACAGTAAGATACGCGGTTGTTGCGCTGATGGTTCTGCCACCTAATACACACCGGGTTTCTGTTGGTCGAGATTCACGAATGAAGTTAGGTGGACCCCCGTGATCTCACTTGACTCCGACACGATGCTGGATGTGTTTATTGCAGCGCTGTTCAAAGTTGTGTGCTGAAAGTTTTTTTCAGAAGCTTGTTGGTATTAAGTCGCTACGATTTTTCTTGTCTACGAATCCTCCTATGAATTTAGACGGACTTCGCCCTCGCAAGTCACATCGTAGACTGCCTACTGAACCCTTCTTGCCTCGTTTGTTGTAGCTTCGAACTTTTCTTGATATGATACTACTCACGGTCGATGAAATCTTTTGCACGACTCTACCGGTTTTTCTCTTTTTGTGGCTTATCATCCTTTCTGCGGCTCCACAACAGTGCGTATCTCACAATTATTTAGGGGCATTCAAAGTCCCCGATCTTCTGCTTGGGGGCTGCCCGTATCGGATACCTGATTAAGGGCGTGGTTGATTGTCACTCATCGCAAACTTTATTCCACGCCACCTGCCGTTTATTGGCCATTTGAGAGAAATGTACTCGAAGTGAGTTCACATTCGAATTTGAAACGTTTTCGTCTACTTCTGGTCAGCTGCATCGACCAGCGTTGGGTTCTACGTCAATTCTTGGAGCACATGAAATTCGATCTTGTCTCGTTGTGGATGGATCCTATTGCCACTTTGTTCCTGGCTATCAAATCTCATTGGAATTTTCTATGAGCAGTGATGCCGCCTGTTGTGAGACACCTCCTCAACTCCTTTGTTGGTTGCTGGACGCGTCACTTGGGGGGCCTGAATCAAACCATCCTAGTTTGTTTGCTACCAACCTGATTACGTTCAACTGGACACCACCCAGCGATTTTTTTCCGTTGGCTTACTTCGCATTGAGTTGGTTGCTCTGCTAACAAGAGCTTTATTCAACATTTCGCCAATATCTCGACAACCGTGGCCAAGCCCCCTCTGTTTTTTACTAGACACCCTGAACAATGCAGCAGCAAACCAATGTAATTTAGGTTGCCGTCAGGGGCACTTGGAATAAAAACTGCTTGTTGACGTGTACTTAGTTGTGTTTCTTTGCGGGTTCCATGGTCGGTGAATAGATTGATCAATGTGAGCAAACTAGACGTGTTTTCGTATCCGCGACTTCCAATGGATGAGATGGCACGACCCGTTTTTGGACGGGAATACATAACATACGTAATACACTACTCATAAGGTTGCTGAAAATTCTTCGACAGCCCACCAGACGAATTCGGTTTTGCGAGAGACTCACCTGGAAACCCAGCTGAATCTCCCGTTTTCGATGTTTCCAGGCAACATCAAAAACGAGAGATTCAACTGGGTTCCAGGTAGTCTCTAGCAAAACCAAATTGATTTGCAAACGAGTGTATTTCTCGGAAATACATAAGCTTTATATGTGGATATAACTGTTTTTTTGCGGATCCTAAAATGGAAGAAGGTTCAACGAATAGGCGGAGCGGTTCCCAAGCTTCTTTGCTCCCAACTCACCAAGTGTCTTTAAATTTGGGCTATGGGTTGTTGTAGGTCACAAAGTTTCAAACAACTGTTATTCCTATCAAAATATTACTTGCGGGTTCACTTTGCGGTGCGAAGTACTCTCCTCCGCGTGGTCAACAGTGAATGCCTAGTCCTGGTTAAGAAACTCGACCATATATGGAATTATACATCTCTCCGGCGCAAGGGTGACAAATAAAAAAACCGTGTTACATGTCTTTCGTATTCGGGTGCTAAAATTTCCGGTACTGTCAAACTGCTTCTGTGAAGCTTTCCCATCCGGAGCGAATCTTCCAGTCATCTCACATATTTGTGATTCACATATATTGAAGCGAAATGGTGAACCTGTTGTCTTGGTGATCGGTGGCCATCCTCGAACGATTTCGGTTAGTTCCCTTGGGCAGATGGACCAGATTCTTTGATGTCTCGAATACTAGTGACAATTGGTTGGTAAAATTGGATAGAGACAACGAAAAATAACACGTTATCACAACGACCGATGGTGGTTTTTGAAACGCTATTGAAACACTGGGTTCTCTTGTCTTGCCTCATCCTGCCCTCCAGCTGTATCACCTGCAGTCAACGTTCCAACTGGGGAGCATTCCGTGCAAACATGACAGAAACTAAATCAAGTCAAGCAAAGTCCTGTCTACTGCACTTAGTAAGTTTATCATTTTGACAGTGTAAGGGTTGTGATGGGGAACTAGTGAATCTGTATCCTTGACGTAGGACATTGTTTTTTGTCTAACTGAGATTTCGTTCTGACAGTGAAGCTTATCTATGCTGGACAGCCCAGAAGCATTCATTCTGCAGCCGTTTCGTCCTTATTGGGGTTCGTCACCAGCGCTAATCTAAGGAAACTCAAGGATTTTGGAACTCACCACCTTCCGGCCTGTGTGGTTGACCACTTAACCGTTTTGCCACGAGCGGCTGAACAGCACTGTGATTAGCTCTCACCCGTTACCATACGTTTCTGAATGATAAGTCGATCGACTGTTTGGGAAGCTGGAAAATTCCCCCTCTTCGGTTCTAGATGTCCGTCTCTTCGATGTGAACGCGCCCTGTTTAATCGCACCCTTGTCCGGATCCGTTCCACCAGGTGACCTTTCACTGTTGTTGCCCTTCAGTGAACTACCGTCCGACAAATCCCCTGAGCTTACTAAATGCTGCTTGGTGTTCCTCACTCACAGATGTGTTTGATGATGTTTGTATCTGCGATAAGATCTAGTGAACCTGGAAGCTGATGTTTCTCACGTTTCGTCGTTTGCACCGAAAGAATGTGTGACAACGGCCAAACACTGCGTATCACTATGAAAATCAAAATGAAAATGGTTCGTCGGTTCGAGAATCTCATGGTCAAACCACCGGCAGACAGATGATTTTTGGTGAGTTTCATACAACCCCAAGCTCAATTTCGCTGAAGCAAAGCACCTAAACAAGGGTGACATGAGTCTCAACCCTTGTGCACAGCTTCCGCCCACTGGATCGCATGAAAGTTGGTCCATCTCATCAGTAGAAATACTTTAGGCAAACACCCATAAAGGCCACTCGGTTTATTCATTAAAAATGACCACATACTGGTTAAAGCCCCGAGGCAGGCCAGATGTATTCCAACGATTAACCTATTGATAACAGGGAGACTTGTACGCACCAACACTTCACTATACTCTAAGACTTTTGACACGGCCCTTTCCACTTACACACGAAATCAAAAGAACACTTTCAAGGCCGCTGAGCACATACAGATACACCAGTCGGCGGAATATAGTTGAACAGCGCTCTTCATAAAGGTCCAGAAATCAACCTCACTAAGGAGTCTCACATACAGAGCATGACATGTAAACTGGCCTCAACGTATGCACATTAAACCTGGTTGATTTTAGATCGACGATCTCCACAAATTGGCAGTGTTCGATCACCAATACCCCTGACACACGCTGAGAAACTGATGCTTTGATAGGGCGACAAACCTGTTCAAGAACGACTTCGATGGGTTTTTTTTTGGAGGGGGGGGGCGGATGCCTTGGAAGTCTAGTGATCCCACCAACGTGTGGACGATGGATCTGTGACATGAAAAGGTGTGAATATTTCTCCATGAAAGTCAAAATGAATCCTCCGAGACAGTCAACCCATTTACAGGCTCATTTTGTAAAACCAACTCTGACAGACATTCTGCACCAAAGTCGCTGTGGTTCGTCGGACTTTAGTAGCTGCGATATTGGACAGGAAACAGTCAGTGCAAAGTACAATGACGTAAGTCGTACAACCCGTCATTTGATGAACAGCGAGTTATACTTCAGATAAGAGTGGTGACGAAACTAAGCCAGATGGAACGCAAAAACAATGCGATGCAATGCAGTACCGTGAGTCTCTAAAGTGGCTGCCGAGAGGACTGGCATCAGCTGACCTAGATGTCAGGTGACTGGTGCCGCGAGAACGGCAATACACAGACAGGACATTGCGGTGGAACAGACAGTTAGCGGAATTTGAAGGTAATTCTAGTACAGTTGACGAATTCATGTTGCTGTTTTTTTTTCAAATCGTGGCTTATCTCACAGTTAATCGTTCAACTTACCCGTGTTCGAGTAAAGCCGCTCGAAAAATAACGTATCTCGAAGGGGTATTTCCTACTTTCCTAGACCTTGGCACCATCGGTGAATGAGTTCACCCTCTCAAAAGGATAAATTCGTTTTCACACGGAAGATATATGGGTATCTTTTTGTCACAGCTCAGAAGCATGTTTGAACTCACAAGTTGTACATTAGGACGCATTCGCTGAGTGGCCTTGGGGAAATCTTCTGCCCCTTAATGTCCCAAACTCTCAGCGACTTCAAAGTCTGATTGAGACGAGGTGGAGAGTATCAAAACTCACTATCCTACGCCCCTTCCCTCACCGTGAGCAAAGTTTCTTTTGAAAATGACTACATCGTGTTTAGCTCATGTAACGGCGCACAAGTGTCACCGGGAGTTGATGACCGACGGTTGTTTACGTCCTAAAACATGAGGGCATGGCCTACGTACTTCTTCGGTGAGCATTCTTTGTAAAAGGCTACTAAATTAGAGCACGCATTGTCTAACATAGAAAACTCTCTTATGGTCCACTGGGTCTCCGCAGGTGACTCTGTCAGGAGCCACCTAGTGCTAAAGCTCCTGTTTTGTGTGATTACACAGCTAACACTGGGCTGGGTACCGATTCAGGTTGGCAATGTGTCGAGATATTGGTAGCTCGAGTGAGTTTATTGGTTGTTGATCACGTGGCTGTTGATCTGTTCGCCGAGCTTGGCAATTGACTTGCAAACGTTTCGTCACCAAACGAGGAGACATCGTTAGTGCGCATTTGGGTGGGTCGTTTTCCTTAATGGTCAACATCAGGGTTAGGGTTAGGGAGATGTCTCCCCGAATGGTGACGAAACGTTTGCAAATCAATTGCCAAGCTAGCCGAACAGATCAACTGATCAACAACCAACCGGCTCAGGTTTTTGTGTACGAAATTCCCTATTGGATTTAGCAAACCCTCTTTGAAGCGATTCAGTCTCACGCGGTTGCACGTTGTACTTTGAGTAAACTGTGCTATTCTAGTACTCCTGTTTTCTTTTTCAGATGTGTACTGCTTGCTACCATTGGATTCACTCGTCGCTTTCAGAAGTTCACACCACATAAGAAAAGTTCTGCAATCCTTATCGCCACGCTCTAAAGGACAGCTTCGCCGTAAATAAGCGTTATTTTCAGATGGGTTTATTGTGCTTTCTTTTGTCTGCTATGTGCATCATGGCATTGCTCAGATTGGAATAACACCAGCTGATTTTTACGCGCACGTGTATACGATAGTTGGTACTGGGTGGAAAGATTTATTACGGAATCGATCGAAGCGAATTGAGTCTAGCACTCTGAATTTGCAACTCATGTGAGATCTTATGAAACATACGCAAATCAGTAATCTTGCACTCGTTGTGTAGCGCCACTGTGGTGTTCCTTTCGGACGAATTTTGAACTTGTAAATCAGCGCGTACACAGCATGTGAAAAGAGTATTTCAGCCTCGTCATACATTCAGGTTCATACGCGGTAAATCCACCTAATATGGAGAGAGAGATTCCTTGCGAACAGTAGAAACAACCTAGATAGAAGAATTTTCAGCAACCTTATGAGTAGTGTACTACGTATATACATGTATCGCGATATCTCGAATATCGTAGCAACAGGAACATGAGGTGGCCTGGTACAGCACATTCAGTTGCCTAAAAACATCACAAACAGGAGATTCAGCTGGGTTCCAGGTGAGTTTCTCGCAAAAACCAAATTGATTTGCAAATAAGTATATTTATCTAAATAGAGACTTTTTAGTCACCTCCCTTGAAACAGTCTGTCTTTGAAGGCCAGATTCACCCCAAAATGATGCTTACGGAGAGTGCACTTTTAGCCTTCAACTGGGGGGGGAGTTTGTGTTCTATACGTACGAGACTACTACGTCTGGTGCAGAGGAACCCCAGTAAGTCTTTCGTTCCTTTTGTGTGTTCATCTCTCATTGTGCGAAAGTGCGAATCATCTTTTTGGAGAGGTCCAGCTCTAGTGTTGTCATGGCTTGATGCGGTTGCCACAGATAAAAGTCCTTGTTGCCACGGCATGAACGAGCAAAAGCATGTTTGCTTTCTATCCATTTATTGGCTTGAACCGAAGATGAATTCCGCCAATCGAAATCACCTAATGAACTTGTAAAAACCGATGTGAAAAGTAAGCATTTTTTTCGAAAATACATTCATTTGCATTTAAATTTCGTTCTAACGGGGGACTAACCCAGAACTCAGCTGAATCTCTCGTTCATGATTATCTCAAGCAACTGAATGTACTACACCAGGCCGCGTCATATTTCAGTTGATACGATATTTGAGGTATCGCGATACATTGTATAGACGTAATACATTACTAATAAGGTTGTTGAAAACTCTTCGGCAGCCCACGACGGGTTTCGCCCCACGTGTATGTTCATCAGGTAGACACACAGTCCCCGAGTTTCCGTCAACCTTATGTTCTAATTGAACCCAAATTGCACTGACTGCGACAAATACACTCATTTGCACATCAATATGTTTTTGCGAGAGACTCACCTGGAACCCAGCTGAATCTCCTGTTTGTGATGTTTTTAGGCAACTGAATGTGCCGTTCAATTGCCTGGAAACATCACAAACGGGAGATTCAGCTGGGTTCCAGGTTAGTCTCTCGGAAAACCAAACTGATTTACAAATGAGTGTATGTGTCGCAAATCAGTCCAATTTGGATTCAAGTGGAACATAAGTTTGACGGAAACTCGGGGACTGTGCCTACCTGATGAGCCCCAAGAAGGGCGGAACCGGTCGTGGGTTGTCGATAAATTCTCAAGTCTTTGTTTCTCCACCTGTAGCTCTTGCCAAAGTTCAAGCTAATAAAGGATTCCAAAGGTCAACACTTCCGACATCCGCCATTCACTTGCCTTCGGAGTTTTCGTGGGTTAGTATTTCAGCTGTTACTACGAACTTCAGGACCTATACTTCGAAGCGTTATTTCATAAAGCCTCCAGGAATTGGTCTGATTTCGTCAAACTGCCCACCTTATCCAAAACCACGTATTTCACAGATGTTACTCCACTCATACGACTATGAATTTCCTACGTCTCTATAGTGTTTACTAACGTTCTGTTAGTCCAAACGTACCTGAGTAAGTTGCGTTCACGCTGCACGTCCATTTGCAATTCGGTTCAAAAAACCCACGAAGAAATCAACCTGATGGTCAACAGACTTCCGTTTTTTTTGTACGAAATTCATGTTAAACAAGGATATTAGACGAGAACACTTAACTAGACCACACGTAAGTGACATTTTTTACCTTCATTTCTTCTTTCCGGAGTCTATATGTTCTCAAAAATCAGCGGCCGTGCCCACGCTACCCACTCATTTCAGAATGTAATGACCTTAAGGGCCCGATCAATATGGTTCTGGTCTGGCGGCAATTTCAACGTTGAAATGATGTGCATAGATGAATTTACAAGAGATGGTGGTTTTTTTAGGTAGATCAGTAACGAGAAAGATGACAGAACGACCTACTTACCGTCTGAAATTGCGGTTTCCCGGATGTTGCTCTAATTAAATCCATTTTACAAAGATCAACTGTTGATCAAAGTCACTCAGTTCACCTAATAATCCTTCCAAAGGTGTTTATCGATAGAAGCCGTGCAATTTTCACTTACCCACAAAACTGCTCAGTTTGAAACACAAAACCAAAGGGTCGGTCCAAAGTCGAAATCACTTTTTAAATCGAAGTGTTTTTGGGTCAGTTCACACGGTAAATTGACGGGAAAACATGACAACATCTTCCAAAAAAATGTACCGGCAAACCGATTAGCTAGGTCAAAGGTCCTACGGTTGCATCTGTTACTGACGCCGGCGGTTTAAGTTAGCTGACCGAGTAGTTTCAACTACAAATTCCCTGTAGATTGCCTATACTCATCTGATGTCACGAGTTGCTAATAAGTTAAACTCCCGCGAAATTACTACACAGTCCGAGAAGAGTCCCATCTGAAACGACTCGTACAAACTGTAAATCTGTCCTGAATTTGTGACAAGCTCACTCAATACCCTTATCCCAACATCTCCCTTAAAACTTCCCATGTCTTTCCCCCGCTTTAGTAACCTAACGAATTTTAGTCACTCTTGTTTTTCCCCGGGGGACAATCATTGACCATATTCTGTGTTCTTCCTATCGCTACCGAATGGTCAACCTAACATCGGGGAGAGTATTTATCTGTTGAAACAGGTCTTGTAATTTATCCAACTAGATTGACAATTTGGTGCACGGGTTGAGATTACAAAACCGATTACACCTTTTCCCACCGGCTGTGACTAGGCGGAGTCTGGTCAGAGGCATCGCCGTGATCGGTGCGCACTTATGTTGTGGCTGGGGATCAACGAACTACACAGAGATGATGCTATTTCAAATACTATGCAGCCCAGTAGAAGAGGGTCGAAAACCCTCAGGACCTTCAGACATGAGGATGCGGGAGAATGCACACATTAGCTGAAAGTGGAACAAGATCATCTCTCCTTGAGCTGGTAAGACGGAGGATCCGAGAAGAGTCATCATTTTCGCCCTCCTGAATTGCACCAAAGTGGCTTATTGCCGCGCAATCTCCGCTGGGGGAGTTCTATTCACCGACTCTTTGGACTGGAAGCTTTGACGAAAAAGACAGGAAGGAGACTGGCCCGATCTGTGACAGGACTGCAATTTCATTGGTTATCCGTACAGGGAAATTGGTCAACTTCGAGTATCAGACCGACGAGGATGGAAACATGTCCAGACTGAGAGGATAAGATCAGCTCTTGTACAAACGACATAGACAACGGTTCTATTTGACAATACCCCACCAGCTCGGTGTCGGATTTTGTTGTGCAGAGGCTAGCATATAAAACCCCGGTGGCGTCTCTAACGCCATCCAAGAAATTTCACGTGTTTTTTCAACAGCTGTTTAGCCCACACTAAGGCGCCCCAGGTAAGAGACGATTTTTCGGCTATCCCTAGCGTTGGGGTGACCGTCATGGAAACGCAGCATTAGGTAACAAGCTTTTGTGTGAATTGATGGGATGTAACCTCCCATTAGATGTTGAAAGGCTGACTGTTAATGTAGTGGAGAGAATAGCTTGTCGCTCCACAGTTTCCATAAAATTCAGCGTCCAAGAAGATCCAGGTTTTTCGAACCTTAACACAGTGATTAACATAAAAATTCCAATGCGGCTTTCGGCATTCTGGTCCAAAATCCACCATGTTCAATCGAATCGATCGATTCGAGGATCTCACTGCTGAATTCAGTCGCTTACTCCCCTCAACAATCAGGGATTTCTACATTCTAGAAATTACGTTTTGACTTGATACCCAATTGATGGGCATGCACCACAGTAGTATGTAACCTGTGGAAAGGCCCCACTCATAGAGGATTCCCTTTTCTTCGGAAGAAACAAGCATGGGTCCAAGTAGTCTCCGAACCAATTTTGTAACTATAATAAACGTTTACTCAAATATTGGTGACCATGCCAAGCTATTTCGCTATCCGCAATAAAATTTCTAAAAACGATTATTCTACCACTACATTTTACGCCTTGTTGGGTGTCCATGTCATTCTGGATAGTTGAGGGAAACTCCCCCAATGGACCGAAAATTTCAGACAAGTCCTCAGCGACACACCTCTGCGACACACCTCTTCCACCACTGTCGAATCCCTCACAATAAGATGTCTCTAACGAATTCACTGATCGTTTGAGGGGTCATAAATTTCCGGGGGGAAATGGCATTCCCAGAGAGATACGAGGTATGCACCACCATGCTTCTTGTGCCATTTTACGATCTATCCTGTCCGATGTGATGCTACAAAGTCTGTTCATCTTCTGTTCTCCCAGCCTCTTAAAAATGCTGCCAGATCGGACCCTGACAACAGCTGCCACGATCTGTTGGACGCAGTTGAGGAGATCTTCTTCTGAATCGTTTTGTTCGTGAAAAACACTCACACTTCAGACCAAACTAAGCAAGTTTTCGCGCAGTAAAAGGCTGCGCTGATCGAATACGCTGGGTTACGTTGTGTTCCGGAAAAACGATAAAAATGCCAGAGAGTGTTCAGATACTCGAGTAATCAGATAATACTACGAGCCATCAACCGATTGTAGATTAAGCGAAACGCATCGATCATGGACTTCGAATTGCCATCCACATTACAAGTCATCACCGTCCACAGTAGATCCATGGGGTGAATCTGCCGATAAGCTCCCTCTGTCGACTTTAAGGGACCTTTTTCCGTTATCACTCTGACGGACAACCTTCGATTAACGCAGTGAGACGACAAAACATCTGTCAGCTGCAGTACATCGTTCCAACCAACCTTTTGAAAGGCAAAAGTACGGTCGCATGGATATTGTCCGCAGAGCGCCCCTAAAGCTGAAGAGTATATTGAACCATAGAATGTGAATTGGCCTAGAGACCGGGAGCCGAACCCATAAATGCGCCATCCGACCTGTTTTACTTTATGCTTACCAGGCCTGACTCATGTGTGTCTATGTCGGCCCAAAGGTGAGGATTTCTTTGCCCACGAATGGAACGAGAATTCCGCCGCCGATGCTTCGGCAGCTAATCTAAAAAGGTTGATTCCGATGGCTGGGGCACGTTTTACACCGCCCCGTGCCGCAAAACTTTAAGTTACTCTCACTAAGAAAACGAGTTATTCCATTGAGGAGGCCGGGCTAAAGCCTCAATCCGTAGTGAAGACGCAAAGCTGAATGTGATGTTTTACAATGTGTCTATCGCACATGCTGTGAAAGGCTTTCCACCTTACACAGCGGTTGAACGGCTGCAAGTAGAGAGATCCAAAAGGCCTATGCCTGGTTAACAAAAAATGGGTCCCACACTGTTGGGTGCCGTTTTTTCCTATCCTTTCTGAAAAGAGTTGCGCAGTTCCAGACCCTGGGATGAAACCTGTGTGTCCTCATTATTCCTTGCTCTCAGGCACCACTTTAGGTCATTTTCAAGTCCCCAACGAAGTTTGGTGCCTCATGGTCGTTTGGCCAAAGCTCTTTTCTTGGGGCGTTTCTACGGAGACCAGCGACTCCATTGTCTAAAAATTTGTTCCTGACATAGCCTGAGGACGCGGGACATGAGCTGTAATCGTCCGACTCCCATTGCTACCACCGAATCGGATTCGTGGTTTCGATGAGCGCTTCCACCGAACCGGGTGATGCTAAGGTAGTAACTTTATTCGTTAAGCGGTTGAAATTCTGCTATCCGTTAATTTCAGCGTGGTATTCCGAGTGGAACAGCATTGTAGTCTTCCTTACCGCTGAAAACCATCGTGTACTGCGAGTTCTTTTGATGTGGAGAATTATCACTCTTCATCGGATTATTCTGTGTCCGAAGGACCGTGAACAGTTGAGTAGCCTCTTGGATCATTTCAGTACTAATGCTCCATCTCCTGAGCTATTCGACACCCGATCGCGCGGCGACAAAAAATTTGCCAAGCTAGTCAACCACATCATCATCCACCCGACCAACGGCCCTAGAGGTCCTTTTCGAACAAAGGTTGTCTCCTTTGTGGGACAGCTTTTAATTTATCGAAAGTTTTCATCAAAATTAGACCAGAGACCATATAACGAAAGGTCATATAACGGTAGACAGTTGAGAAAATAGCGGAGCGTAAAACTGGTCCTGGTCTAGGTCGCAACCTCAACTCCGAATAGGCCGTCTCCGGGAGACCAGTTGCTTTACCTACTCCAGTTTATCATGAGGATAAGTGATTACATATATAATTGATTCGCAGCTGGATCATCCGCCACCAATAGGAGCCAACCCGTCTCAGCCGGTTTGGGTTTTTTGTAGTCGGCTCTCGGTGTTACCTTGACCTGTCTGCTATCATCCCGGCTCAAAGCCCCAGATCCTTCAAACTCAATCAGCTACGTAGCTTCCGACAGAGAATCTACTGCTATATCAACCACACTGTTTCAGAGAGTGGCCATCCGATAAAAATCGATGAACTGTCATTTACGACTTGTTCCATTCGATATCAGTTAAGTGAGCATCGTTCATGACACAGAGTGCGTGGATGACTTCGACGCAGAATTCAATCTACAGAAACCTCATCTCTGAGTAAGGTTATAACCAAATTGTCTGCTAGGCGCATCCTTTTTTAACCAAATAACAGATTTTGAAACCGAGGGCTGATTAACTCCGAATTGGCTTCGCTGTATTGCAGCAAGAAGAAGTATTCATGAGGAGGTGGTCGTGAATTCATCAGCATTTCGGCCAGAATCTAGAGAGAAAAAAATTCTTCTAGAAATGCTTACACTTATCATTGTGGAGACCAACTGGCTTCGTAGTAGCTTTGATCAACAGCAACAAAAAAACGAATATCACAGTTAGTTACGCCACAAACAGGCTGTTCTTCACCACTTTGGAAACAAACCAAATATTCGAAAATCGATCGAAATGCAAATGTACGCCGTGTGATACGTTCGACGGGGGGGGGAGGGGGTTGCCGACCACCCGAATATGACAGTATCACGCTCATGATAGCATTGCTCTATACGATTGGGTTCAACCTTGAGACGATTCCAGTTTGAATTTACATACGAGACTTTTCAGATAAATCGAAACCAGGTAGGCCAGCAGGTTGGTAGCACACGTTCAGACTTGGAAATCATCACGCGGTCCGTTCAACCTCGATTGAGAACGAATTTTGACAAATTCAGTGAAATGGTTTTCGGTCACGTCTAAGCTAGTCGAATGGCACGTTCTGAACTATTGCAAGATGACATTCGGGGTAATTTTGTTTTGCAGTGGAACAACCGTTCAGTTTCGATGCTTAATCCACTCGGTAGGAGGCTGCTATGGAGAAGTTGAGTGTAATTGATGTCCGGTCACTAAGGCAGAAAAATCACTAGCATTCTGTTCAATCGTTTATAGAAAAGACGTTGACGGCGAGACATCCAAATCCCCAGTTTGTTACCACACCACTTCGTACTTCCCCAGCGATCGTTCTCAGCCTTGGCTGACCGAGATCAAAGATCGACAACACGCGGAGAACTTCATCCGTCCGGTTTGTGAGCAGAGGAATTTGGGCGGAGATGAAGTGGCCTGTTCGAGAGAGTGGGAAGAACATCTGTAGCCTTCAAATGTCGCTGGGTAACTGATGCATCTCGAATGAGATGATGTCACCATAGCCCAAGTGTGGGTCACATAACGCCGCAACAAAAACTAGGATTAAGGTCAGTTCAACAAACATGAGAGAACAGATTTAGAGTGAAGGCCAAGAAGACCTAGAACAACAATGGACCAGAAAGCAACGAGAAAAAAACTGCCACCCGCCGTAACCTCAACAGTAAATATAGGTACAGAATGACCGGAGAAGAGAGCCCTCAAAAAAGTCACGAAGAGGATCGATTGGCCAATATAAACCGGAGGTCCACATCGATTGAACTTCCCTGTTCAGGAGATCGTTCTACCAAGAAAGTAGGCGTGATGATTCCATACTTACGGAACGCATTGTGGTCCCAAGTCGAGACTCTATGTAGACGGCCCACGTAGAACCTACAATATTTTGTGTAATTCAACGTTCCCCCCTACTGACTGGCTTACTGTTGCACCGATAAATGAGCTAAGAAGGATTTGATATGATCTGTCCACCAGATTTCCCGGGATTCACAAATTAATTGAAAGGATTCAGTGTTACATTCATCGTATGAAATCTATGCTTTTCACGTGTCTCTTCAAACTAGCTTCCGCTGATAAAATCTCTCTCTCTCTATCGATAGGCTGCCAACAACCCAGGAGAAACCGGATATTATTTTGCTATTTTGTAGGTTTGTGCTTACTGAGAGATGTCATCATCAAACTGCAAGCAACTGGTCACAAATCATCAAACATTTTCCGATGAACAAGTTGTTTGACTGGGACGAGTTGTGTCGGATTATTATACCTGGGCTACAAATACTGTGCTTCGTTTGATTGTCGGCGTGCGATATGGAACCAGTTTTTTGATGTGTTTCGAGTATGGCCCGTTTCACGAGGCATGGATCGACCGGCATATCACACAATGTGTCATTTAATCGTGGGTTTCATTCTATTCCTGCTTATTCTGATTTCTCTCGTTGTACGTTTTTTTTCCGACCCCGGTTCTATCCTGTTTCACTTTACTACCCCGTCCCACCGCTTTGCGTTCCACGGCAGCATATGCTGCTGTTATCTAGACAAGTCCCTGATAGTTTCGGAATTTTCTTGACGGAACATACTACTGAAGATTGCTGAAAATTCGTCGACAGCCCACGACCGGTTTTGCCCTTGTTGGGGCTCATCAGGTAGACGTAGTCCCTGAGTGTCCGCCAAACTTATGTTCTACTTGGAACCAAATTGTACGAAACTAGCGAAATACACTAATTTGCAAATCAATTTGGTTTTGCGAGAGACTCACCTGGAACCCAGCTGAATCTCTCGTTTATGATGTTTTCAAGCAACTGAATGTGCTGCACCAGGCCACCTCATGTTTCAGTTGCTACGATATTCAGGATATAGCGACACATGTATAGACATAACACATTACTCATACGGTTGCTGAAAACTCTTCGACAGCCCACAACCGGTTTCGCCCTTCTTGGGGCTCATCACTTAGGCACTGTGAGTTTCCGTCAACCTTATGTTCTACTTCAACCCAAATTGTATGAAATTTGCCGAATACTTTCATTTGCTCCCCTATTTGCTTTTAACTGAAGACACAACTGAATCCCAACCGAACCTCTCGTTAGTGGTATTCTTCAACCGAATGTGCTGCACAAAGGCCGCCTCATGTTTCATTTGGCACGATATTCAAGATATCGCGGTGTATTTTCGTAAAAGAAACTACTCACAAGGTTGCTGAAAACTCTTCAACAGCCCATGACCTCTTCTGATTTTAACAAAAGACTGGTTGAACAGCACGCCGGCTAAGCAATCATCGCTTTGCGTCAAGAAACTCTCCTGAACCATCTCGAATAATGTATCAGCTGAAACATCAGATGCGTTTTATGGCAATCGGTTGGAGAGGAACATCATAAACGAGGGTGGTCAAACTGGGATTTGCTTGAGTCTACCGTTAAAAAGGAACGAATTAGTTTGCAAATGAATGCGCTGCAAGTGTTTTCATTGAGTATTCTTCCTTTTGCCCAAATCATCAGTGAGAAGGAGAGCTGATTTAGGAGTGGCTGGCTTCTTGACTGACTTTGGACCATTTGAAATTGTTGGGGTCATGAAATGTTTGTCTGCCTGGAGTCAGCAAAACTGATTAGGCGGATTCAGTTGTCCTAGTCTAACTATTGTTTGAAACCTTTACAACCCCAGTGAGCCTACCGGCAAATGGACTGTTCTGACAGATTCCTCGGGGTCGAAATCACATCGCTCGGAGGACCTCACTTTGATATGCTTTAGACTCAAGTTACATTTTCACGGAGGGGGTAATTGGAGCGCATCTGAAAGTTATTCATATGTCGTTGTCCTGCTTTCGTTTCAACTTGCTCCGCCAGGTTTTTTATCCGAAATAGTAATCTTCTCCTCCTGTCCGGTCAGGATTTAGGTCATCCAAGTCAAATTACACTCATATCAACCAAAGATATCCCGGAATATTTTGGAGATTTACGTGTTCAGCTTCATGTCATGATATTTCCCACCATTTTAAGGGCCTTACTTCCACGTTGACACTACCTTAGGTCATTGTTGAACTGTCTTAGGATTCCTGTCGAACAGCAGGCAGGTTTCCTTTGAACAGAAATCCAGTTGACCCCAGATGGACTGGCACCATGGAGGCGTTCTGCGTAAACCACAACCCGGTCGGAGACTTGTCTAAAAAACCAAGACAAGTGCAGTTTTTCCTCTACTAGCCTCTCCTTGTGAGTGGCGTTTTGTATTTTGTTTGGGCCTCCAAATGGACGAGATGGAAAACACTATTTCGATGGCCCTGGTCTCCATCCACAAGCCGGTGTCTTCGAAATGACTAACGGTCTCCGTCCCGACCACCTGCATGAATTTTCTGTCAAAAAGAAGAAATGAAAGAAAACTTTAAAAATACGGAAACTAAGAAGCCTATTCAACCAAATCACCAGCTTATTAGTGAGATTTAAGCTCCTGAAGAACTAAACGGACTATTTGACACGGGATAGTACCAGGTAGAACTTTGAAACCTGTAGTTGCTAGAGTGATGGCCCAGTTCTTTTCGCATTGTATCTTTGCACCCTTTTTGAATGTGCGAACCATCTTCAACGCACACCATTCCGCCAGTATTCTATCTTCCCTGGAGGTACCTTAAAATCGGGCCATCAAACAGGCCGCAAGAATGCCCGGAGCAAACTATCTGGATCAGGAACTTTGTTGTGGACGAAAGACTGGTTTGGACGTTCCTTTCGAATTCATATGATTCTTAGAGGTTGACTTGATTCTGTTAGCTGAACGGTTCTTCAAAGCGTCAAGCCCATCGTTCAAGGTGACACTTCCGTGAAAAAACTAACATATCACATTGAAGTTACTTCAAATACCATGCGTCCTTCTCCGACCACTTGATAAGACTAGCTGGAATGGGGTTTTCTTTTGCAAAAACTTTCTTAATTTTCAGGATCTTCGATATCCACCAACGCTCTCCACCAACCTTTGGACACTTTGAAATTCGGCGTACACCGTCATAATTGTTTGATACTGGTATGGGTTTGCTGGCACCATTGACAGTCGTTGATAGTAACGAAATCCAGTGTTCGTTGGCGTACGCATACAACCACTGACAGAGTTTCAAAGATTTTGCTGATCGGTCCCTGTGCTTGTTCCAGTCCTCATTTATCACTGTCGTGCGCTATTCTTCTGGAAGTTATCCATCCAACTCAACTGGATGTCGGCGTGCTGCGGAAACACTCTGCAGGTAGTGAACTCAATGCATCGGCCGGTGTATTCTCGATGGATAGCGAAGTGTTATGCATGTCTGCACAAGACGATCATCAGGCTTACTCCAAACCAAACGACAAGGTTGGACTGAATCTCTGTGCCGGTAGCTGATTTCCAGATAGTTTGAATGAGTTCATGGACGGTTTGGAGCTGATGGCCTCCAGGCAACATGGTGTGAGTTCTTGGGCTCAAAGTTGATGTTCCACAAATACTGAAGAACTAGTAGTCGGTTAGCCTGGGCAGTCATATCGCATTTATACCATACGACAGAATCTGGTGCAATATAACGCATTCAGCCTTGAGGTCGAGCACAACTTTCATACCGTAGACACTCTAGGACGTTGTGTCAGGATGACAGACACGTGGAAAGTGGACGGTGAGCAACATGGGTTCTTCCGAACGGTGCCAAGTTTACGGTCAAACAGTGGTCTTGTATGCGTATTTCGAGCACACAGCTTACATCGATCGGGAGAGGCAACGAGGTCTGTACGTGATGTGCCTGTGATTATGTTGAAATCCGTGATGTGGAGCAGATTGCTGGGAGATCAGTAAGCATTTATTTTTGTTTGGACAGGAGTTCAGATACAGGGTAAGAGTTAGAGAGGTGACAGCCAAAGGAATCGGAAGGAATTACATGAAGGACGTATGGATAAGAATCTATCAATGGAGAGTTGTAAGGTCAAATCATATTTCCCGGTTGCCCAGGCTGAAGAGAGGTGTCTGGCTGTGTGTCCCTGAATCCTCGTCCCAAACTCTAGCTCAAAAGTTGAAAATGCCAGGCAGTCATTGTCAGCTTACGGGACTGACCTGATTCAAAGCTGCACGGAGTAGGGTACAAATGTCCGAATTCCGATGCGCCTGCGCGTCAGATCGTTAGTATGACGAATTACCAATTGTCACGATCAACCGTTGGGCAATCGAGAGGTACAGTCTTTTGGGGGAAAACGGTCCCAACGCATTCTTCTTCGGGGGAAGGCGGCGCTACTACTTTCATGAATATACAGATTCTGGTCGTCTAGGGGCATCTTGCTGTTTCCACAACCCTAAAGCAACAAAGTGGTGGACCACTCCCTAATACGACATCTCGATGCGTGAGGATTCGCATATTCTTCGCTGGACTGCTGCCAGTCAGTCTTCCAAGCATGGTTAAATCTTAAGGAACTGAATTCTAAATACCGCGCTGAAACCCAACCAAAACGATCAGGTGGTCGGTGCTGTAGTACAAAATCCCAAAGAACAATTCCACTTTCTCTATCAGCAAGGACAGTAACCATGTACTTTTGACGAAGACGAAATAACTGATAAGACGTGATGATCATGGGTCTCAACACCGTGTCTGATTTATTAATGGTGTGTTGTCAACGCATCACAATCTCCCTCAGCTGCTGTTGACGGGTTCGTATTTGATGTGACCAATTGCACAGGCTTTACAAAGGATGGACAAATCAAGTCTCTACAGCGAATTAACACTTACCACCGAGATCGGTTCTCCCATTCACTAAAATGCCCTTTATCAAAAGGATGAATTCTGACAACGAATTTAGTTTGGTATCGGCCGGGTCTGGTTACTCAACGATCCCGGTTCACACACACTACGATATAGTGTATAGGCAGATTCCTGAATGGTGACGTATCAGGCTTCCTCTGAGACATTCAAACAGGCTAACATATCCTCCTCTGATCCCGAAAATATGATTCCATCTCTTGTTGTTTTATCTCTCTCTCCCTCCCTCTCGAGTTCCATTCACAAGAGAGAGAGACACTGCTTCAAACGGGGCGGGGGCTGGTCTAAACGATATTGAGGCCAAGCTTTCCCGGATGGATCGCAGTGACCGATACAACTTAGTTTGGTCTGTCCTACGACAAAGTTACAGGAAAGAAACCTTTGCGTGGAAACCATTGGACACCGGAAGAACAGCACGATTTACTAATAACGTGAGCCGGTATATTTTGTGTAATCCACAAGTATGAATCCGTATAAAACGACGTTTGTTATCGATTGGAAACCGTGTCACGACCAACTAGTTCCATCACCAAAACCGAATGTGCTGACAAGTAATCACATTTTTTTCTCACATTTTTCTCGCAAAAGCTCGTCTTCTAACCCACTATCATTAGAAACCGGCAATTATGCACGACCCATGCGGCAACATAATTAGCTAACGTTACCCACTCATTTGCGAACTGACTTAATATGCTTAGGTGGAACTCCAATGGACCTCTTGTAGATGGTATTCTTCAACCGGATATGTGTTGTGCACATGGTCATGTCTTGCTTGTTGAGTGAAGTCCACGTTCAAGTTGTTGGCGCCCACGCTAATGTACGTGATGTATGTGCTCCACTGTTCAACGTCATAGTGCTTTTCGAAGACAGTGGAGTTGCACTGGCGTGCTAAGACCCTTATCGTGACAACATGCACGTTGGTATGAATTTGTAGTCAAGGCCTGGAAACCGGGATTTAGTATGTTTAAATTTGCTAGCAACCGTGATTTGTTTATTGGGTAGCTCAGGGTGGTTTTTTTTATGGAGAATCCAGTGACAGACCCGACGTCGTCAGAAGTTTGACCGAATGAATGCGGCAGATTTTTTTATACAAACTGATTCATAAGACCAACAAACCCAGGGTTACAGAAATTGTGTGGAATGTTCCTAGGCTCAGCATAAAACATTTACGGGGCTACGGCATGTGTGCAGACATTGCTCTCCCACCGTTCTTCAAAGATAATTCTGAATGCATCTTGCCTGAGTGATATCGCTGCTCTGGGAATTCCAAGACAGGGCTCATCGGTGAGCTCCCTCCCCTGTTTGAAAAGCGATCCTCTGTCCCTTTATCTCTAACTGATTCCCGGTGTGATCGATTCAATATTGATGAGTAAGCTGGCCGCTGAATTCGGCAGTTTTGATGAAACCGTCTCATCATCAGTCAAGGCAATTTTCTATCGAAATTCCATTGCACTGAATCAAGTCGGAGTGTATTGAATGAAAAGGCAAGATGGCTCAAGTGGTTAGAGCGCGAATTTACTGATCGAAAGGTCCGTGGTTCGAACCCGACCTACGCCTCTCAACTTCCCCTGCCTAGACTAGGGGAACCTGGCACTATCCCAGCCCTCATGCTTCTCTCTGGTGGCATGTCAGCTAGGCACCGAAAGGGTGTATTACAGCTGAACAGTATTGAATGAAATGTTGAACTTCAAATTTAGTTTATGGGATGCAATACTAGTGGCAAGAAGGCATATGCTGCTTGGTATCCTTAGGCACACGTTGCATACTACTCATGCAACTAAAGAGTAGTACATGCGTATAGTGGGATTAGAAACGCCCCTTTGGAAAGGCAACTTGGTGAGACCGTCCAAAACCGCTGTAGCATGAGAGGCAGTCATCTTGCAATCGTCAAAGAATATAAACGGATGGCTAGCTGATTTCCTGAAGAATGGGGATATGTCTGCCCAGTCGACAAAAAGCCTCGATTTTCGGAGTCAGTCAGCACCGATCGATGTGGATACCGCGACTAAGGAACAAGCGGCGTCGTATCCTTGTTCAGTGCGAGCTAATTGTATTGCTGACTGGATGCACACCAACGAATGGACAAATACCCAACCTGGAGGTTCTGGGTTCGAACCCCACTGGCCTCTCTTGAGGTGTGTGCCGGTAGAAAAGATTGAACAGCTGTGCACTGCATCTCGCCATTTCAGCATAGATTGGCTCTACATCTAGGACGAAAACTTCATCAAAAATTCACAATCCTTCTATTGTTAGTTATTGTTATATTGATGATAAAATGAAATCGCAAGAGTCGAAGTAAGGAGAAGATGGTATATTTGGCCATAAGCCACACCAAATATAGGATCCTGTCTAAAAAACATCTACAATTGTCATAACCTTATGCGTGGGCACACAACATGTAGACATTTGTTTACTTTTGGGTAGGGAACGAAAGACGCAAAGATAACCAACAAAGGTAACGATGATGATGATGATGATGATGATGATGATGATGCTCAGATGATGGTGGTAATGAAAATGATTATCGGAGATTTTTTACATCAGACTAGAACCTGAGTTAGTGCTTTCGTCAAGAGTGAAAACTGTGGAGCTAGTTCACATTTCCTATCTGACCCGCCTCTCAGCGTTTTAAGTTAATCAAGACACAAACCTTTCGTGTTTCACTTGTTGGTAAGTGCCTTCTTGAACTGTAGCCAAATATTGATTGACCGTCTGTCAGCTGGGACCAACAAGATTCACCAAGATTCACACTTTCGCAAACTTGTAAACATTGGCTATTTGTGCTGCTGTGCTGAACACTGTGAGGCTCACCTAAGTTAAAAGTTCACTGAATAAAACGTTTTCTTATCAACGTCAAGATAGCCAACAAACACTTTTGTGTTCCACAGAATTATACACTCACATCGTGCTCATTTCGGCAGTCATCCTATCTTTCATCCACATTATGCGTACTTGTTTCCTTATTCAAGCTTTGCCAGGACCCTTTTTCTTGGGTTGTCAATCACAATGATATAGAATCAAACTTGTGAACCCAGTTAGATTAGGTTTGAGCCACAGTTTCACATCAGACGTTTGAAAAAAGGTCCTTTTTCCGCTTCCTGATGAGAGGCGAAAACGCTAACTGCGAAAACGGTCTTTTCATCTGCATGCTATTTTTTCGTTCAGATTTGAAAACTCAAAGCTGCTAAGTGTATGCAGTCCAATTTCAAGAAAAAGTCGCATTATTTGCTCTTGAAATAATCGTCTGTGGTGGTGAACTGCCTGGTGCAGTTGTTCTGATGAACCCCGTACCAGATTTGAAGTCTGGTCTCATCGCGACCCTTATGGGCAGTACAAGGGTTCTGCTCTTACGAGAGACCATCATGCACGAGTTTGAACGCCGGACATCCGACATTTTGTTACCACTTCTCCACCGGGCTACGCTAAACACACCTGAACAGGTGGTGGACTTGTTCACTTTTGAGTGACGTCACTGGTTTGTGCGATATCTCAAATGACGACCCAGCAGTTGTCCCGATTGTCTTGCTCAACCAACCATGTCCGTCAAGCCTTCCCAGCCACCGATAATTGAAACTTTCTGGACAACTTTGGATTAGTTGTAGGTACTTGTGGGATTTTCACGACTCACATCACTCGTTTGAACGCTTGTCACAGATTTCAGATGTCCGGCATGACCGAGATAAAACACTGTCGATCAACTCTAATAAGGTTAGAACTCGAGTCTCGTCCTAACACACCCCTCAAACCTTTAGCGTAGACTCACTGTGGCGCTCCGATCACGCTCCGCCTAACATGCATTATCCTGCCAGACTTTCGCAATATCTATCCTTATCTTGCAATGAAATAAATTTTCGCGATCGCAGTTGAACTTCTCCTAGCTCTGCTCCTCTGAATAAATTTCACTGTCTTCCAAAGTGTGGGTCTTCTGTGAGTTCAACACCAACCTACTAAAACACTCTGAGACCGAAATGACCAATGGGATCAAGTCCCGTGTTAAGTGAGTACTACTCATCCGCCACTTCAGGATGCATCGATTGTCAACATTCTATGAGCATAGTTCACTGTACCGTTTAAGTCAGTGACACAGCATTACACTTTCCTCATCATTCATGAGTAAAGACGTAATAACAAGAACAGTACTCACTGAGTTTGGTAGTGAGGTGGTCAGAACACAAGCCTTTTAGACAGTATGTATGCATATAGCAACGATTAGTGGGAAATGTTCACCAAAGCTGCTGAATTCGTTGTTTTTCTGTTCGTTTGTCAATGCATGACTTCGTTATTCGGTAAAACAGGTTGATTTTGTTACGATATGGTCACCCGGCATAAGCCAGTCACATATAACAGGCAGAATGCCGGAAGAGCGGGAGGTCGTACTTTGGATTTCAGTTTGGCTGCAGTTACAAGAAGGAACTTCGGGAAGACAAACGTCGATAGTATAAACGATATTATAAACAGTGAGGTTAGTATTACAGACTTGATGTTGTATTTTATTCGTGCTGTATTCTAAGCATCTAACCAATTGCATCTTGTCAAACTTCCCCAACGAGTACAGAAACCTGTTTTCTGCTTATCTGGAAGGTAGCCCAAAATTCACTTACGGATTCTTCGGAACACTCTGCAGACAAACACGTCCCCTTGTTGTTAGCTAGTGCACCGAACTGGGGAACTGTCCCCCCTCTCTGGAGTTCCATCAGTGCGCAGTTAACGGAACAAAAATCATCATGGTAGCTAAAGATACCTTTTGGTATAGAACTAGAAATTTCTTACGTCGTATGTCCTCCTGGCCTTTTTTCCCACTCTCTGGCATGATTCAGACTACAATTCACAAGACTTTGTTGACCTCGGAATTCATTTCATCCTGTGTACCGGATGCAGGTCCTTCTCAGACGTCACTACGTAAGCGGCTTGCCGCGCATTTCCGCTCTTTATTGACAAGCAGTTTTGGGGTTTACAGTTTAAAAGCTATCCAATGATTTGTCGTCCGCTGCGTTCCCTGAAATAAACGATCTTACTGATGCCTAAAAGCGGTATGATTTTTGCCTCCCATCCCCAAAATCTGCGACTGCATGTGTACACAAATGAGGTTGGTCATAGTGTCGAAGAATTTTCAACAACCTTATGAGTAGTGCATTACGTATACAGCAGAGTTAGTTTCAGCATGCCCGCTCGCGGCATTACTGGCGAACCCAGTTGAATCGCTGAACCCAGTTTTCCTATCTTTCAAACTGGGTACCTGTGAGATCGATGAGACATCTTTCGGCCAGTAAAAGACAGGATCCTCAAGTATGCATTACCCTCGCTTCTTAGATGCTCTACTGTGGCTCACTCAATACAAAGGCTGCTAGTCACGGTTCAAGGAGGCATCATCAGTGTGACCTTACGAAAAATGCTGTTAATGTTTGACAATCGATGCTTCTGAGGCGTTGGTTAACAGTGCTAAGTTTGACGGATAGCACCAAGTTTGTTGGCTCAGTCGTGTGCTTCCTATAACAGGTGATTGATTGCGTCACCTTGTCTAGTTTGCCGAAGTAGGCTTCTGCAACAAAATGCGCAACGCATAACCCGGAGGGGAGATGTGAAAAAGATAACGATGATTTGTAGCTGTGCTAATGTGTACTGTCCGTGAAGTTAAGCTATCGGAAGCGACATCACGACACCCTTATCGTTTCTGCATCAGATTCTCTATTTTTTTAGCATTTGTTTACTGTTCGTTCAATGTTTTCCTCCTTCCTACTGCCACTTACCATGGCGATTGTAACCACCGCATATGACCAAATAGTCCGTGAGGATCAAACAGAACTTCCGGTGACCTATCACCGTGTTGACAATTGATGAAGCCGATGAGGATGCACAGGAACTTGCAATCTACACCAGGAATGATCTCAGTGATAGGTAAGGGGATAAGTGATCGATATTTTGTCTTCCGGGGGAAGCAAGTACTATAGGTAAGAATGAAATGGCTGTTGATATCCAAGGAGTCTGGGAACCTTCATCAGACGCTCATGTTGCGAAACTACCTGGAAGAGGTATATAGAGATTTTGCTTCAGCTAGAGTAAACACTGATTTGCAACGACCCCTAAGGGGAGGTGTTGTGAGGTTGACTCCTGTTGAAACGTGGACATGCTTGGGCTTTTGTACGAAATGTCCGGGCTGTCGGGAAAAGCGTCTGGACACCCCAGGGCAGCAGCGCATTTCAGTAGGGGCTATTCTTCTGAGGAGCACCGTATTTTAATTGTCAAACTCGTCTGTGTGTTGTGCATTCTACCTGTTTGAACAGAAACCCTCCAAATTAGAGAAGGATCACGGTTGTGCATTCTACCTGTTTGAACAGAAACTGTCCAAATTAGAGAAGGATCACATTCCACAGTTCCCTTGTTGTTCGATCGATCCACCTCTACCGGCAGTCTACTGTGTTCAGCTTAAACAAGATCCAGGCCAGGTTGACTGGATTTTCGCCTTTGAAATCAAAACGTTTTGCCTAAGTCATTGGAATGTGCAATCCATGCTCGGGCACTCCACTCCGTCAACCTGGGTAGCATTTGACGGAATGCAACCAGACAATTTACCATACACTTGATATCTTTTGACCGACAGGCCGGCAGACTTACAGTTCCAACGCCGCTGTTTGGGCGGTTCTGCAAAATCTGAGCAGTTCACTGTTTGCCGAAAAAGTCAAAAGAAATGAACTCACGCACAAACGTACGTTCGGATGACAAAATATCACAACCGCAAGCGAAAGGCTTACGAATCTGCCCTCTGAATGTAATTTCTGCAAAGGGATTAAAACCAATCCGTAAGGGGGATATTGCCAGGTGTGAGTAACAGCACTCGGTTTAATGGGCTGAAAGTGGGCAACTTCGTCCATGACGACCGACCACGGAATTACTGGTCGGTGCGAAACGTCCGGCCTCTTAATAAGCAAGAACAACTCAGCAGCAATCCATGGAAGAAACCCTGGAAACATCACAAACAACAGATTCAGCTGGGTTCCAGGTGAGTCCCACGCAAAACCAAATTTCTCTGCAACTGAGTGTAGTTGGCTAGTTTCGTGCAATTTGGTTTCAAGTCGAATTTAAGGTTGACGGAAACTCGGGGACTGCACCTACCTGATGAGCCCCAAGAAGGGTGAAACCGTTCGTGGGCTGTCGACGAATTTTCAGCAACCTTATGTGTAGTGCATTACGAAACCCTTTTGAACTTTGACCATAGCCAGTGGACAGACACGAAGATGGTTCGATACACTTTGAAGGAATGACGACGGTTGTAATGAGAACATCTGCTTCACACTGGCACTGAGTGATTATAAGATAATCAGTCGTTTTTCTGGAGAAACCCTGGTGAAAAACATTCGGTCTTACAACACTTGAAAGTGTGCTTTTACAACATTTTTCGGGGTTGTATAGGGAGCTAGCATATTGTCCACGACAATGTCATTCCCTCTTGTGCAGAAAACTAAAAATACAGTACCAAGTTTACGTAGAAAGCAAAAGCCTAGATTACTCAAACTGTTTGGTATTTCCAGACATTGCCCAAACGAAGGTTTGAGCCCTAGACAAGCCCGTGAAGCCTTGTTGATTCAGCCACTGCCGGGTTCTACATGAGTTTTTGAAGCATACACTACCAGCAACAGTGTTTTGAAGAACAAGATTCCCTAGGTATCTCCAACCACTACACAATCGGGGGCCCTCTGGTTCGCGAGGACCTTGTCTTCACGAGCCATATCCATTTGGGTGTTTGGGTCACCATTCAATCTTTGCTCACTGTCTCTTTTTTCGGTAGCTACACACCACACCTGACGATTGCTAGCAAGGCACCCGAACTCTTGATCACTGCAGAGTGCAGAATTTCAATCGTTTTGAGTGGACAAAAACAGCTTCGTGACGGAACCATCAGTGACGAGAATTGAGTGCCATGGCACGTTATGACTCGCCGTCAGCTGAGAGTCAGTGGCCGTTTTTTGACCTCTTTCAGATAAACGAGATGGGTTATCTCGAATGGTTGGTGAACAACAAAAAACCCGCAGGTCTTTTGATTACTGTGGTCCTTCTTATGTTGGTTTGTTGCTACACCATGCACGTTGCCGAGGATTTCTATGAAAAAGATGGACTGAAAAAAACAAGTCACAATTTTTTCTGATTCCAGTTTAGAGGTTTGCTGTAGCCAGAAACCAGTATGGAAAGCTGTTCTACATGGATGGGGTGAACAACTGGAGGTACTGCTTAACGTTTGACCTCATCGGTCAGCCTTAGACCTACAGAGTGCACGCACACGGTACCTTACAGTTCAGACAACGGTCGAAGAAAATATAGCCAAAAAATACACAGTAGCTGTGAAGTTTTTGTTGTCTTGTGGGAGTACATCGTCGTGGTAGTTTGTTCCGTAGAATCCCGCCAGGAAGGTTGTGGAATTACCCTCGAATTTGATGAATTTGCACAACCGCCGTACAGAATGCGTGAGAGAGTTCCATCACAAGAGAACACCCTGGTTGAGAGGCGTTTCCTCCGGAGAGGAAGTAATGAAACTCCTCTACATCCTGTCCTCACGGTGACTGATTGTCGTTGGTGACGTCAACCCGCAGAGTTTCGAATCTCTTGCAAATAGTGTCAGATAAACAGAACCAAAGGAGTCTTTGAACACCCTGACAGAGAACTTACAAATGAAGGTCTTGCTGAACTGCTTTATCGGGATGTCCTTGTGGAAATCCTTATTCATTGGTTTGTAGATCTGAAGTTATATTCTAAGAAGGATGACCGAACCGTGAAAAACGACTCCCCTGAGAACCACGTCCAGATAACTGCTCCCGGACCACTCCGATCGCATGCGTGAAGCTCAATTTTTCTGTGGTTTGCAACGACCGGTCATCCCTCAAGGTGCACCAGGCATGGAATTCTTTTCTCTGGTGAGCTACAACAGGAAAGCGGATATTTGTTACAAAGCCGGAGGGTGGTAAAACAGCGTACAATAAACTCCAACTAACAGAAAGTGTTTCTTTTCACCAGTTTCACTTGGTAGAGAGACTACTGTGAAGATATCACTGGACGACATTAAGTAAAGCCAACTGAGTCATCGGAAAACGTTCTGAAGACCTTCAAAAATTTTCATCAGTTTGATTTCTTTAGTAAGCGCAAAGTTTCAAGGTGCCGTTATAACGACGGACCACTGAAGTCGTCCGTTACGTTTTACATAACAAATGAAACAGTAGAAACCGAGTCGCGAGTCTCCTGAATTGCGCCTCCATTCTGCAGACCAATACGATAGGAAGATTGTATTTTCCGTCCTCAAAGAGCATCTCAAAGGTCTGGTTTCTTCTCACTTAAAATGCAGTCACACATGGAAAACTGGTTGTCCAATGAGATGAACTGGCTTGCAATAATCTACTGAATTAAGTTTAATCAGTACTAGCGAAATACACTCAATTGCAAACCAATTTGTTTTTTGCGGGAGACTCACCTGGAACCCAGCTGGATCTCTCGTTTATGAAGCAGTTTAATAATTTTGTGCGATTTGGCTCCAAGTAAAACATTAGATTGACGGAAACTCAGGGACTGCGCCTACCTGATGAACCCCAAGAAGGGCGAAACCGGTCGTGGGCTGTCGACGAATTTTCAGCAACCTTGTGAGTAGTATATTATGTCTGTTATCGTTCTACCTCACAGTCCAATATGTACTGTACTTCCTTTTTTTGGTCCGTAGATTGTTTGATTTCAAACAGATGATTGTTCAACCTAGTTTCTTGTTTCCCCTTTTGTTGAACTGTTCCAACTTTTTTGAGATCACTGATATAGAAGGACGAATAACGAACATACAATGAACGAAACTCAACTGAGCTCATTTTCACATGGCGCGTTACTCAAACGGATTTTAACAAAAAGAATACTGGTCACCCAATGGTTAAAGAGTAAACAAGACACTTGCTGGAGTCGTGAGCGATTCTCAAGAGGCACATGGGTGATTCGGCCGAATTGGTCACGTGGTTTGCTTTGTGCTTGTTTATCGGCCCCGATATATAGATGCTTGCTGTCAGATTCTCTGAACTAATTGGCCAGCCGTGCGACTCAAACAGACTGGAGGATAGTCACACCTAGAACACGAAGAACGTAACGATGATGGTTGACTGACTTAACCACATAAGTTAGAAACAAACTGCCAAGTGTTTTGCCGCGGATCAAGTAACAGAGTGATTTTCCATCGGTATCCGAATGCTGAATGTCTTGGTGATCGTGAAGCTTTTTTATTCGACTTCTTCATATAGACCTCCATCTAGACAGCGCTAAATGCCCACCTCCTGGAAGAACCGACATTTCCACATCCATGCCGTCAACTCAAGACTGAAAATGCTATTTTTGCAGGTAGTACTCGAAATACGCCAACGGTCTATCCACGACCAAAAACCACATGGACAGAAATGTTCTACTTTGTACAGGCATACCTCCCTTCTGACCAACGGCGAATATGCGCTTGGTAATTCAAACAGGATGCAGTTCAAAACTAGGCGTTTCGTAGAGTTTGCGAGACTCCTTCAACATATAACAGTGGCATCGAATGTCTGCGAAACTTCTTTGCTTGAGGAGAGTATTATGCTTTTCAGACACCGCTTTAATGGGTTGCTCTGCGCAGTGATCGAAATCATTCCTTGTAAACGCTAGCAAAGAACGCGATTGCATCGGGATGCTCATCAGCGTCTGCAAAAGAAGGAATGCCCTACACTGGAGGAATTAGTGAACTTGTGTGACCTAGGTTGCATCTCAAACAAAGTATTCCATAGACCGCCAGCGTTTAATCCGAAAAAAATGCGCACAACTGCGCGCAATTATTGGCTAAATCGACCATTGTAGATGGTGAAAACAAATCGATCGCTGATCGCCTACGGTGCAGGCGTATTGTTTACAGCTCCATCACGTGAACTAGCTGCATTTCGTTTGGCCAGTGCTCAGCTGTGTCGGTTTCAACTTATTCGTCAAACATAACCAAAAATGCTGATCTTGTTTGCATAACTTCGGTGCTGTCCCATGCGAAACATTAGCTCAGTACTAATATCGATCGCACAAGTTCTTTTAAGAACTGTCGGTACCCTGACGATGGTTGTTGGGTTATAGCGGGGCGTCATGAAACTGCGAGCCAACCGATTCAACCGAAAAAGCTTGAGGCGTGCTTAGTATAATATTGATCGTAATATTGATCAACCGATGAAAACTATTTCTGGGACTGCGATCAACCTTGGTTTTTGACTACTGAAAAACACTTCTGCGTGTTGTGAGTTCTTTCTAAAGAGTAAATGACAATATGTTTGTAAGGCGGGAATCGAAATTCACCGTCAACCTAGAGTGGCCTTATTAAAATTTCGCAGCCCCTCCTCGACAGCAAGCTCTGCAAATGGCAACGACTCCGCTAAGCTGGAAGACAGTTGATCTATTCAGCTGCTCTTTCCAATACTGTAACGAAGGAAACGGTCGATCCTGGACCAAGCGTCCACCCAACGATGAGGTCTTAAAAATCTGCGTGATTCATTGAATGCGCGACAAAGCTAGGTGGGATGTACAGAACTGATAAAAACGTTGAGTATTCATGACTTTACAACCTACTCTATCTGCATATAATAAACAATATTTGTTTTTGGAGTCGGTTTTTTACTCCGGTAGCGTAAGTTCCTTTGGTCTCTGCGTAGCGGAGAAATGACTTGTCTTGTTGTTTGTTTTTATTTGCCTGATTCGAACGAACGAGAGAGCTGTCAGCTGAGTCACCATGGTCGTCACGCACAACAACGCTTCAAGTTAGCCGCTCAACAATAAGGTTTGACCCGGACGGAGCACCGCAAATTTCACCGCGCGTTTGGCTTGACGCATTAGTCGTGGTTGTTCCGCGTCCACACTGTGCGGGTGTTGTAAGCACCAAGTTGATTTTCAAAACGTAGAGTTTTGGTTCATTAATTTGTGCGGAAAGATTTCCAGTTAGTTTATCATTCTCTAAAAAGTCGATACTTTTCTACAGTCCCTAAACACAATGGGCATTTGTGTGCTCCTATTGGTGTTGCAGGACAAATAACCGTCATTGTCGGTTTATCCGACGAAATTGGTCACATGCAGATGAAATAGTCTCCCGTTTTTAACATTCGGATAGAAATTTAAGTGAACTTACAAAAATTCCTACCATAAAGCGTTCACCTGCAACACCCTTTCGGTACCTGACTGCCATGCCACCAGAAGGAAGCACGAGGGCTGGGATACTGCCAGGTTGCCCAAGCCTAGACAGGAGAATTCGAGAGGTACAGGTCGAGTTCGAACCACGGACATTCCAATCAGTAAATTCAAGCTGTGACCACTGAGCCATCTCGCCTTACAATGAAATATCTTCTAACTATCAAGAAGTCTCCCGAAAACCATAATAAAGTGTCTCGTTAGGAGCGTAGAAGATGTTTTATTTAGCATCCAGGAGATTTGTACATTTTGATCGACATTGTATTCGATCACACAAAACTGTAAGGAACAAGCAAGGCGTAAGAGGAAGTGAGGTCTTGGTGAAGGCAAACTGTTGAAGTTAAAAACAATGTGGCAAACCTAACAAACAAACGCTTTGCTAGCCTTTCGTCACCCTGCAAATAAAACATCGAGATGAATGAATGGAGGGTGCATTTCTTTAGTTTTCATTCGTGGTAATTGATGTCTTCCGATGACCCCTGTTAACCAAACGTCTGGATGCCTGTGTTTCGATGACAGCATGACTTCCCTTAGTGTACAAGGGCTGTGTGGAGCTCTGCGTGCGAAGTAAATTCTCTATCCGTGTTTGTTTCCTCATTCGCAGCTACAAACTGAGACTAATTTAAACGGGACAGCCAAGTGAACTTAAAGTGACTGCTAGTTTGAGATTGTGTTCCACGAGACCATTCTCCGGAGTTCCGTTGAATCGATGATTTCGAGATGATTTCCAGATAGAATATTGTTTTCCAAAAGTTCTCACGTACTGGCACAAACTGAGTACGGTAGTTGCTGTTTCTCAAACAACGGCAAAAAAACTCCCAGAAACCAAAAGTACTCTTATTTCTGGAATGCAGTGATGTACGTTGTCGATCGTGAGTGTGAGCTCAGCTTTGTCTTAGCCTAGAAGTTCTGAACACCTGGTGTTAGTTTCAACTGATCAGTGATCGGTGTCGTAGAGTTCAAAATTTTGAACTTAATTTTGCAAGTAGAGCACGAGGTCTCAACGGATAACTAACATATTTTGCCCTACACACTCGCGAGTCCTTTTGGCCATAAATAGTTCCTGAATTGTGCGAGTTTATGTGGCCCACCTCTATTGTACTTCTGACGAATCGATATTTGATCAGCTGTAAGTTTATATGGTTATAAAAAGCTGCGACTATCCAGAATTGAATTGCACTCATTCAACGGAAGCCTCTACATTCTTTCTAAGCTATAAACAAAATAATCTGGACAGAGTTCCAGTGAAAAGCGGTCAGGGGGAAAGGGTTTTTACAAGTTGTCGCGGAGCGACGGTTTGAGCCGACTGTCCCGGAGCTCCTTTCGTGAAAACAGACATTTTGACAGACTGGAAAGCCAGCATTTCTTTCAGAATTCGTAGAATGACGTTTCGCTCACACGCTTACTCGTGCTTCTTTGCAGTCCGCGAATTCTGATCACTTCTTCTCACAAAGCACAATCACTTATGTGAAATCACCCCTGACGTATGCATTTAACAGTTGAGGATCCGTCTTCTAGCAACATCGGTTTTGCCAGTTCAGTGCTTCCGAACACAATTATGGAGAATGCTAAGACTGGCTTGGGCCAAGACCTCCAAACAAATTAGACCTCGATTTGACAGTGACACAGAAGAGTTTGCTGTATTCGTATGACATGAAAGTAACTGAACTTTGGTAGATCTCAATGTGGCCCCGTAACTTTTGGTATTCATATCTGTTGCATACGGTTGACGGCTGTGACAAGGATTAGGACAATATGTCACTTATTCACACAAGTTGAAAACTGTGGAAAAAGGCCAAAGTGTTTGTGGGAACATTGTGAAAAATAGTATCTGATTATAGTTGCATTTATTTTGAGGTTAATACTGGGTTTACACGATTTACTCTCTGCAACGAATTGGGTGATCTGACGGAGCGAGTTCATATACCAGGCAATGGGACGTCGCGAATGGAACACCAGTTTGTACAGCAGTGCTTGCACGGCTTAGTCAATCGCAGTGACACCGACTCGGAAACAGGCCTGGGCATATCATCAGTCTCCACGACTGCTGATAAAACTTCTGTTGGTTAATGGCCATGCTCAAAGAAGAGGACAATAACCAGTTGATCTAAAACTAGATTATGCATCCGAAAGTCACTTTTTGTTTGGACAGGCAGTTCCATTCCCACGTTTGCCTGTTCAGAAGTGAAAGTTCAGATGCGTCCAACTTGCGCTGGTGGAGTAGTGGTAACACGCTCGCCTCGCATGTCAGATGTCCGGGGCTCAAATCCCGGCACGGCCATTGGATATGCACTGATGGTGAGCTCTAATACGAGCGAAACTCGAGTCCAGTGCTTCCCCCCTTTGGTGTGGACTCACCGGAATAATTACGCCAGAACAGGAGGACGACCGTTCAAACGAGAGTGGTGTGAATATGAACAAAATACCTATCCCGCAAAAACCCCTAGTGCAAAATTCCCATGGACTTGTTCGCAGCCCGAGCCTCTTCGTTGCCGCTCTCTGGGTGAACTTTATGGCCGATCTTCACCTTTGCGGTGTTTTAAACTCTGACTTCTGAAACTAAAGGTCATTCTTCGGTTGACCCGATCTGGATTAAGTCCCCAGAGCCTACTTGTGTTTCGGCGTATCTATTGCATCTGGTCTGGTATGTGAAGCTCCCTATGTGTGGCTTTGGATTTTCACGTTTCAACTTCTTCAATTTCATGCACGTGATTGATGTGTTTTCTGATCGCGCAGCCAGAGCCCCCTTGGTAAACCATGAACGGCACTTTCAGCTGAGAGAAAACCCATCAGACTGGTACGTTCACACTGTCTATCTCTAGTCCTGCCCGTCACATCTTCCCACCGTTATTGATCGCTAATTCCGTTCGCTTCTCTTACGGATCTCACAGCTGTGTTGGTTCATTTCATGCCTAGTTGCTCATTCTAACCTGAAGTGTCCACTACCATCACGGTGATTCCTTTTTCGTCTGCTGGTAGTATCCTCGTGAATTCTCCCTTCAAAATGTAATGAGGACCATCGCACCGCTCACCTTGATGTTGATCGCGTAGAACTCATTGCGCTGGTCTGTCCGGTTCCTAAGAATTGACTGCATGCTGCTCAGATCACTGGTCTAAGCAGGCCATAGACAGAGTTGGCCTGTCATTTAAATTAGTTGATTAGCATCCGGGTGATTTGACACAGATATGAAAAGAACACATTGCCCGGTTGTAAAGGTCTTATTTGGAAGATTGTATACAGTTTTCACTGCCATCTTGTGTGCGAATTTGAAAGCAGTTGTCCTGGATTTGGTATTGCATACTGGTGAAAGTCTGTTCCCCGTATCACAGCGGAAAGCTGCGCAAAGTCATGCTAACTTGTCTCCTGACAGCCAATCACATTGCTGTATTTTCACACATTTACTATCCACAGAATCAGTGAATCTATTCGATATGACTCTTTGCAGCGATGGAATCGGCGCAAGTACGTTGGATGTCCTAAAGAGAGTCATATCGATTGATTGTTGGTCTGTTCGCCGAGCTTGGCAGTTGGATTGCAAACGTTTCATCACCAATCGAGGTGACATCGTCAGTCACTCAACCCCGCACTGTCTATGTCACCTCGATTGGTGATGAAACGTTTGCAATCCAACTGCCAAGCTCGGCGAACAGACCAACAATCAATCGATATGACTCTCTTTAGGACATCCAACGTACTTGCGCCGATTCCATCGCTGCAACAACTGCTGTGACAAGTGCATAGCCTTACGAGAAATGATGAACTGTTTAGCGACCAAGATATCTCGGTTTGATGTGTTTTTGGCGCGTCAACAAAACTGCAAAACCAATTCTCAGTACTATCAATAAGTGTTCTCCGTCATCAAAGTGAGTAGCAATGTCTTCGAAAAAGCTAGTCCTTCTATGACGTTTGGAAGCTGTAGCTCTCTTTGAGGAAGACTTGAGAGTGGAGGCCTTTTGGAAGATAGCAGAGGCTAAGTTGGGGCCTGTTCATTTGCGAAACCTCTGACTCACACTTGATATGTCTTTAGGGGTATCGTGTGTACAACACGTCTCTGCAAGCGACACTGTTATACGGATGTGAAACTTGACCTATACTCCTCTTCAAGACATCCGACGTCTATCGATAGTCGACGGACTATTCTGTGCAGCGTTGCGCGACTCTTGTGGCAGCCTGGCGCGAGTAAGTATGTGGGGCAGTACATGGTTTGTGGGGCCGGGCTGTCGAAACAGATATCCCAATATTCAGATTACGTTGGTCAGGGTATTTGTTCACCGTACTTCGGGCTGCTAACATGCTCCAGCCCCGAAAGGAACCAACCAAAAACTATACAATCGATGACATGACGCGATAGCGTGAAAAGCAGAGTGTTAGCTTTGAGAAATTCCCGTCTCCGATGCTATCTTGGCATGACTGGAGGAACCGCGAGACGATATGTTTAGAGGCATCGAAATTACCGGATGTGTTGTACTCAAAATTCTGTCGGTTATTCAACGTGAAATCAAAGCCAACCGAAACAAAAATCCCTAAACACACGCAGTGAAACCAGCGAATAACGTTTGTATTTAATCTGCTCATTTATGGGCATTTTCTTCTTCTCCTATCCCTGGCACCGTTCTGTATAAATGTCTGTGCGTAGGCATATATATGATGTACATCTTTATACCTGATTACCACTGCAACGTTGGGGTAATCAACTCAAATCATTAGCATGATATCAAATCGACAGGGTGTCTGTTCTGCATGATCAAACTTCAAAGAGATCGTGTGGGTTATCCGCATTAAGGGGTCACCGAACCTGGTGTGAAATGTAAATTTCACTGGAATTCTCTTCTCTCTCATCATCAAATGGTACGAGAACCCATGTCTATGATCACGCCATTTCTTGTGCGCAATAACGCAGCTAGTGAGGATGACGTCATTACAAACCTACTCCAAATTGTAAGTTATCCCAACGGATAGATATCATATTTGGCTAGAGTAAATCACGAGTAAATCACAAGTTGGCCACCTCGAAAATACGCCAGTTGAGCAGTGTGTGTGTGTGTGTGCGATATCTCGAATATCGTCACAACAAAGAAATATGAAGCGGCCTATGTGTAACACATCTTGTTGAATAACTTCATAAATGAGGGTTTCTAGTTGACACCAAGCTGGTTTGCAAATAAGTGTATTTCGGCAATCGCGTACAGCATGATGTTCGAGACAAACATCAGATTCGGAGGCTGTGCCTAGTTGGTAACTCCCAACAGCGTACTGAAGCTGTTTCCTGGAATGGTGGCGAAACGTCTGCAAATCAATTGCCAAGCTCGGCGAACAGATCAACAGCCACCTGATCAAATACCAGCTGTGCCTAGTTGATGAGCCGGTTGTGGGCTATCGAAGAGTTGCCTGCAGACATCTGAGCAGTGCATCCGATCAAGAAACTACACTGTTTGAGCGTAAAGTGTGAGGCTATTCTACCAAGCACAGACGATCTTCATAACCTCACCTCCTCACCAAGGTGGACGATGAAAGTGGTCTTCTCAGAGGGTTTCCACAGAGAAGGACCGGATTTTCTCACAGATTGAGCCGTGTCCCCACATTATATCGCGTACATTTGGTTCATTATTTCTTATCCATCAGGTTGTACCCGTTAGGTAAACACAGTTTTCCCGACATGATTCAATTGGTCACCATGAACAAGCTTTCACGCACAAATCTCCTTGTGAAGGATGCTAGTTTTTCTAGTTCAAGCGAACAGTTTTCTTATGAGATCAGATGCACTTGTGCTCAAGTTTTCTGAAACACACAAAATGATATTGAACGAAACATTCATGCTTGAACATTATCAAAGATTTGTTGAAGCAACGCACTACTCATACAGTTGCTGAAGAATCTTCGACATCCCAAGACCTGTTTCGCTCTTCTTGAAGTATATCACGCCGTCACGTAGAGACTGGACCTTACCTTGGTATGACGGTTTGCGCACCTCAGTGATCCGCTAAGCTACACTGGAGGGGTGTCCCCATGACACTCACAGAGTCTCTCATACCAGGTTGATCAATCGTTACAGGTCTGACAAACACACTCTCTAGGTCCTCCAGGTTGGGAGTTGGAACATGTGGCGACTTGTTCCGTGGAAATGGTAATGCATTTGCATTTCCCGCCAAACAGCGCTGCCTTGTGGTTAGGCTTTTGAACCAAAGGCTTTGCTTGAGGACCCTAATCGTCCTTCTGTCTAGGTGTGGGCGCCCTGGCAGTATCGCAGCCCACGTACAATCATAATACCTACGTCTAACAATAAACTCATGCCACATCGGCCGTCACGTGGTGCCATCAGCCGGATCGCCTTACTCGCTGCATTGAGCAGGGCGGGTAAGCTAAAACGGCTACTGCTGACGCCTCCCTTCTTTCTCCTTCACATACCTTCTCTCCCCCTCCCCACCCCACTGACAACTCTCTCCTTGTAGGCCAAGCACTTAGGAGTGATGACTTCATTCGTCATGCATCGGTTTTGCACGCAACATCTGCTCGTCACATGGGGCCGACATCCTCAGGTATCTCCAAATCACTCTTCAAGCCTTGATACCCACTTGGAAGTTGTATTAGTTCTGATCGTAGTGTGACAGATGAGGTCAATGCACGAATTTGAAAGGCCCAGGGTCGCGTTTGCTAATTCAAGACACCTGTAGCGTCAGAGTGGTCTATCCCTAAATCTCAAGGGACGTGTGTATCAAGCTACACTGTGGGCTGTTTTGTTGTATGGCTGTGAGATTTGGCCTGTTCGAGCAGCGGAACTCAGACGTTTTCAGGTGTTCGGCAATCGTTGTCTCAGAACCATAGCTCGTGTGGGTTGGTATCGGGGAATCCGTAACGGTACAATTAGAAAGCGAGTTTTCGGTTGTGCAAAGGGTACTTCCACTGAATAATGTATCCAGCACCAGAAGCTGCGCTGGTTGGGCAGGTATCGGGTATGCCGAACCATCGTTTGGCGAAGAGAGTGCTGTTTTCCATGCCCAACTCAGAGTGGTGGAGGCAGAGAGGTGACCAACCCTTGACCTGAAAGAGGGGTATGAAGGAAATTACGAAACGTTCGGGTGCTGTCGGTGCTGCCCGCCTTCCGGGATGGAAACGGCGTTATCCCCACTGCGTCCATTTGGAGACACCGGGAGATATGGCTGCCAACCGATATCAGTGGCGTTCTAGTTATCACTTTCTTTCCAGGCACCTCAGAATGATTGTAGTAAGCTAGCACTGAGTCCATTCCCCGTCCACCTTCAATCTTTTCTTCACAATAAGGCCTTCAAATAAATCATGCTTGTACAACCGCGAAGCCTCGGCGTTGAACACTGAGGTCATGTTATCGAGATGATGATGATGATGATGATGGTGATGAGCTTATCAGGTGGCCGCAGTCCCCGAGTTCACTTTAAACTCACGTCCTACTGCACGAAATTAGCGAATTCCAGCCTAATTCCTCGTTTACCATATACTTTTTCAACCGAATGTGCTACATTAGGCCGCCTCGTGTTTCAGTTGGTACGATATGTTAGTAACTCAATAGATTTCATGTGAGAACCAACTGAAACATGAGGCCACTTGATGCAGCAGATTCATTTGAAGGAGAATAAACCAGAGCTTCAATTGTGATTCATTCAAGTCTCTCGTGTAACTCAGACTGGTGTGCAAATGAGTAGTATATTTCGTTATTTCCAGGTAATAGTTCTGAAATCAGAAGGCCGGGTTCACCAGACTGTGAGTAATCCGGTGCCGAGCAGGCACACACTAAAATGCTCAATTAGTCCTCCACGTAAACCAATTTACGACTATTGACCTCCCTACGGATAAGTGCAACAACCATGCCTTGTGTTGTTTCCAAAGTGATTTCCCAGACATAACATCTCGCATGACGGTCGCTGAATACTCTTCTCCGGATCAGTCAGTGAAAGAGATTACAGGATCATCTTAGCCTGCTTACTTTACTTATCTCCACTCACATACAAATGGGTGTTCACGTGGGGAATCACCATTCACTTGAATTCACTCGTGCCAGTGAGGGCAGCCTGTGCTGGGAATCATCATCAGTAGTCCATATCTCACGAAACTCAGAGTGCTTCGAAGGCACCACTTCCGGTCCGTGATCGAAAATTTAACCTTTTGGCCACGAGAGGCTAAACGGTAATGATTAGCTTTCAATAAGACAGGATATGGTTTCACCCACCGTTCAGTCACAGGAACCGTAGCCAGTGACAACGTGCTCCTGGAGCTGGGTGGTATACGCGGGTCTGCATACATACATACATACATACATACATACATACATACATACATACATACATACATACATACATACATACATACATACATACATACATACATACATACATACATACATACATACATACATACATACATACATACATACATACATACATACATACATACATACATACATACATACATACATTTTGCGTTCCTAAGTAGCGTTGGAGCTACCCACGTTATTAGGCTTAACTTGCTTGAACTATCAAGAGAGCATAAAAATCCTTGAAAACGTCATCGTAGTAAATTACATCGATCACATTTTGTGTTCTTCTTGACAATATTTCCTGGTTGATGCCAACCTATTCTGGAAATCTCACGAAACGAACTTCTTCAAAGTTCATATTTGGAAGTCAGAATATCATATAGTCGTACAACCTGGAAAGGTCTACATTTAACATTTTTTAACATTCGGAACGCAGGAGACAATCGAAATTGATTCGTTTTGTAGGAGCAGCATGTTTGATATTCTCGGAGTAGCAGCCGTTGTTGGAACTCTTTCAAACGGGAATTCCAGGCTAAACTCGTCTCGGATTTTGTTGAAAAGCTTGAGCCTTTTACAATCAGCCAAAATGTCAAATTATAAAACCTTATCTCACTACGCTGCCCATCGAATTTAGGAACATTTCGATTAGGGATTGCATATTGAACTATACAAACGTTTTGAATCCATGAATCAGCCGTTCGAAGACTGGGGCTCTTGAGCAATCTGTTCTTGGCTTCCAAACAGTTGGTCGGCGTCAACCTTGGACTGAAATTTATCTCTCATACTTGGACAGCTCCATCACCAAAATTAATCAACTCCTGGAATAGTTTGTTAAAACGAATATTTGGCAAAGAGTTTGCCAGGTGACCGACCGTGATAAAAATAGCCATAACACGGAAATTCAGTATGATACTACAACTTGAAATGAGCAGCAAACACCCCTCTCCGGGTGTATCCTGTGAACATCAGTAAGATGGAATTGTTGAAAAACAGTTTTCAGCTCAGACCGCAGATGCTGTTGATTCACCACCTCAAATATTTGTATGGATCAGTGCAAAGTGTTCTGAAAACCACTTTGTTACAAAATCACACGTCGGAAAACCGTAGGACAAAACGTGCGAAAACATAGGAGATGTCTGAATTCAGGTTACGGGGCCGCATTGAGATGAAACTACTCGAAAACGCGACATCCGGATGTTTTCCTTTCAAGCTGTCTCAGATGTTTTTTCAGTTCTCTAATTAAAGGGCAAGTAAGTGCGAAACTAAAATATTAACAGTAAAATGATCACAAAAAACACGCAGTTGAGAGTAAACTGAGAGATTGTCATCATGAATGAGAGGACTGATCATCTAATTTGTTTCCGACGGGAAGTGAGAGTAGCCTGATTGAAATTGGACATTCGAGGCTCACCTATATAGGTGCCAAATGAGGCAGACAATATATAACCAGTTGATGAGTACAATAGTCTAGAAAATGTTGGAACCGGCGACCACTGGCCGAAGTAACAAAAGGATGGATTGAATTGCTTGGTTCAGGTGTTGCGGACGCTGAATTCCGTTGGTTTTGTCTGTTAGCATATGGTGTCTGCTCTGGCTTGGCAAGACCGAGACCAACGTTCCACAGACGCTGAAGGATGCGATTTGTGGCGGCTTCTGCCTAATCCATCATCAGGATTACACTATACTGACCTCGCTGCTGACCGTCGGGGCACTTGTAGGTTCTCTGTTCGAGCTGTTGGTGCGCCGCACACTATACAATTCCACCTGAGTACTGCTTTCGAAAATGGCCAGCCCTTTGCCAGCCCTCCTCGATAGGTCCACAGAAGCAGCTGGACTATTCGACATGAACAGCTGATCAATCATCTACTGGCTATCTCATCAGACAGCAGCTAACAAGGCTCGTTTATTGTCCAACAGCATAGAATACGCATTTGAAGGTCCTAGTAAGCTTGTATAGTCACAGCTAACCATCCGTTTTTATGGGAGTCCGAAATTAATTGACTCTGTGGTGGGTGCGGTTGGTTTACAAGAACCCGTCTGAATGGTGGCTGTCGCTGAGAATGTTTAACAGTAGTTTCGTCTCTTCTTGTAGTGTGCCCTTCTGTCGTTCTGTTCACGAGGCAACACGCTAGATGGGTCTCCACCGTCATAGAAATAAAGCTTGATAACTTGGCAAATAACCGAAACACACTCATTTGCAAACAAGTTTGGCTTTTGCGAGAAACTCACCTGAAAGCCAGCTGAACCTCTCGTTTTTACCACGAATGATAATAAAACTTTGAAGCTAACAAATGATTTTGAATGAAAAACTGAAATGCAGATAATTGGAAAGTTTAGCTGATCCTGGAAAGCGACCCACTCGTATTTCGCCCTTATTGGGACTCATCAAATAGGCACAGTCCACGAGTTTCCGTCAACCTTATATTCTACTTGAAACCAAATTTCACGAAATTAGCGAAACACACTCATTTGCAAACCAATTTGGCTTTGCGGAAGACTCACCTGGAACTCAGCTGAATACCTCGTTTGTGATGACTGCGCCCACCTGATGAGTCTCAAGAAGGGTGAAACCGGTCGTGGGCTGTCGAAGAATTTTCAGCAACATTATGAGTAGTGCATTGGCAAATAACCGTTAACAGCTTAGTTTCTTGTAGGCTTTCCGTCCTATGGTGTTGCACTGGTCGGCATTATATAACAGCATCATTCAAGAGCAACTGTACTGTTTCTAACCTGAAGGTACTGCCCAACAGACAGTCAAAGTATAAACGAGGTGCGGAGACGTTGTTCTGTCGGCGCCGCTGTGGTTGACGTGGAACTGACAAGAACAGAAGGCTCTCTATTGAATGTCACTGCAGAATTTCGTGAAAATTACCAAAACTGTACAAAATATCCGGTGGTTTTTTCCTCTGAAACCGAAAGTGGCATTCTGGCAGTCGGACCACTTTCCTCTGAGCACGCGAACCCTTACATATCAAGTCTTTCAGAAAGTCTACGTTTTGACAGGTCATACATGTTATGACCAACAGCACACACATTTGCAAGCTTTCGACTATCTTCATTGCCTCTCCAAGACGCACATACTTGGACATGTCAGTAGAGACAAACTGCCCCTGAATATCACCCTTTCTGTCACATCAAAGACTTATGTGTGTCCAATCACCATCATCACCATTGGAGACAGAAACACCAGCGTTGACACTGATGCTTCACTGCCGTACGACCACAAAGTTTATCTAGTTACACCTGAGGACTTAGAACAAAAAGAAGTCAAGATTGGGCGAGGAAGAGGACCTGGTGCTGGCCTATCGCGGGCATTCCAGAGCGTCTTAACTTTCAAGCGCTTAATCAGACAATTTGGAAAGAAACTGACGGCGCGGAAGTCGTGGGTGTAGTTCAACCGCAATTTCTTGCAATGTCTCCAGCCAAGCGCAGGGGTTCACGTCGACCCTATCCTGGAAGGCGAGACGAACCAACAACACCTAAGCTATTCTGTGGAAGAAATTCCACATCCTTCTATCAAGTCAAGTCCACCTCACGCAATTATGAAGGATTTAAGAAGAGTAACCCTAGTTTCGAAAAATACACTCACTTGCAAACAAATTTGGTTTTGCAAGAGACTCACCCGGAACCCAGTTGAATCTCTCGTTTGTGATGTTTCCAGGCAGCCTGGTGCAGTACATTCAGTCGCCTGGAAACATCACAAACGACAGATTCAGCCGGGTTCCAGGTTAGTCTCTCGCAAAACCAAATTGATTTGCAAATGAGTATATTTGTCGCAATCAGTCCAATTTGGATTCAAGTAGAACATGACGTTGACGGGAACTCGGGGACTGCCTCTACCTGATGAACATACAGCTAGGGCGAAACCGATCGTGGGCTGTCGAAGAATTTTTAGAAAGCATATTAAGTATAAGAGTAAACCTAGTTTCGGTAGACGATGTTTCGATATGCAAAGCAAAACGGCTCATCCACTGCAGTGGATATTGCTGGCTGTTTTACGTGACTGAACTACTTGTTACGCAACCGCACACTTGTCTTCTGATAAACTCGTTACGAAATTGTTGACCCTATTTGACACCAGCAAGGCTTCTAAGGGATGGGTGGCCAAAGACATGAAGACTCTTCAACCAAAAGTCTTCAATCAGCTGTTACATCTCGACTTGTTTTGGATTGGTAGAATTTCGATTCAATTCGTCTAATCAAATGAGAAATTCAGGTACGCAGTCGAAACTGTCAAACGCTCGTAAGGTGGCTGTTTTCTATCAGATATGACCTCCTGGCTTTGTGGATAGAGCACCATTCGCTCGAATCTGGGACACGTTTTTTGGCACACGGATTCAACATGTAGCAGAAAATGGAGTCAAAAATCGTCCCGTTCGACATATTTTCTCTTGAATGGAGGTTTCTTGTAAGGGGGGAATGATAACCTGGTTGTATAAAAACCTAGGATTGTAAACGTTTTCTATGAGGTACTTTTATGATGATGGACCCGAATGACTTTCAATCTAAGACCGTTAGTTCATCATCCTGTTGAATTTGTGGAGAGTTAATCTGTTACTTAGTCCCGGAAATAGGAGCGAGTCAATCGCAGCACGCACGCACGCACGCACGCACGCACGCACGCACGCGCACGCACGCACGCACGCACGCACGCACGCACGCACGCACGCACGCACGCACGCACGCACGCACGGCACACCATATCTGCATAAGGTCGATTATTTTTTTAAAAAGACGTTACCCACCAAGGGGGGAAATACCTTCTAACTTGGTCATGACTAAATCAGCCATTGTCGTTTCAACCTGTGATTGCGTGGTGACTCCATCCACCTAGCCTGAAAATATTAAGTCAGATGGGACATAGTGCAAGGTAGAAACCAAGTTTTATGTAAATGTTAAAGGACGATCTTTGGAAGCACGTTAGGCTTGCACAAAATCTTCCAGACTATTCTCACTGTAAAAGTCTGGACTTATCTGATAAAGGTCACTAGGAGATTTTTCGCGACGACAGATAAAATAAAACATCTAGAAGTCGCGAAACCTTTCAACCGAAAGATGGAAGGTGAGGTAGAAAGTGGGCAAATCTACAAAGAAAGGATAGCGATTTCACAACCATTAGGGGACTTTTGTTTGAGAATCCCCCAATAAGAGAGAGCGCGATCAGCATTGCAGCAGGATGCTTGCTTGTTTCACAAAGGTTTCTGCAAAACGCTCAATACAAGCCCCACTAGTTCAATCTCTCTTTACTCGACGTTTAATAATCCACAATCGGATGATTTTGCACAACACATTGCCCCGGTAACCTTAAGACTTGATTTTGATGTTTGTGCCTGAGGTTCATATGAATGACTTATCTGTCAAGTTGACTGACTGCACCAGGCCTGCTAAGTCACACTGACCATCCCAGACAACGTGTAAGATGTGATCCAAGGGTCATTTGACCTAGCGGAACACATTTGGCCTCAAGTTCACACTTAATAAGGCTCTCAAAGTTGATTGCAGAGCGCTTTCAACGGCGGTCTCTTGCGGTGACCAAAATCGATACTGCAGCTTATCGGTTGCATTGTGGCACCAACCGACAAAATACGTATGACACAATCCATACTGTGGTGTGATACGATGATACTGGAAGCAAATGGATCGATAACCAGAGTCCTGCTTTCCACGAAGAAGGGATCTTGACGCACAACCTGGGAGCTAAGTGCCTGGTAGTACTATTTGTTCGGTCACTCAGTGGAAGTCCTCGACAGTCGAAAAGACCGAAGTTTTCAACAATCTGGATCAAGTCCGAATTATTGCTTGAAGGATGAACGAAATTAATTTCTATTTCTGTGGTCGTTATCAGAAGGCAGGGTTAGGTTGCAGAAAAGCGTCTGTGGAAACAGACGAATTCTCATACGAAAGTCTAGTTTGCGCACTCCAAATGAACCTGTCTTTGTGTGCATGTTAGCAGCTTTCGGATAGCATTGGCGATATTTGGGCGGTCGTCTCTGTAAACAGACTACGAGGACATCCAAACACAGCGAAGACACGACCAGAAGCTCACTGCTGCAATTAGTCGTGGCCATAAATGTCTCGGTGTACAGGATGCTGGATGCATGCAACGGTTCATTGGTGACAAGCCAGTAAGCGAGGTTAATTCTCGGGTCGCGTCCGACTCTGAACAGAGTCAAATTAGCTGACAGAGCAGGCGAAAAATTGTGGCCGTTCGTTATCCCTTCGTCCTTCCCTTCTGAGAAGGCTGTGGCACATTGTCGAATTTAGAGATGACCTCTTATGTTCCGTCATATCTGACGACCCATTTTGAAAACAGGTCAGACGCGATACGGCTTGAAAGTTGTCCGGTATCTCTAACAGAAGCTTTGAATCGATTTGATCGATTTTACACACGGCAGTGATTAGTTGTCCATTTTGACGGACAGACAAAAATTAAGCAGAAATGACTACTAACATCTGAACTGTTGTTCCGATAACCGCGATAGATACGGTGCCGGACTCAAAAACGCATAACCTTCAGTTTGTAGTGATTGGCCTTGATGTTGTTGTTGTTTTTCGATTCATTCTGAAACAAAAATCGGGTCAACTTCATCTAAAACAGCATTATTCTTAAGACAGCTAGAGGCCGAAAACCCAAAGCAAGCACCCCTTCAGTTTGTCTTGCTGGTATGGCCACAACTCAAGGAGATTGTTCTCATGGAACATTCAATCAAGTACTGTCTACCGTGCAAACGGAGGAAAACCAGGCTCTCTATTTCACTTCTGAATGATGTACAGAAGCGGGAAATTTTTCCGTCTCTACTCCAAATTTCCCCCCAAAAATAGATTTACTTTCATCTGGTTACATGACGATCCGCCAGACGAGTTCTGTTTTACGCATCAGTGAAATTTAAGACCGTGTTTAAATCTTATCTTGTATGAGAAAACAGTCCATTACTGGACTATGGCTAACTTTTGCTCACACGTATCTTCCGTCTGTCTCATGTGTATCGGAGTGCAAACCTGACTGAATGAGACCAAACCAAAGTCCAACAGACTTGAAATGTTATCCATGCGACTTCGACTTAAGGCTAGGCCATTGCTCACGTGTTGCAGTTTACAAGCTGTTCACATGATCACCGTAAAACGACAAGCATCCAGCGGTGCCCAGCAGTAGGAAATACTATTGGATCACCCAAGTGATCACCGTGAACTAACGTATACACCGAGTAATACCAAAAAGTTTGATAAACGCCAATTTCTTGGCAATTTTGCCGAAACCACTGAGAGGATACAGAGTGTTTGTATTTCATCGGTCCGGGAGCCATGCCCATCAAGGATTGGGTCACGAGATCAGCCTTCCCGTTGTTCCGTTCGGGCTAGTGTAGCATATTATTAGCTCAGACTGCGTGTTCCTGTCGGATCGAATAGTCCCCAAAGCAACGCCTGAAGGACCCGATTTTGACCTTCATTGGAATACACTGACCTTCACCGGTATATGTAATTTTTGTCAGTCTGAAAAATCCGCCTTCCGCGGTGATTCGTCCGAGCTATGTGAGTTCCCTGGTCTCACTGGTCCACGTAACCTTCATGCTTATGATTCCGTCCGGAAACAGTTGCTCTTTCTTTCCGATGGACTTTCTTACAACCGGCAGAAAACGATGGAAAAACCCTGTGGACTAGCGTGGGTTGGAGGAGGCGCAGGGAAGTAGAGTCAGTTATGAGTGTCCAGTCGAACACACCGGTACTAATGGTAAGCGTCCGGAATTCAGTCCCCGTAATACTGTCACTGAACTTTTAAGGTTTTAAGCAGGCCTCCATAAAATTTTGAGGAATGCAAACAAATTTGGTTTTGTGAGAGACTCACCAGCCGAATCTCTTGTTTGCCATGTTTTGACGGATTTTCAGCAACCCTATGAGTAGTATATTACGTCTATGGATGATGTTTTTATATTTTCTATCTGGGTGGGTGCAATTTCGAGTGCGTGTCAAAGTACAGCCGTACTCAACAGAGTCTCCGTATCCATATCAGGATGGACAAATCGAAATTAACTCTCAACTGAACGACTGAAGCGCAAGGACAACAAGGTTATATGACCTATTTTCTGGACATTGCAAACGTCATGAATACTGTGGTATAATGCTGTTTCAGATCATTTAAAGGAAAGAGATGTTATTTCCGGAGGATGGTCGGCATTCATACAGCGCCAAAAAGAAGAACGACTGACAAAAGTCATGCTAAGTTCTACAAGTTAAAATGCAGTTATCTTTTGACCTTTCAGACAATGTATAAGACAGATGGGACTCATATGGATTTCTGTGTTTCTGTTTCGATGGTGATTTCTCTAGGTGGCACAAGCTGGTCGACAACCACACGAAGGTTATCAAAAACATCCTATAGATATGTCGAGATCTGTGAGCTGGTTTGGGGGGAATCGCGACTTTTCCACTATAACTCAAACTGATTAGCTGGAACGAATAAAACAAGAATTCTGTTTCCTTGCGTAATGCCACCATCGGTTCTGGAGAATACGCATCAAGTTCCATTTGAAATCTGTGATGATCAGAAGGCAGGGTAAGTTCGTGGAGTAATCTATCCGAGGTTATATGGGGCTTGTCAACAGAGTACTTCATACGTCACTGCAGATATTTCATTTCGGTTACATTTCTCCGAAACTAACATCGCATGAGGATTACAGTACACCCGTTAGTGATGGCGCCAGCCAAATTCATTGTGATTTTTTCCAACAGTTCTATGGAACTTTGTACTTCACGTGGTTGGTTGATTAGGATTCATAAGCCTGTATTCTGAATCACGTGGTTAACATCAAAAGCATTTGGCCGAAGCACAAGTAGCAGCAATCACGTGATAATGGAAAAGAGCTCCCTGAAATGTCCCCCGGTAATTTCACCCATGTCTTAGGATGAACTGGGCGATTAACGTTGTCACACAATAGACTGCTGAGTTATTCTGAGAAACCAGAGGGAGGGAGATTAAGTCCTCCTGCTCCGATAAGGAATAACTCAACTTGGAGGTCTTATAGTTGCGTCATTGGTAGGTGTTCCCACGTGTATTATGTGTATGGTATAAGGCATGTATATATGTATATGATGTTTATTGAGATATATGACCATCGGGGGAACCCTTTTAAGGTCTTACCCCTGGCACTGGTCTATTTGGACTGCCACAGCAAAGCCTGGAAAAATGCAATAGCCGTTCGGGCACACAAGAGTCCGGGGACAGCTTTTCAGACTCAGCGGTCTAAGTCTTTTTGTTTGGGTTGTACAAGCGAGTATGTTAATCACTCCGGCTTGGAACAATCTTATGGAAAGACATTATATTGTCATCACGTGACTTGCAGAAGGTTCTTTATCACGAGGGCCACTCTCAATATTGATACAGTCAATTCTAAATACGTCGCTAAACAAGGGCGATTGAAACTCATTGATGAAGGTATGTGATGTTTCGATACGGGTAAAAAGGAACTGAATCCTATCTTAAGTGCCTCTTCGCCATTTTTTCATGGATTAAGTTTCGAGATGGTTTTCCGGAGTGGTTTTCAATGACAACTCAACGAATAAAACTTTTATCCTCATTTGTTGGGTGTATTTCGCAAGCTCATCGACCATCGCAACAAACAGATACGGAGCCGCTGTTTTCCGTTTTTGCCTTTCCCCACAAAATCCAGGCTGTATGAATACACCGTAAGCGTACGGTTCCCAAAATGCGGTAAAAAGAGATGGACAGTTGGTCTGAAGGTTTGGATCGTCTACCAACTTGGTCGAAGGGGGCGCTTGTTCGATTCAACCTAGTGGTGCACATGTTGTACAGCCGCGGACCTCACGAAGCTTACTAGAGTACATTTTCAAAAGTTCCCTCTAGTCCTAGTTTTATGCGTGGCCTTGAAGAAAGGCGATGTGAGTCGAGGGGTTTCAAGTTCACTTCATGAAGACTACGGATATGTGAAAAACTCTCTTTGTAAGCTATAGTATTCTTCCAGAATCTGGTGGTATGACTTGCACTACTAATCAGGAATCAAAATTGATGTGAGATCACGCCATGCTTCTCATGAGTAACAAACCCTGTCACTAAACAAGGATACCCATAGAAACCCTACTTGCATACCATGGCAGGTTTTTCGTTGGTGTTGTAAGAATGCTTTGGGTGACAAGGTATTTTATGCATCGATCGGGTCCCTCCAACCGTTTGTTTCCCTGGGGCTTCACTAAGAGTATACGTGTAGAGATGACTGGCCCATTTGGTTTGTTGCTTAAGGACTAGGGGCGCCTAGGTAACATTTTAACAACTCTGCAGTTTGGCCTTGGAGCAGTTGTGCTAATTGGTTCGTTGAGTATCATACGTCTGGCACTACATCCTAAAGGTAGGATTGCGGAGGTTCAACGTAAGGACGAAAACGCAAATCGCCTTTAGTTTAGACTTGGGTAGATTGACGGTGTACAACAAGGATTTACATCGCAAATCCTCAAGTAACATCGTCGAGCGTGTAGCCTCATCTTGTACATTCAACGGAGTGGCTGTAGAAAATTTACTCATCGCTGATATTGTTGATCTGTTAGCCCAGATGACCCTAGCTGGAGGAACGGAAGTCTCCGACCATCCAGAGATTCGGCGTAAAACTACTGAAACCAGCAGCCCTTTGACTGGTTTTCGGACGGGCGGAATAGACGACTTGAGTGTCCTGGTTTCAATTCTCTACGACCGAATCCACGTTTGGTTTGATTGTTTTTGTTGCTTGGATTGTTTGCGTGTTTCCATGAGTTGTTTTGTTTTATGGAATAAAAGATGATCAGTGTTAGTCTGATCTTGCATTAAACATGTGACACGTTGTTTATCAAAGTTCGATGTGGGGCACACATTTTGTTCATTTGATTTCCCATAGGTAGTTAATGTCTGATTTATATGTGAAAGTACACTTTGGTGAGATCAATGTGTGTACAGGAACTACGTGCACCATCCTGTAACGGAATACTGACTACATTCGTGGTGATGTTGGTTCATAGGTCATTCCTCCACACAAACGCATCAAGTAATTTCGCCAGTATCATCCACTGACTTCGTAGATAAGACGGTGTTATCATTTCTGGATAGACTGGAAAACACACGATGGTTTTCGACAAATGTACTCATTTGCATATCAAACGAGTTTTCACGGGAGACTCGAATGAATCTCTCGTTCAAATGGATGTGCTACGCAGAGGCCGTCTCCTGTTTCAGTTGGTACGATTTTAGAGATATCCAGGTATGTTTTCATCAAGGAACACAGCTTTGACAGAAAATCGGGCCCTGCGCCTACCTGATGAGTTCGAAGAAGAACGAAACCGATCATGGACTGTCGGAGAATTTTCAGCAACCTAATGAGTAGTGCATTACGAATATACATGCATCGCGATATCTCGAATATCGTAGCAACTGAAACATGAGGCGTCCTGGTGCAGCACATTCATTTGCTTGAAAACATCATAAACGAGAGATTCAGCTGGGTTCCAGGTGAGTCTCTCGCAAAACCAAATTTGTTTGCAAACGAGTGCATTTCGCTAAATTCAGAGTACATTGACTGTATGGGTGACGAATTTGGCCTTTGCTTCATTCGGTGTGAAGGGCATTCGTCACCCGACTTCTGTTTACATGGCGTTTGTCACCTCTCCGACTGAAATGCGGGCCAATACCGTTCTTGTCCCTCTGCGTTTATCTGAAACTTCAATCTTCATCTGTTGTCCGTAACATGTGGGCTCAGGAGTGGTTCGTCTGTCTGCTAGACCTTCAGTCGGCTGGATATTTCGTCATTTCGGGTCTTTGGATCCCTCGCACGGAGCACGTACTGCGTGTCAATCTGATGGATGCGGGTGCTAGTTAGTGATAATTTTGTGTCGTCTCGGCATTTGACAATATCTAAGTGAAATGAGCACTCGGCGCGAAACTCCGTTGATGCGTTCACATGCCGTGCCATCGCAGATGGTGAAATCATGCGTCTGGAAACTAATCGGGTGAATGGGAGATTCGAATCAAATTCTTGTGTCGGCACATTCAGTTGCCTGACAACATCACAAACGAGAGATCCAGCTGGGTTACAGATGACTCTCTCGCAAAATACCAAACTGATTTGCAGATGAGTGTATTTCTCGAATTCTGTGTCGTGTTCTTCAAACACGTGTGCTGTACAAAGACCGCCTGTCGAGGCAACTGAGCCTACACTCAAGAAGTCAGAATACTGCCCCCATACTAGTAACCGTTCACTTGAGTTCCTTGGTGGCTGGTATTCAGGAAAGTGTGCAGTACGTCACTTCATACAACAGATTCTAGAAGATATTTTTACGGGCAAGTTACGACCAGTCTTATGTATTATGAACGATATCTGTGAATGTTTTGGCTGCTTTTTTTTATGACACGACCTTGGAACTACAGCCTTAGAAAGATTTTCTATTGAACTTTTGTCCTGTCAATGAATTCACACTTCGCTGAAAAGCCGGGAAGCAATGTGCAGCTGTCTCATCCCAAATCATCAGCAATGCCTACCTCGCGAAACTCCAGAGAGTCTCGAATCTGCGGCTTTTCGGCCAGTGGTTGGGACACAAACAGCTCAAAAGCAGTGTGATTTGTCAAAACCCTCCCTAAGTCAACTGTCCCTTACCTGTTACGCAACTCAAAAGTCATTGTTTACTGAAGGGGACCACTGCCTCGCTGAACTGGTTTGAACCGCAGGAAAGTCTTACCTGTCTCCCGTTTCTTGGCAAGACATCCGGAGGAAATATACTAGGTCCATCGTTCACCCGTCTGGTCACATGCCTTCTAGTCCCCGAAAGAAGATCGACACAGGTGGATGGTAAACTTTTATTCTGCAATTGAGATCTTTTTCAAACTTGTACCACAAACCTGGTCTCGATTCTCCAAGTGACAGTGTGACGTACAAGCTCAACAAATGCACCTATTTACTCTAGGTGATTACCTTAGAAGGCAGGCTAGATTGACACAAAAAGCGGTTCCTGATTTTGACACAAGAGAAATGCGCACCTGTGCAAAACTGCCAATTTACGGACAGCGAGAGGCTCCAAGTCATGAAAAACGGTTTTGTACAACATGAAACGGTAAAATCTCCCTCCAAAAAATATTAAGGATCCGATAAGTGACGCATACACGAGTGTAATTATGATGGGAGTTCTTCTGGTCACCAACTACAATCTGTGCCAGATAAGAGGAGATCCTCCTGGGTCTTTTGTTGTCCAAGGGAAGGTAATCGAATATTGAAACACCTTGTTTCAGAATTGATTGGTTTCCCCACAGCGTCAAATTACTACGAGCTGTCTTTGCATTGAACTCCTTTCATTTGTAACGCCGTTCCGGTGCATGGCTGAAATGCCATCCGAAGGCAGCACGAAGGCTTAACTACTGTTAAATTATCCAAGTTTATACAGGAACAGTCGAGACGCCGAGGTCGGGGTTGAACCGCGAACAATTCCTTTTAGTAGGTCTCCGTCCTAACCACTAAGTCCTCTCAAGCTGTGTATCTGATCTAGCTGATGCTAGGTGAGACATTCGCTTCATCAGACCTACTGTCTTCATCCTTACATTGTAGCTGCGTCTCTTCCATGAGCCCTAGTGAATTGTGTGATCCAATGAAATCCGAGCTCTGTAAATGTCCATTCCTATTTCAGAAGTTTTGGACAACCTCCCATGAGCAGATATGATTGCGCATACACAGTGGAAATCCGGACCTTTCACATCTGAAACAATGTTCCCTGAAAATATGCCCTCCTTTACGGCCACACGTTGTAGGTGACAGTAGCGAAAGCCTATCTATCGTTTATTGTTGAAGAGCATGGTCACAGACATAAAAAGTGAATGCAATCGATGAATGTGAAAGGGTTACAGGAGAATATAAGAAGTCATGCCGCCAACAGTTTTATGCCTTTTACTCTTTTGCCCCACGAAGTATCTGTGTCATTTATGCGGATGTGGGAGTAGTCACTGGTAAAGGAGCCTTTGTTCAGTCTAACACTACCTGAAGCAACTTCCCTTTTTTAAAAAAAAACATGTTTTGGCGCCCGAAACTGCATGATCCAACGACCCAGACGACGACCCAGTAGATGCTTGGTTCGTCCCGATCTACTTATCTGCATGGCAGGGATTCGCAGTCTACTAAAGTGATAGACACTTTGAAGTTTCTTGTCTGATTACTTGTCATAACTCAGTGCTTCTCTACTTCGATTTTGCTATCCCAATAAAACACGATAGGTCCTTCACCCTTCCTAGTATATCGTAAACCTAGGATCGTAATCCGGAATAGGAACATAAACCAACTGTGCCACTTTTGCATGAGATGTCACTCAGCAGGAGATTTTTCAGAGTGTTCTCTTAACCAGTTCAAAGACATAGAGAAGAGTAGTCCAACTGTTAGAAAACCCCTGTCACCTTTGGTCTATAATATGTTTCGTTTTTCATGCTTCGTCCTTCAAAAACATGCCAACGAAAACGGCAGGCATAAGTATGGTGCAGAGCACAAATCAACTATGCTCATTCGCGTAGAGTTGATGCTTGGCATTTATGAAGTCAGACCGAAATAAAGCCTTCAAACTTTGACACACAGGTAAGTAGAGGTTGTGTCATCACCTTTAGAATGATTAAGACACTAATTTCAATTCACAGGAACTGTTGTGAAACAAGAACTGCTGTGAACAGATTTTGTGACCATTTTTTCCTTTATAACAACCCTTGAACCAGTGGATCGGTCACCGGAGGAAAGGAAAACGAATATACACGCATCGCGATATCTCGAATATCGCACGAACTGAAACACGAAGCCGCCTGGTGCAGCACATTCAGTTGTCGGGAAACATCACAAAAACGGGAGATTCTGCTGGGTTCCAGATGAGTCTCTCGCAAAAGCAAATTTGTTTGCAAACGTGTGTATTTCGCCAAACTGGTGCAACGATGTGGCAAAAACACAACCAGAACGAAATGACAATGAAGATGTCTGTCGGATGATGGACATGGCACACCATGACCTGCAGGATTACACATCAGGACAAGTCCGTGATTATGTTTTTTTTAATCTAAACTGTAGTCCGAATTGCTCGATCATTTTTGCTGCTTGGTTACGCGGACTCTGAAGTTCTACTGGACACATGAGGGTGACGAGACTGGGAACAGCGTTCTATCCGACCGGTGCAGGAATTTAGACTGGTAACGGCTGTTCCGCTTGGACTTATATCAGGGACTCATGCGTACGGAACGCATACGACCCCGGAACCATTATAGGCCGAACACTGACAGGATCAAGCTTACATGCATACAAAGTACACTGGGTTGTTTTCGCATAGTAACCTTTCGTCTGCACAGGGCGTAACATGCCGTGCAGTGTGAACGCGCACATTTTGGTCTCACGTCTGCCATAAAAAAACGAGAAGCTACGGATAGTTAGAGGACATGGAAGACACACCAAGAAAACACCAATCATTCCTACATTTGGTTCCTCTGAATCTGACTTCTTCATTCTCTCCCTGAAACCTGGGAATTACTCTGGGCTTACTGGACCCTGCGTGAGCCCCAGTGTTAAAAACACCCGAACCAAACAGCCAAATTTCAGCGGTAATTTGAGAGAATTGTTCAAACATAGGCGATCTGATTATAAACACATGAATATGACTGAGTGAGGGAAATTAAACGTCCTCCGGCGCAACAAGATATCCAGTCAACCGAGAATTCATCGAGGAGAGGAAATTGCTACCACTGAACATAAAGCAGTCACCTGCAAGAGTTTGCACCGAATGAATGAACTCAACCAAGTCCAAGAATGGCTTGATTTGCACCGAAGAATCAACCTGAAGAGAAGAATATTGTCCATCCTGTATCACTATGGAGGGTTATAAGAACGACACTGACTACCTTAAATAGGCATAGACGTATAGATTCATTCCAAAGATGCCTCACTAACTCGTTTGTTGTCAGGACACAAGTTGCTGGACCCCATTCAAGATGTTAACTAGAAGCTACCAGAGAATAATTTAAAGCCGTATACTGAGACGATGTGTAAGGGAAAAACGAAACCGTTTGTATTTTCATGAAGACATACTACTTATGAGGTTGCTTAAAACATTTCGATAGCCTGGTTTTGTACTTTTTAAGGTTCAAAACTTTGGCGCAGTCCTCGAGCATCTGTCAACTTTATGTTCTATTTGGACATAAACTGTACGAAATTTTCGAAACACTCATTTGGTTCTAAAGAGGGACTCAACTGAATTCAAGCTCAATCTCTTGTTTATGGTATACTTCAGCCGAACGTGTTGCGTAAGAACCCTTCCATATTTTGGTGAGCACAATGTTCGAGGTATCGCCGTTTAATTCCTTGAAGGAACACTACCGCTAAGGCTGATCTCAAAGAGTTCTCGCCAGCCTTGTGGGTAATATTGCTTCACGAAAATATAAACGCTTCCATATTTTGGATATCCCACTAACTAAATCATGAGGTAGACTTTGTGCAGCATATTCCGTCAAAACAGGTGATTCCCCTGTAATTCATTTGAGTCCCCAGTAGAAACCAACGATGGTATTTTCGTTCACACGAATTAGAACTGACTTCTAAGTGTCTCTAATCGGATCCTTCATTGAACGCCTCTATAATGTTCAACCGGAAGCAGTGTTCCTTACCACCTAGCCACAGTGGACTACTCTTGCGTGACTGGTGGGCAAAGTTCGTCTATCAAGTTTCGCATGAGTTTCTGGGATAGATCAATCAGTGGAACGCGTAGGCACAAAAGCTTTTTCTCCTATCATTTCTTATCATTAAGTTAGCTGCATGGTCTAAATGGGACTCGGCGAATTGATGAACCAGGACCGGTCTTTTCGCCAACCAAAAAGCGATTCTATCTAGAATGGGTCTGGTAGTTCTATGAAAGTGGAATGATTTAGGTTACCACGCGGAAACTTAAAATCATTAAAGGTAGGGATTGTGAATAAGAAATCTGTTTTATGGGCCGCTTATTGAGTGCTAATCATTACTATCTGGAAGTAAGACACTACTCATAAGGTTGCTGAAAACTCTTGACAACTCACGGAGCAGACCATCATAAACGAGGGATTCAGTTGGATTCAGCTGGATTCAGTCGAGTCTAATGTCAGAACCAAATTTGTGTGCTTACATTTTCACAGTATGTAATCAGATCGGGGGGGGACAAACTGGGAGGTAACGGTGCGAGTCTAAACACACGAGGTTCCCGCAAGGACATTTTCAAACACAGTTGTTTTTTGGAGGGACAAGCGACTGTCTTATCCGCGTCGTATAAGCTTGCGTTTATCATTAAGGACAAGTTTTTTTTAATAAAAACAATTTACCTGAAAATACAAAAACGTAATAAAATCAATCGCTCCAGTGAATTAGGGAACCGCAAACTGGTGAGAATGGTGCAAACCATGTTCTGCGTGATCGTCAACGAACGATGCCCCACGTTGCTTTCATGGGAGCCCAAACGTTTTCCTCCGTTGCCAGGGCACAATAACGCGTAGCTTCAATTATGCCTGCCTGTGAGAGAACAATGAAATAGGCCCTCGTTACCGGGTTCAGCAATGATCCATGCACTGATGTGTGCTGACCGGATTGAATTATATGTTCTCCTCAGGCACAGACGATAACCCCATAACAATTGGCTGATTACGGACGAGAATTGTATTCCATCAGTGAAACCAAACTATGCTGAAAGTCTGAGAAGCATTGCACAGCGGTTTCACAAATCAGTCTCCCTCTTAAAACTCTAGTTTATTCTGGAAGGCGTGACCAACCTACTAGTGGTCAGACAAGAGTGCCTGCTTGGCTTTTCAGCATAGACTGGTTTCACTTATAGGACGAAATATCCATCAAAATTCCGAGATCTCTCCATACAACCAGCAGCATTCGATTACGGTTTGGGTTTGAACTTTACCAAACCGGGTCGGGATCTGACAACCTCTGCGTAAAATTCTCCGTTTGTTACCATGCCAGGCAATGATAAACGTTTGAGAACTTGGGCGTTTAAAAAAGATGATGAAACTGTGTGATCAGTGAATTAGATATGGGGGAAAGCAGAACGGTAAATGCAATTTTTTTAGACAAGGACAATTACAGATGAATAAGTGCTAATGACGGCGAACATCACCAGAAAGCCACCAGTGCGATTCTCTTGTTTTATCGAAGGTATTCTCGCGTGACTGAAATAGGCTAAAGAGCCTGGAACTTTTCAAAGTTACTCTCGTGCGACAGACGGACATGAGAATCATAAATGTGAGTGCATGGGAAGGCCATTTATACTACGTTTTTGCATATTTCTGTCTTACTAAAATCATTAGATTCCTTGAAATCGTGGAAATTGCTTCGAAGCTGTCTCACTGGACGTATCAGTTGGATCACATCACTGCACGTCCTCTGCAGCCGGCGGTTTGTAGCAGACCGCTTTTTTTGCTGTGCGCCTTCCTTGGGATGCACTAGAGTGCCTCCAAGATCTAGAAAGTACATCCTAAATGTGCATAAGCATACGGTGTTCCTGAGGTGTTTTTTCAGTGGGAAAACTTTTAAAATCACAAAATATTTTTCTTTGAGAGTTTTCTATTGGAGAAGATAGCCTGGTGCAACAAGTCAAGATAGAATTGCTAAAACAGTCTTCTGCGATCTACGAAACGAGCTGCATACACAACACGAGTTAAGTCAAGTGTGTTGAACGAAGCTACCAGGTCCTTCGGCTGGAAATTGTTTTGCTCCGATCGGGTGATTTTTGCGTTGAAATCGAATTTGTGTTGTGAAATCGAATGATATATTCACGGTCTTCTGAGTCATTCTTTTCATTTCTCAGTCGTTTTTGTCCAAAGTTGTCTTCATCATTTTGGCAGGGAAAATGTCTGACCATTGGCTGTCTGAAGGACTCTCCAAGAACCCTGTCGTGTAAACCACATTAATGAAGCCTGCACATAATTCTGCAGGAGATCTGATCCCAGTTTTACTGGCAGTGCAACTCGTCCGAATCTCTTGGGTTGGAGTGCTTAGCTTACTACACTTTGACCTGCAACCGTCTGACAGCCATAAATATTGAGAAAGATAAGGTTAGTTCTGTTGTCCTCATCTCCTTACAACCCGCGAACAGAACCTGCCTTCTACAAGAATCACTGATTCGATTCCCCAGAGGGAGCCTAAACATGCTTCATTCCCATAGAATGTCAACTCACCGGAAAATCAAAAGGTCAGAGAGCCACAGCTGATTTACATAAGAACTCAATCATGTTACGTGCGACTCTCTTTCGTTTGTATCACATTCTCCGTTCTCTGCTATGAGTGTTCCCAGTTGCTCGATCTGGTAAAATATGAAGAAACTTTTTTGAATTCTCCACAGCGTTATCATAACGTACGTGTCGGCTTCCCATTTGCCAACTTACGTGATTCTCAAACAGCGAGATCCCTTCAGGAGAGGGCTACACACGTTGCTGAAATCAACCCGCAAGCACTGGAATAAAATATATACTTTTTCAGAAGATGTGTCTCATCCACAAAAAAGGCTACTCGAAATCTTCTTGTGACGCAAACCCGCAATCAAAGACAGATATGCGGACTTCGTTCACTGGGCTTTCTGTGCTTTAGCGAGGACTCTGTATCTACATAGGTCTTCCCTCTAGTTGATCGTCAGTCCCATACCATGGTTCTAACCCGTGCACGCAAAACTTTCCAGCTGAAAGCATTTCTGTTTGTTCCCCTGTGAGTGCATCTGACGGTCGAATCCTTCCGAGAAGGGACTAGATTTGCTGATACTCCGTTGGCGATCTTGTGAGAGAGGCCACCTTATTGTAGTTTTGTGCTATGTGGAGAACCACCACAAGGTCGATCAAAATGGTATGCTCTGGACAACTGTATGTATGAAAATACACCACGACCAGTGTTTTCTGTCAAATGGAAGGACGACAGCTAGTGAAACGCTTGACGATGGCACGCTAAAGGGTTCCTCTCCTGATGGTGGCTCATGAAGAGGTCGGGTACTTTATATAGAAGAGGTTTCACGTCCACAACGACAAGTACAAAGGCATATCTATCAACTCAGCATATAACGGCGTCTTTGCCAAAATTCTTTACGAGACCAAGTTTTCCATGTTTCCTAGAAGTGAGTATTCACTGCATACATGGTGCCATGGATTTGCAGGGCCATAAAATTAATGGCCGGCAGTATTTTACAAATCAACTGGAATTTCAAGGGAGAATCAACTGAATCTCTCGTTTATGATATTCTTCAACTCAATGTGCTGCACAAAGGCGCCTCATGTTTCAGTTTGCACGACATTCACGACATCACAGTATATTTTTATAAATGAAATTACTCACAAAGCTGCTGAAAAATCGTCGAAATCCGACGACCGGTTTCGTCCTTCTTGGGGCTCATCAGGTAGGCGCAGTTCGGAAGCTTCCGTCAACCTTGTGTTCTACCTGAAGCCAAATTGGACGAATTGCGACAAACACACTCATCTGCATATCAACTGGGTTTTTACGGGAGACCCCTGTGAATTTCCCCTTTATAATAATAGCCCAAACTCAATGGGCTGCACAAAAGTAGAACATAAGATTGACGGAAACTCGGGGAGTGCGCTTACCTGCTGAGCCCCAAGAAGACCGAAATTGTTCGTTATTTTGTCGAAGAGTTTTCAGCCACCTTGTGAGTAATCTCCATAATGAAGACAACAATAATGATTATTATTACTATTGTCAAAATTTGGAGAAAGTGCATTATTGTTCAGTTATACAGTTGACAGTAAACGCTTCGCTTTCCCGAGAGACATCACCACCAATAAGTCCATACAGGACGGATGGTCTTCGTTCTCGCGTAAGTGGACAGCAACAATTGGAAATTTACTCTTTTTACAACATTATTTTCTATTCTGGGATCAACAACGAATGGAATTATGGCGAGATATGAAATGTTACGCCACCCTGCGAATGAACTGCGATGATCGCAGTATGTGAAATCCATTTTGATATTCCATCGGATACCTCAAGAATCTTCAAGGAACTGCTTTCCATTCACGCCTCTCCACTTTATAATCCGATGTGTGTTTCTAAGCTGGTCGAAAAGTCCAACGTCTCTAGTTTTCTCGGGCTCTATTTTAACCGGTGACTCCGTGACCCTCCTCAGAAGTACATTTTTGTAAACGTTCTAACAGTGAGTGTGGCTTATGATAGATCGCAGGATGGATGCGTTTAGTGAACCAGTCAGGTTATCTCGTCCGCTGTCCTCCAAGAGCAGCCCAGTTGGCTGAGGATTGTCACAAAATTCGTTGCGTACTTTTCTACAGGAGAATCCGGTACGAAAACCAACAGATAAACCTCACTGACAGCAAAGTATACTTGGATTTCCGAATGAGACTGTGAGGTGGCTTGCTTGCTTCCAATTCCCAGCAGAACGGTCTGACAAATGAAGTCGTAGGGACATTTTCTCGTTCTTACACAGACTATGGAGACGGGTTGTTGTCAGATGGACCTACGAACTCCGGAGGCCTATGGACGTTGACGAGATCTGTTTTTGCACACCGTTTGCTAACAGAAAACTTATTGAAAGGATTAGGCGTCGATTTTGTATGAAATAAAAAAGCGAATAACATAGTGGAGGTATGCTAAACATAGAGATGTTGGCCCTTGTTTCCAATCGAGTCAGGTGTAAGGCCAGCAGACTAGCACATATCTTCTCGTTATCCTAAGGAAATTTTTTATGCTATCGCAAATATACCCTTTGTTCTGTTTGGTTCCATGCGGGAACACTGCCTCGAGTTTCATGCACCGTACATTCCTACTATCAAAAAGTGTACTTTTGTTTCATGTATAGTGCAGCACGTCGTATTCAAATTAACTGTCACCATACATCGCCCAGGACATTGAACCCAATGTCTCGATTCGTCAGTTGCATCTCACATGTGTGTCTCCGATGTGAAACGCTGGAAAGAATGAACGTTTTCAAGTTCCCCAACAATCGGAGGAATGGAATTCTGTTCGACCTCTTATGGCGACCAATCACCTGATCCCACAGTTTGAGAATCAAGATGAATCCACCTTCAGAGCGACCAAACTGCCGAGCACTTTTGGAAGCATCTGGCAATCACTTTCTCGAAATGACATAGTGCACGAACGATGAGACGAAAAACAATCCTAAAATCCGTGATCCGTACTTTCACACAATCTGGCGTCAGATAGGCGAGTGCGAAGACAGAACACGGGTCACAGAGGGCCTATTCAGGCAATGTCGACGTGTTTGTATTCGTCTGTGTAGCTAATTGTGAGGTTTCAAACCGAAGTGAACCACACTTTTGGTGTGTAAAAGACGACAGATAATAAGATGGGAAGAAGCATATTTACGGCTACCTCTAGAACAACCATTCTTCATGGAACCTTGGAAAATCCAATAGGAAACTTGTAGTGTCGGGTTATCTTTCCCCCAGACATTACAGGGGGTCATCATCTGTACGGAATAACATCAGTGTTCAACAATGACCCTTCAATACTTTGTGTACTCCATGGTTGTACATGGGCCGGGGTGCTGCCAGGGAGTCCAAACTTAGACAGGAGGACAATTGGGGTTCTTGACCAAAGCCTTTGATTCAAAGGGCTGACTTAAAGACGCTGGTGTTTGGAAGAAACTGCAGGTGCTTTACAATCTTTAGACAACAAGTCTAACCTCCAACTTGCAGGGTCAGGAGACCGTGTTCGTCAGGTCTCTAGAAGTTTATCAACCTGGTAGGAGAGATTCTGCAAGTGTGGCATGGACACTACCCAGTATAGCTTAAGGAGGCACACAAACCGTCACACAAAGGTGCGGTTCAGTCTCTCCGTGAGGGAGCATTTCAGCGGTCACTTCAACAGTGACTAATCCCTTACATCGGCCATCATAATTCAGTAAGTGCAATTTCATATTGCAATCTCCGAGATTCCGATTATTGCATCCTTGTCCAAACTTGCATTTTGCTAATCTGCCATCTAACCGACCTCGGCAGTTCTCCAGATTCTGGTCTGCATGATGACAACCATGGACATCGACTATCTTATTTGTTGCAGATGGTTGCGAGATGTCTGTAGTCTACACTCACGTCACTCTGGTTTGAACAGTTGTCCTCTACGTTTGGTGAGTCCACATCAAACCACTGAAAGCACTCGACTCGAGTTTGGATCTCACTGGAGCCCATTAGTAGCGCATATCCTTGCTGGTGCCGGGGTTTGAATTTCCGGCACCTGACGTGCGAGGCGAGCCACGTTACCACCACTCCGCCTGCGCATGCTAGGCCCGTCCGAACTTTCCTTGTGGACGCGCTTGAGTATACGATTGGTTTGTGCGACGTCTCGAACGAAGACCCATCAAATGCCCACGTTTTGTCGATCGATCGGTCTGCCTAGCATGAACTTCCGGTCAGGTGGCGCCACAGACGCTCAAAACCCACTAAAAAAAAGTAGAACGTAAGAAAAAGTCTCTAAAAGGTTCGTCAGGATAGACACATTTAAACAGCAGGGGCGAAGAAGCACCAGCGCATCACAAGACTGAGATAGTTTTGGGGGTAAACCACATTTGGATTACGAAATACTGGCCGACTGACTGTCTTCCGACCAATGTTGAGAATGTTCATCTTCGTCTTGTCCAGGATACCACACCTTGCTACAATCCCAGATGTCAGAGAAGCCTGATTTATCACAACAAAATCATTCACGTACTGCATTGGTCCTAGTTTTACGACAACAGTCTGAGTGACTATTCCCAACCGCAACTTTGTCGAGAACTCTAATGTCCTATCCCGCTTAATCTGACGAGTACTGTTCTGTACGTCAACTGGGAGTCCACAAAGGGGTTGAAGATGCGAAGGGTATTACTGCAAGATTAGAAAACCTACATCTGTTTTCCCTCGCAATTCGCTTTGCCCAATCTGTTTGTGTTTCCCGTTCATTTATTCTAACCTGTTCGATCAAAAATCCTCGGACCCTCCGGAAAGACCGCCTAAAATTCACGCTTCTTTCTTTTGAGTCCACTAACTCCAAGAAACACTGAAATTTTCGTTTTATCTTTCGAGATGTACAGTTACACTTTACACTTGCACGCACATGACGTATAAGGTACGCAGGAAATACTTATCTCTGTTGAACCGCTGGATATGAAGTGACGTTTCACTTTGTGGCTCATTGATATCGTGACATCTGTGTTTGACAACCTCAGTTACACGGAGGCGACAGTGACGTGTACAAACGTCTCTACAGTAATCAAATGTTGAAGCCCCCGGATTTGATTGACTGCAAAATTTTGGTGCCGGCCCAAAGAAGGAACACTTGTAGACTCTAGCAGGATTATTCTGACGGATGCAGGAAGCGATTGAATACTCCACCAAGTCCGGCTATTCTGACATTTTCTTTGTACTGATGAGTTTTTGGTTTGTTGTCAGGTTTCCGTAATAAATAGAATGAACGCTGAAAAGGGCTTGATGCCCCATGAGGCTAGTGGCTATAAAGCTCTACGTCGACTTTCATCTGACATCAGCGTTGTGCTCCGAAATTTCGTTTGGGTGTGGAGATGGGGTTTAAAACAGCCCAAGCTGTCACGTATTCATTCAGTGGGCTTAAAGAACTTCACAGTTGTCCAGTGGTTTGTCATCCCTCTGCTGCTGCCCCTTCGGTCAGAACCTTGGCTAGGATCGACAAAGTCAATACCTAGTCTATAACACAGTGATTGTAGTTCTGGGTGGAGGAAATTTACGTATTTGTGAATTACATTGGTTTTAGCAAGAAACTCAACCGAATTTCTCGCCTATGCAAGTTTCCATTTAAATTTTAGCTTAAAAGCCGCCTCAGTCGAAACGAAATTCCGGATTTCAACACAGATTTCTTTGACATGCGTAAGACAGCCTCTCCTTGGAGCTAGTCCTCAAGTTTCCATCAGTCATTTGCTCCAGTTGAACATCATAGTACACGTAAATGGTGAGCTACACTGATTTTAAAAATATGTTGTTAGTGACGGAAGACGCAACTGCATCCGAAAAATGTCATATACAACAGGTCCGCTTGGGCTTCCCGTCAACAACAGAGTAGGCACAAGTTTTTATGAAGGGATGGGTCAACCTCGGCAGATGCATGTATTTGCATTTCAGTTTGGTTTCGACGGTACGCTCACCTGGAACTCAGCTGAATTTCTCGTTTATGATGTTCTTCAGCAACTGAATGTGCTAAACGGGGCCTCATGTTTCATTTGCTACGATATTTGACATGTCGCGATACAATGTATAGACATAATACACTACTCCCAAGTTTGTTGAAAAATCTTCGACAGCTGCGACGGGTTTCATCCTTCTTGAAGCTTAGTAGATAGACACAATCCCCGAGCTTCCGTCAACCTTATTTTATACTTGAACCAAAATCGCAGGAACTTAGCGAAATGCGCTCATTTGCAAAACAAATGTGGTTCTGCGAGTGACTCACCCGGAACCCAACTGAATCTCTCGTTTGTAATGTTTCCAGGCAACTGAGTGTGCTGCACCAGGCCGTCTCATGCTTCAGTTGCTACGATATTCGAGATATCGCGATACATGTATGTATGCAAAACACTACTCATAAGGTCGCTGAAAACTTCGACAGCTCACGACCGGTTTCGCCCTTCTTTGGGCTCATCAGGTAGACGCAGTCCCCCAGTTTCCATCAATAATATGTTCTACTTGAGCCAAAATTGCAGGAAATTAGTGAAATCCACTCATTTGCATACGAATTTATTTTGGACGGGGACTCGCCTGGAACTCAGCTGAATCTTTCGCTTATGATGCTGTCAAGCCGCACATTCAGTTGGCGGAATCTCGGGGACTGCGTCTACCTGCTCAGCGAAACCGATCATGGGTTGTCGAAGAGTTTTCCTCAACTTTATGGGTGGTGTATTATGTCTATAGGGTGAGTGGAGTGTTTTCAGGTTTCATGCAAATATTTTATTCTGTCTAGTCGACACCGAAGCCAACGACGTCATCCAGCGGTTCAGTTGGCAGGCCAGTAGAGGTAACTACGCCAACTGTCAGATAAGTTCATCAATCCCGGTCACTAGTTTATACACTTTCCTTGTAAAACAGGTGCTCGAAAAGTTATGTCCTTTGCCAAAGGGATCCAGAGATCCAAGATGCACACCGACTTCAAATGTGGCGGTAGGCACAATGTGGTTACACAGCATACTGCTCAAATCACACGCCGAATCCATTATCGTAAGTCATTGGAGGACAATCAAACTGCGACGATCGATCCATAAAAAGCGCCATCAGATATGGAAGCTATTTAACTTCGATTACTAGAACTCGGATGATGAGATTTTGTGGCATTTTTTAGATTTGACTCGCCTTGATTGCGCTAATATCGCTGGCAAGAAACGTTTACCGATGCATTTGGCTGTCCACAGGATCAGTGAGGACATATATGTACACGAATGGTACCGTCTGAATGGAGCACCAAAATGATTGGTGTTTGTTTGCCTCATTCCTTGTAGTACCTTGTGAAAACTTTGTACTCTGCGACTAATGTTCCTTTTATATTGGGTGTAAGATCACTGTGGAATAGCGAAAAGGGGTTGGCAGTTCGTCAGTCCGTTGAATTTGTTGATCAAAGGTCATCTCATATTCACTGCCTTTCGTGAAGTAATTCGCCTCGAGTTCGTGTCTTACCTGGATGAGAGTAATTGAACAATTTTTTACGGATTTTCTAGGGGTGCACCAGATGTTTAAACTTGCAAGATCCATCGGCTACAGAAAAATCAACTGAGTTGGTCAGTGAACGTCATGATCCGGATGATAACTGGCACACATCAACGATGGATTACTTGACAACTGCGAAGATGTTTCGTCCGCAACGCCACTGCCATGTGGTGTTTTCATGCAAATAAATTGCAGATAGAAACGTTTGCTGTTCTCAACGTCAAAGGGAATCATGAGGAAGATGATGACGATGGTAACGATGAAGGTGGTGTTGGTGGCGGCCTCCGTCAAGAGAAAGATGATGGTCACAAAAATCAATCTGAAGACGATTAAGCAAACTAAGGAAACTTGGGCACCATATTCTACTCGCCTGAGCCATGATCTTTTATATATTTCTGAGATAAATTACAGCTTCTAACAGAACACTGTTTAGTAACTTAGAAACAGTACAGTGCGTGACCAAATAGAGCGTAATTTTCATTCAGCGGAGTAGTTTTCAAACACGGAATTGTGGAGGCAAGTGTTCTAGCTTGCTGAAAAGTGTTCATTGATTTTAGATGGCTGAAGCTGAGGTGGACAGAGTCCTTCCGAGGGCCCAGTTGCGTGCGATGTCATTGGTTAGTCATTGTTGCTAATAGTATCGATCGATTTGGTTACAGGCTGTCTTGAGCAGACATCGATCAGATTTTACCACTGTGAATAAAGATGACTTTCAACTCGAGAAATACACTCATTTGCAAATCAGTTTGGTTTTTGCGAGAGACTCACCTGGAACCCAGCTGAATCTCCAAGAGGGGCGAAACCGGTCGTGGGCTGTCGAAGAATTTCCAGCAACCTTATGAGTAGTGCATTACGTATGACTGTTACGGTAAGCGTTACGGTAAGCGTTGACATGGTGGAGAACGAAAAGGAGCATAATTACCCCACATCCTCATTGACTTCCGAAAACATATTGACAGAAGTTGGCAGTATGCAGCAATCCAGCTTCTTCGTGCGTCCTCATTGGCTGTTGGTCAGGTGGCTATTGATCCGTTCACTGAACCAGACAATTAGTTTGCAAGCGTTGAGACGTCATCATCGCCGTCTGCACTAAAAGCGGATCATTTGAACTAAGTTTGGAATAATTATGCGATGGAGCAACATTCAAAGACACAGCATGTGATGTCACTGATGACGGTACCTGATTAAGCACTAATCTTACGCTTCATTTTCACCTAAGTGGGTTTGTCAGACGTATCTGCTCACAAAGAGTTTTGTTCACACGCACGCACACACACACACACACTACTGATCTGTTCGCTGAGATTGGCAGTATACCACTGAACACCAGCATCCTGCTGATAGGCTTTTGTTCTGAAAGGAGAAAAAAGATGAGCGTTGATCAAGCACTGCACTCATTTACAAGACTTCGTCATTTCCGAATATATTTACTCAGACGGAAAGATGAAACGCTCTTTTCACTATGCACGTACATATGCGCATTTACTCCCCTGTATTTTCATAACAAATAATCGGTAGACTGTTGTGCGTGGGAGGATTACAGTGTATCGCAAACTCGAGTAGCTAAATTTAGTCGGAGCCCGATCAAAATGCGTTTGAGTCATGTGACTAGAGTAGGGAGCCAATCATGTGGCGAGTAGAAGAGTCGTACATGTGTGTACTCAGCTTACTTTGTGGATTTATGCATGTTGCCCAAATCGCCCACGTATTTTGAATCCGGTGGTGACAAAAATAATTGTCGACAAAGTTTTTCGTCGTTTATTTCAAACCGGTTTTTTTTCTGATGAAAGGTATCCATGGCCTGCATTCAAAATGGCAAATAATTTATGATTACTATCCGTGAAATAGGTGTTTTGGGGAACTAAGTCTGGAAAGATTTCACTGGTGACCTCTTAACGAATGTAGGTAAGCCGAAATCTGTTTGCTGGATACGTCGCTAGGTCTCACGGGTCTTCAAAATTTAGCCCCGGTTTTAATTTCCTTTGAAAAAAATACTTTGCTCATCTGTGCCAAAAAGCTGGGAAGCACTGGGGGTCGTGGGTTTGAGACTTTCTGTAGTTCCTGGAGATTCGTACTTCAGATGATTCCCAATAAGCAGCTGTGCAGTGCTTTTCAACATAGATTGACTTCACTCCGTTAAAAATAGTCCCAAATCCCCTCACGCTGCAATGCCTATCTTGCTGATTTCTGTAACTTTTGGCGAAAGTATCTGTGACAGTTTTCATCTCATGGTTTGTTTTTACCGACTATTCCAGAGAGAAATCATGTTTAGAGTTGGAAACGCAAACATTCAAATTACCCATTGAAGAGTCCAATCAGCAAAGTTCAGTTTTGGCCATCTCTTATGTTTGGCCTACCCTGTGGACAGCGGGTTAGTACACTTAGGGGTGTATGAATATGCTCGAACAGCACTAAAAAAGAAGTACTCAGAAACGATTTCCGAAATTATGATATTTCAAGGATGATCCACCTCTTCACAGATGCTGGCAGTATATCGAAACACCGTCGTTCATCGGGTGACCGTTTGGATGATCACGGGGATGGACAATTAGCTTTCAAACTTTACCATTCCACTAAATGTCAACAACATGTCCTTGAATGATGCCCAACCTCAGAGACCAGATCGACACAGAGCGAATAGCAAGCTATCTTCATACCTCATTCAGAGATTTTTTTAATTACGTTCAGATCCTCAGACCTAGTCGAGCTGAAGGTTCAGAATAAACTCTCACTCTGTCCATATCTGATTTCCACCAACTCTTTTTGTTTAATGTTATGACAAATAGATGAACAGCCCCTGACCAGATTACGTCTGCGAGATCACATGGGAGGATGTGTTCGCCTGAATGACAGCGCGTTGCAAACATTATTTTTTTTTAAAAAAAGTAGTCAGTTGAAGAAGTCAAGAGCACATTCATTTGGAAATTTTGGTGTATTGATTGCAAAATCCCTCTCTGTGTTCAGCTCATTTTAATCTAAAACATAAGGGAAACCGAATGCTCCGGATCATGTTTTACTAAGCTCACACGGTTTGTGGCATCAGTGGAAAGCTGGTAGAATAATCACTGCCAGAATTTGGTATTGTGTTGAAATATTGGTAGCTCGACTGTGTCTATTGGTTGTTGATCAGGTGACTGCTGATCTGTTCGCCGAATTTGGCAATTGAACAGCAAACTTCTCGTCAACATACGAGGAGACATCATCATTGGGCAGTCGGGTGAATAATTCCACTCTGTCTGTGTGCGTACATATAGCATTTGAAGACTATCTGTTATCTGATTGGCTAGTTGGGCGACAGCGTTCTTCGTGAATCTATTGATCCGTTTGTGATCTTTTTTTGCGTTGTGGCCTGCTTTCTTTCGAGTCTATTGGTTGTCCCATAGCCTTCTATTTTTGGTAGTTTCTTCCCTAGCTTTGATCGGTCCTTTGCTCGGCTTGCATTGCGTTGTGGTTAGATTCAAAATACGAAATGTGAGAATAGCCAACTAAACTAGGTTTAACAAATAAATGGCTTCAAACTGCCTACTGCGTTACCAGTTGGTCTCATCCATAATTCCGTTTGAACATTTGTAAGATATTGCTACCATCTGCACGAAATAAAGTTGAAAGACTTTTGAGCCCTTGGGAATTGTGGTTACGAGTTCGCAACACTTCTTACTTAGGCTAAAAAATGCAAGCATTTCTGACACACTGCCACGTCATTTCACAGCTTAATTGCACCAACTTAGGCCTTTGTCTTGACCACCTACTTTCATCTCAGATGTCTTCGTTCGCGAAAAAAAATCTGTGAGGAATATCAGGTGTGTCCGAATGGACAGTCTCATCTCCGATGTGAATCACAACGGGAATTTCGAACGCCAGACAGCGCATCTATTGAGCAGTTCCGTATCAGTCTGTATATCTGTCATGATATATTCTTCATTGTCATTTTCGCCAAGTCCATTACCTTCCAGAATGCATGCGGTACGCGTGCTTTTGCACAGAATGCCGTACAAAAGCAAGTGGAAGAGACAGAACATTTTACGGACGCCGTGGATAGACGTTTATCCTATGTCGGCACAAGATGTTTCGTAGACTGCCTAATGTTCCTACCTAAAGAGATAGCATACAGTGTTTTGCATGGTGCACCATGGTCAATCCCTGGAACCGGCGCTGATCATCAGGTGTTAGGTGTAAGATCATGCTCCTGGACAAACAATCATTGAGCACGCCACTTACAATTCTGGGGGAGGCACTCAGAGTTGTGGAGTACTTTACGAATCTTGAATGTTTTACTTGCCCCAATGGTATCCTGATAGATGAGGAAAACGTACAAATCTGCAAGACTCGGGTTGTGTTTGCCAATTTGAGACACCTATGGTGTCAAAGTGGTGTATCCTTGAATCTCAGGGGACGTGTATATTAGGCAACATCTCGGACTGTTTGCTCTATTGCTTGGTCGGTTTGAACAGCTTAACTGAGACGGCTTTAGGTCTTCGACAACCTTTGTCTCAGAATCTTAGCTGATGAGTGGTGGTGTCGGTGATTCCGTAACGAGGCAATTAGAAAGCGAGTTTTGGGTTGTGCAACGGGGAGTTCTATCAGAGAAAATGTCAACTGCTGGAAACTGCGCTGGTTAGGCCATGCACTGCGGATGTCGAACCATCGCTTTCCGAAGAGAGTACTGTCTTCCGTGCCCAATTCAGAGTGGTGGAAGCAGAGAGGTGGCCAATCTTTGACCTGGCAGAGGATATAAAAGAGATTACGAAACTTTTGGGTGCTGTCGGTGTCACTCGCCTTCCAGGATGGGGACCGCGTGATCCCTACTGCACCTGGTTGGTGACATTGCAAGATATGGTTGCCAACCGATGTCAGTGGCGTCTTTTATGTTAGTTTCTTTCAGGATTGTCTGAATGAGTGTTTGGAGGTGTAGGCACCTCGTAATAATTGTGGTAAGTTGGCAATATGCCGATTCCCCGTCCACCTCTATTCTTTTCTCCACAATAAGGCTTTCAAATAAACCATGGTTGTACGGCAACAATGCATCAGAGTCAAACGCCGATGCCATACTCTCAATGATGTTGATGATGGCCATATATTACCACCGAATTTTGTGTTCCAAAACTCTCTCGTCCCTATCGACTTTCACCGGTGTCACGAGAACAAACATTATATCTCAACAGTATGAAAACTGGACGTGGTTTTTGGATCGTCTGAAATCACGGAAGCCGGTAATCTTTTCAGTAATCTTTTTCAGTAATCTTTTCGGTAATCTTTTCAAAAAATCATTAATTTGCTCACAACCAGATTAGGGAGACTGACAAGTATGAACGTCATTGATTTTTCACGCAGGTCTTGCACAGTTTCAACTGTAATTAGGTCATCGTAATTAGATGATCCACGAAAAGGAACAGATTTCATATTTATCCATAGGACAATGAAAAGTTTGGCGTAAAAACGGGATTTTTTTGTTCGGTCTGTAAAAGCTTGCTTTTGAGAATTTTCCAATAAGATATGTGACCTGAAAAGTTTCTTACCAAGTGTTTTCTTTTTGCAGATAAACCATGGGATAAGTTGACAAGCATGGGAGAAAACACAATCTTCACCTTGCATGATGAGTTGTACACTTTTAGCCTCTTCCAAGGACTCCAATTTGATGAAAGAAACTACTACTATCTCTCTGTTGAAACAATACACTAGTTTAGAACACACCTCTGGACTGCGATCACAGTATTATTCCAGCGTTCTTCCCTATTCTGCTTTCCTCGGGGAAGCCTCGGTTGCTTCAAAGCCGTTTAGTTCACCACCTGCAAAGCGTCTCTAAAATCGCTTTGAAAACATAGAGTTGAATTCGTTGGAAAGCTCCAAGAACTTCATGGGCACAATGGTGATTTGGATGATGAGTGTAGAAAGCTGAAAGAAGCCACGCGTTGAAACCTTCTGCCTGAGGAAGCTAGCAAACCCAATGAAAACCGGACTTCATCATGATCTGTAGCTGTGGTTGAAGGCAGGAAATCTATGCCAGTAACAATTGGTGGCGATGGTGCCTGCAGATCACTGAAAGGCAGAAAGCGCTGTTGCATCTCAAAAGCCCGAATGTTGGAGGAAGTTTTTTTAACGCGGAACAATAGCACCCTGTTTAAGCTGGTTTTAGTAGAGTGCGTGTTATTGAAGCTATCTCCAAAAAGGATGGGACCTCAATCCATTTGCAAAGATGTCGTCTTACACAATTGGCCAAATACTTTGAAGAACAATTCAGCTGGGTCTCAGCGAATCATCATCCGGAAGAACTGACTAAATATGTGTTAAGCGTCGACATCAGTCCGTCACTGACGATGGACGTTCAGCGTTAAACATCATTGTTTCGGGGCAACAAAGCACCTGGACCAGAAGTTTTGCATCCTGGCTGAGCCCGTCCTGGCTAACCTGACGATCCTACGCAAAAATGTCTGCGGTGCGAAAGAAATTCCAACAAAATGGTTGAAAAACCATGTAAGAGCATCCTGAAAAAAACCACTAGAGTGGCTTTAGTTTCCAAGGTGTTCTCCGGAATTATTCTGCGCAGGTTGACCCGTCATCGAGAGAATCAGATTCGGGAAAGTCAAGCAATGTTTCGCTCTGGTCGGAGTTGCAGCAGTCATACTGCCAACTTAAGGCAAGTGTTGGAAATGCGCCACTCCGTCTGACCGCGAATGGTGGGGGTGGTGGTATTTCTTGGTCTCAAATTCGTTTTCGACTCTGAAAATGGTTAGAAGCTGTGGCGGTGTCTGGTGCTGAAAAGTGTCCCTTCTAAATTCTTGTTTGCTATAAAGACTTTATATGCCTCCTCTCGTGGATGAGTGTATATCCACATCAAATTCTCTCCCGAGTTCATCACATCCAGTTGTTTCAGCCTAGAATGTCTTTTTTCTCTCTATCTCACCCAGTTCGTCGTCACAATAGGCTTCTTGAATCTTCCTTGCCTGTCTTTAACATCTCGGACATCGAAATACTTCCGGGGACGTTCGCCCACGGACATGAAGTAGTACGCCAACTATAGTGCTATCCTTGGGTCACTACTGACGACACAATCTTCTCTGAGTCGTTCGTGGGTATTGAACACTTCCAGGAAGCACTTGATTCTTCGTGTTCAAACATGAGCGCATTTTCTAATAAATCACACACTATTTGATCACAACGGCGTGTCCTCATGACGAGACTGGCTGTGGTTGAGACAAACTAGTAGCTCTAATCATTTACGCCAAACCTAACCTGGCGAATCGATTTTGAAACAATGTCAGATTTAAAAAAAACATGCTTGAACCTAGCTTAACTATGTTCAGAAGAGCACTGATGGGAAAAAATACACTTCACAATTCCCGGGACCCTCGCTTCTCCGGCATAGTCGTTAAAGCTCGAAGAACGTGCCCCAGTTAAATCGATAATTGTCTGACATGGACCATAATCTTATCGTGTACAAGACCGTGACTTCTCCGAATGGTGTGACTGGCACCATTGTTTTTCACAGACAACGAGGGAGATGAAATTCCACAAAAAAATCTAGTTAGTGAGAAAAAATCCCGGTTCTCCCCTGGTCAGTGGGTGTTTATTCATTCGGAACAATAAGACTGGACCTCTCATCAATGAAGTGTAGAGCCCCAAATGGTGAAAACTTTCCGTTCAAGTTGAGAGTACATTTGGTGGGGGCTTGACCTCCAAAAATGCCTAAAACTGCCTGTTGACCTTCAGGGAGTTTTCAGCACTCTTACAAATAATATATTTTCAAGATTGGATATCTTGAAGTAGTGAGTTGGAGTGGAAGCAAGTTCATTTGTTCCTCGTCTGATAAGTCGTCTGGAATAAGCAGCCAGGGGACCATGTTAGAAAGAATCAATAAGGTGTCCAACACGTTTTGATCGGGAAATGTCGAGAAAACGATCAAGCGGACGTGTCTATTGGTGAGGCTAAGCTTTCGGCAGAGAAATTTTGTCAAACCAAAATAGTGAATGACAACTTTGGTCGAATTCTGATGCAAACGAGGTAAAAAAAAATCAGTAAAACCCCTTAGACGTAATACACTACTCAAAAGGGTATTGAAAACTCTTCGACACTCCACGAACGGTATTGCCCTGAAGGGGCTCATCAGGTAAAAGCAGTTCCCGTGTATCCATCAACTTTGTGTTAGACAGGAACTCAAATTGCACAAAATTAGCTGTACACACTCATGTGCATATCATTTTGCCTTTTACCGGAGACTCACCTGAGACCCAGCTGAATCTCTGGTCTATAATGTTCTTTTTCATTTGAACACAAGGTTGACGAAAACTCGGGGACTTTGTCTACCTAATGGGCCCCAAGAAGGGCGAAATCGGCTGTAGGCTGTCGAGGCCTTTTTCAGCAACCTTGTGAGTAGTGCATTTCGTCTGGTATTCAGATAAATTTATAAGTCGAATCAGTAATATTACTTTTTAAGACAGTGTTCAGATCGTTTGGTCAGCACTGCGTGTGGCCTGAAAAAGCTTCTCCTTGAATATTGCGAAACTCTTCCAGGGAATAACTACGCATAGTTATTTCTAACACTATCTGGACAGTGTACTTCAGCGCTACTCAGCTGAATGTGGAACATGTCGTTGTATTAATGCAATGTCTTCGTGCAGTGTCCTTTAGTTGATAGCGCACTTGAGATGAAGGAATTACGAGTTCGGTGTAAAAGTGCAATTCGTCCACCAACTCGATCCAGCCGGAAAAATGCAGTGCGTGGAAATGACTGAAATTCACGTAAATACGGGTAATCGCTATAACCCCAGCGAATTTGTGGACATTGCACAAGCTAGCGTGAGTGATATTTTTGTACAAAATTATTGTACGAACCGTAACTTTGGAAATCGCTCCCCTCGAGTCAACAACGATGCACGTTGGTAGAACAAGCAACCCAAGCGGTTACACAAAACGGAGCGCTCGATTTTCGGTCGCTCAAATAAGTCGGCTTAAACTACAACAGAAAAACTCCGGATTCCGTCTGCACATACGAGGCTAGCCGAGCGAATCGAATTTGTGTGTGTTTCGAGAACGTTCCCTAATAAAATACCTCTTCAGGATAGTTGGTTTTTCGCGCCAAGAACCAATCTCTCCTGAGCACTCAAGATATCACCTAAAAATAATCTCTTCTGATAGACTGGTCACTGATTAGGGTGATGGCAATATAACGTTTTTAATTATGAGGAGTAATGAGGAGTACGGTGTCAATCGACCAAGCTAATGACCTGGCAACAGTTAACTATTGAACGTTTAGAATGGATTAAAATGGGTCAATGCGCTTATTCCGATCGATACCAGTGAACAGATCAATCCTGTGAAGTCGTTTGGCATGACGTACAATGTAACCGTGCACTCAGGAAAGTCGAAACACTAAGCTTTTCTCTATGCAGTTCATGTTGGTGTAAGCTGAAGGTCACGCGGAAAACTGGTGATTGGATTGTCCGTCCTACTGAGTGGATTCTATATCAGCTGAAAAAATGGACAATTTCTCGGTAGTAGGTCTACAAAAGCAGAAACTGCTTAAAGTTCGGTGGAAGTGATGCGCTAACGTTACACTCTAAAGTACAAATGAACTTTTTCGAAATTTAACAATCCAGTCGTGTTCTGTACAATTTGCACTCAGGTGTAACATTAATTTGCCGTGAGTAATTTAGAGTTTGGTGCACCGTGTCGCCTTCTGTGGTCATAACAGAAGCGTTCTAGTAACCATTGGTTTTACTGTGAAGGAATTTGGCGGTACATTTAGCGAAGACAAGTGGGAGTTTGAATAGGGTAACAAATAACTGCGTATTTATTGTCGTTCGCCATAGCTCCTTGGCCCAGTTAATTATGAGGTCTTGGATTCACGTCAACACCGGTTACACAGTAAGCAAACCCCTATGTCTGGATGCTAGCTTAGCTCTGCACCCTACGCTGTTTTCTAAAACCATTTGTTTTTATAGAATGTTCCTTCTGCAAGGACAGACAGAATGGAGTCCTCAAATTGGTCCGGGTGGTGACATTTTTACAAAATCCTGGCAGAAAGACAATTTTATGTCGTGCACAATAAACATATTGTTGCACGTGAAACATTCAAAGTCTAGAACTTGTCCTCAGAGAACAGTTCCCCAACATCAGTCCTAAAATTTAGGGAAAAATTGGCGTGCAAATACGTTGTTTGGATTGGTGACTTAGCGAATCCAGCTGTCAGAAGCAAATCCGTTTTCGAAATGGAGTATCTGTCGTATTCGGTCCAATTCGGATTCAACTAGAACGTAAATTTGACAACTACTCGGGAACTGCGACTACCTGGTAAGTCTGAGGAAAGGCAAAGCCTTTTACAAGCTGGCGAAGAGTTTTTAGCAAACTTATGGATAGTGTGTGTTACGTCTAGTCCATGTCAATTGTCCTTTGGTCATGGTGGGAGAAATCTGTTAACGAGACGAATTCTCCCGCACCGTAGTCATGGAAAATAAGTCGTTCAAGCTACAGATTTGCCTGTGACGCTCCAACTTGATCGTGTGCCAGTGTTTTAAACGATGTCTTGATACACTATTTCAGTATTCTGGAAGGCTTGTGAGGCGTTGTTGAGTCGTTACAAATAGAGGAGACTGGCAGTGAAGCCTCAAGGTCTAACCGTCATTGCATGGTGATATCTCCCTTCCTAGTTGCCAGGGCGACGTTGGTGATATCTCCCCTCCTAGTTGCCAGGGCGACGTTCTCACTTGCTTAAAAAGACTTCCTGCAACCCATCCGGCGAGCCATCCACGTTGGATGTTAAACCATTCAGTTACCCTTTATCTCCGCACCGTCCAAGTGAAGCCAATTTGAAATTCATATATTTTAAAAAATTTAGTCTTCTAACTTTGTTAACTGATGAATATCGTGATCCGGGACCAAATTTGGACTCATCACGCAAACGCACGACTGCGTCTATAAAACAAACACATGGGAGATTTTGCGTGTCCTTCCAACCGAAACGCATGATACAACCAAAACGGAAAGCTGCACAAAATGGCGACCATGCACGCGCCATATCAGTGCGATGTTTTAGTCTCGCAATGGAGTCTGTTAGGGGGAGAAGTTTGAGTAACTTTGCGTTTCTCGTAAAAAAAATGTTTTGTTTGATGAAAGGTGAGTGAGAAATAGGCGGAAAATGACTACCATGTTGTTGAAATGGTCGAAAGCGGCTCAATACGGCGGATGGTAAAAACGGCCAAATTTATTTCGACAAGCCCCTGGCTTTGTGAAGCATAACCATTTAAGGAAGACCGTCTCAAACAAGGGATTCGGTTTTCGATTCGGGTGAGTCTCCCGTAGTTTGCAACTGAGAGTAGTCGGTGAATAACAACTGTGTTTTCACAGGACAGACATTACGTTTGTCATTTCTCCAGGAGACTCATTTAAGAAATTTGTTTGGGCTAATCATGGTATCACAGAGAAATACAAGTGGAGATGGCAGTGTGGTCCTTAAACAGGCTCGTGGAGAATAATGTTACAGATCGAAAGATTTTAAGTTCTTCCCGTCTTCAAGGTCTGCGAAGTCTACCTCACAGAATGTCGCCATCAGTCAACAGTGTCCCGCCCACAGCCAAGCACCACTCACCCACTGGCTGAGGATACGCGGCGCACATTGTCAGAGCAGTACTGACAGTCACCGACGCCTTAACTGGCTGAGTGAGTATTGGGTACGCGATGTATGACGGCCATTTCTCTCGTTAGTTCGACGTTTGCTTGCCTACATACTCCAACCCGACACCACAACGGAATTTACAAAGTTTTTTTCAGTTAAGAAAGAACTACAGCCTGAAATTTGCCATCACCCTTTTGTCCACTGAATGGAAACCCGGGTGGTGTTGATTGAACTGTTTCCGTATCGTTGGTGTTATCCTAATGTCATCCGTCATCTTTGCCTGTCACTTTAGCGCCCTCGTTGCATTTCTCACTCCAACAAGTGCTTAATTGTCTACAGAATAAAATACGCGGATCATCTAAAAACGCCGTCTAAAAAACATCGGTTTTATCTCCAAAACGGCTCTTCTTGATTTGGAAAACACCAAAAATTCAATGCTGACTTGTTACTCTATGACCCCAAGCTTCCACTCATTCAAACATCTCAAGCCCAATGACGTCACACAGTAGTGCAGGCCACTTCCGGCACAAGTGTTGGCGCTGTTCACGTAGAGTTTGAGTTGTTTGGGTCTACGGAGTGACAGAGCACTTCAAACAACCTTGACAACCACATGTCACCTAGAAGGATGACCCTCACGTCACCCAAAACCCAACTCAACGAAACAAACTTGTTCTTATCAAACCAAAAGCTCTATGGCATCCTTTGCTATCTAGAAATGGGTGTGAATAGCCGGCTCCTTTAGGTTTAAAAACCTGCTCTGTTTTCGAAAAAAAGTATATTTTTGCTCGTCATGCACTACTCATAAGGTTGCTGAAAATTCTTCGACAGCCCACGACCGGTTTTGCCCTTCTTGCTCTTTTCACCATCGGGATAACCGATGCTCTCTGAGTTGGTAAATAAAATGTTGTTTTTTGCGAATCAGATTCCCTCCCTAATTGGGGTTATTGTGAAGTTAACGACTAATTCTTAAAAGTGAGGCAACGACGTCATAGTGTACAGTGATTTAGATACAACCTAGCTATGCGCTATCATACATTATATGATCATCCCCACCTTTTTCCTCATCGATCTATACTTGCAAGTTTTCGCCCAGCTTCGTTCATACACTGAGCAAACTGGTCTCCTATCGTCACGCAGATTGAACGTGTAGGTACATGTTGTCTCCGAAATTCAATTCACAGTGACATAATGCTCACGTTTGTTTTGTTCTGGTATTAAATTTCATCCGTCACTGTCACGCCGCCTCCGCTCCACCTCGGTCAACACTTGTAAATGAGCCCTGAAAGAAGCGCGTCGTTGACGAATGAATCGGTTTCTTACACGTGTTTAATCCTCGACGAAGTACACGACCAAGGTGACTGTAATTACTCGAATCTTCCTGAGTGAAAACAAGCTTCGCAAGCTAGAATCCAAAAGCAAGTAGCCTGACAGCAAACATTTCGACAAGAAAAGCCGGGGACTTCAGGGAGCAGGCTCATATTTGCCTGTCTGTCACGAGATAAGATTGTCATTCAATTGACGGTGACATACCGGAGGAATTCGTTTGTTCTTACGATGAGCAGCTGGCCAAAAACGATTGACGTGGTAAGCCCTCGGTGAAACCTCACTTGGAGCTTCATAGATCCAGTTGTTAGTGTCTCACCACCCCGGGCTGTTTATAAAGCTCACAACGGACAGTAAACTATCACGGGGATACCCACCTATCGTAGGTTATCAGGACACCTGATCAATTAAAAACTGGCGAACTCCATAAAATCGTTCAGCTGCAACACCCTTTCGGTGCCTAACTGCCATGCCACCAGAAGGAAGCATGAGGTCTGGGATACTGCCAAGTTGCCCAAACTTAGACAGGGGAAGTCGGGTTCGAACCACAGACCTTTCAGTCAGTAAATTCGCGCTTTAACCACTGAGCCATCTCGCCTCTAAATCTCATGAAATAGAAAATTACTGAGGTCTTTTCTGGAAATTTTCATCAGTTCCTCGAGGGAAACGAGAACGCTGAACTTTTTGGGAGGTCTTGAACCAAACCACGTCTAACAGGGAGTAGAAACAGCCAAACAATCATCTGCATATTTTTCAAGTGCATGATTATAGCAGCAGAGTCGATACGGATCTCTCCAAACTTCCCCTGGTAAACAAAAGACAAAGTCTACTGACGCACCATTGTAAAACCTCACGATCGACAGAGTTTTCTTACCTGACACCAGTCTATTCTGGTGTCCTGGATCATGCATCTCGGAAATGCTATCTACTTTCCTGGAGAAATATAGCACAACCACCAACTCATCACCACGCTCCACTACGCTCCCTAACAACTCACTGATGATGTCATCTCGATTGGTGATGAAACGTTTAAATCACATTTCCCAGTTCAGCGAACAAACCAATGACCATCCACGCTACCAAACACCAAAATGTTCCTCTATATGAAATGATTTCCAATTTGAGGAGGGCGAAATGACTGTTCCCTCTACGCCTCCGTTTTTTTTCAAATTGGTTACTCAGTGGACCTCATGACGAGTGCCGAAACTGCTCCTAATTATGGAAGGGCAAAAGATTTTGCTCCAAGAGTTTTAGCAAAGTGAGGACAGATACTACTCACATCGGAGAGCTAAGTTTTGCTTAGATATATACATATTGTTTCCGAAAGAACAGAGAGTGTAAGCGGAACGTTCATAAAGTTCATAATGTTTGGAATTCTGTTTACAGGGATCACTACAGGAAAATGACTGATCTCACCCTAGACAGTCACCATAAAAAGTGAAAACGTGGCCTCAGGGATTCACGCTGTGGCTCACGCGCATTTGAAGTAGACATAATGGGAGTGTAGAAAAGTGACATAGTTGAGTAAACTTTCGCTGGTGGGAGGTATTTGGAATAATCGAAATGAGAAAATGGTACAGAAGAAACAGAAGAACCGTCCGGGGGAAGGGGTTCCCATTAGTCTGGTAATTTTGGTTGCCAGTCGTTTAATGCAATGACTTCGGTATTTCTCGGTATGAACCGGACAGTAAAAAAAACAACCGATAACTCCGCGGAGGATTTGAAGGTCCGCGTCCTATCGCTACCAAACTAATCTGTTTTCCATCCTAAAATTGACGTCTTAGGTTCCTCTCTGGTACTACTAAAAACTTCAATTCGACGTCAAGAACTTCATTTATCTCTCTAAAGTATGGCTGCAATGAACCACTTTAGTCTGTGGCGTCCAAATTTGACGTAATCCCGTTGCTCTTAAAAGTATCAGTCAGCAGATGAGCTTATCTCTAAACATACGTCCCAGGTGTCTGTCACGGCACAACTAAAGTTTCAAGATCTCTCTACAGTTCGCGGAATTTTATCATCGGCACCTGTCGCCTAAGTTTCACGGGATCTGCGTTTGTCCACAGTTCTCACAGGTCACCCGCTGGGTTCCACTTTGTAAATGACCTACTTGGTTTGCTTGTGCTAGCTGGCTGGGTTAAAACTGTCAGTCATTCGTGTCCACTGTGTCAGGCAACTCCTGGTGGGTTCTCATGATTCAAGCACATGAGTCCCAAAGTTATTTTCACTAAAGTAAGGCATTCATGTTAGCTTTAGATGAAGCTTTCGGACGACTGTAACATTTTGACGTCGCCAATGGAAACCAATTTGTCAAAATTCCATGGCTTACCCATCCTAGTTTGCAACATATCGTTTTACGGACCGTCAGATGATCAAGTACACGAAGTATCCCATCGCCAAATTCATTAGGAGTTTCATCTATCCGCCTTCCAGGATAGGGTCCCCGTGACCCCACCTGTGCTTGGTTGGAGGCGTTGCAAGAAATGGCGGCTAATCGATGTCAGTGGCGTTCATGCTGTCAGTTTCGTTCCAGGTTGTCTGATTGAGCGGTTGGAGGTGTGGGCACCTCAGAATGCTTGACATAGGCCAGCACTAGGTCTCCTCCCTCATCCACTCTTTTTCTCTTCTTTTCACTCTAGGGCTTTTAATATACATATATATATATATATGAAATATATATATGAAATTAGGCGAACTTTGTGGTTGTACGGCAGCGAAGCATCAATGTCAACACTGATGTTGCTAACGAGCACATAACAATCCGTCGGCAGACCATAAACGGTCTCTTCCCAAAGCATGAGCGATGTTTTTAATGGCCTATGGAAACGTCAGTTAATAAAATCACAGGGAGCCTGGAGTCGGTCCCCGAGTAGGATGTGGGGTCTACAGAGGAGTACTTAGCTACAAATGCTACTGCGTGCAATCAACCAAGTTTTCTGCAACTCACTTAGTAAGTATTGATCACAGTTCCCTGGCTTCCATCAGGTTCTCTTCAGTTAAACCATAACCTCGTCTTCTAATGTTGTACGACTGCACTTATCCACAAAAACGCTGGATGCGTCTGGTTTCCATGGGTCTTGAGTTGCAGCAAGTCACCGCTTGCATTCTTTATAAGACGTCCACAGTCACAGTTTACGGATGATCCGGTTTAAGGATTGTGATGGAACTGACGACCCAAAATGTACTGCAGCACACCTACACTGAAGCCTCGGGACAAGTCTGTTCCTCTAGATGAAAGGATTTGGAGCAATATCGAATACTTCGATGACTTTCGGCAGTTAGGCCACCACAAAAATGTGAATAGCACTGCATTTCCACCCAGTAAATTTTGTTTGAAAAAAGGGTAAACAAACGTCACGGTATGTTTGCACATCAAGCTGCTTCGATCACTGCCCTTGTCGTGTCACGAATTGATTTCATCCGATTGTCGCCTTCTCAGAGAAACTCTGAACTAAATCCGTGGTTTAACAAATCAACAGAAATATCCATCAAATAGCAGTTAGGATTTCCAAGACGGATACGGTACAAATCCAACCAATAGATTTGAATACTCTAATGAATACCACTCAAAGTAATTGAAAATAAACGGATTCCAATTTTAGGAGCATTTAGCATATCCTTTATCCAGGTTCGCACCCCAAGCACCGTTCGTGTATATCACTGTGTAACAAGCACATACTACTCATGAGGTTGCTGAAAAGGCTTTGACAACAACCTTATCAGTAGTGGGCTACGTTTAGACAATGTATTTCTATACATTGAATATTGTACCAAAGGGAATATGGAGCTGCCTGGAGCACCATCACAAGCTGGAGATTAGGTTTATTCTGTTGTCAACACCAAATTCGTAGTAAAGTTCACTTCAGCATTGATCCGGATTTCAATATGATAGTTTTGCATCAATTTCCAATGCAGTAATTTCCAGCGTAACTGGAAGAACTGCACTTCTCTGCAGTCAACTTATTTTTGGCATCATTCTCCTCGGCCACGTGCTCCGTATGCCAGTCGACCGACTTCCTCGAAGGGTTCGTTTCGCACAACCACGTGAAGGTTAGAAACGAGCCAGGGAAGATCACGTAATGACTTGGCAACGAAGTATGGAAGCCATTACCAGCAAACTCATCTGCGCTGCTGACTGTCATCTCCCTGGATGAGCACCCCGAGACGGGACACATCAATAGTTAGAGACATTGTCAGACATGGCCCAGTCGTGCCCTCAATGATGCTCGAGCATCCAAGCTATTGCCTTCAATGCACAGATCCCTTCCCAATCTCCCCACTTAAAAGTTCACTGAAAACCCTCTATCTACGCATCAATCATATCAGTTCCCGCCTCCAATACGCAGCTAACTCCCCACCTCCCCTGCAGCTGGTGCTGACGATGGTGATACAAGTTACTATCATAGGTAGGTGAGAAGCATGTCTTCATCATTATCACCGCCGGATACCAGATTAAGTTTTCGTTGGACTAGACGAAGCTGTCAAATTGATTGCGCTCACCTGTTCAGTATTGCGTTCTACGGACTACGCTTCGTGTTTTCTACGAACGAGTTTCAAGTGTGGGACGGAAAGCTGGACTGTTTGAAAAGAACGTGCTGCACAGGAAGTTTTGTGATTTTAGAATGGACGTCCTTTTCACCAAGTGGGGTCCCGTGTCTCCTCACTTTGAATGTAATGAATGCTTTGTCCGTGAATTGTTAGAAGCAAGTTCTCGATTGTGATCGCAGATTTTGGGGATGAAGCAAGGACAAGTATGTAACCAGTTAGCTTGTTAATAGGCTACTTAAAACAAAAGGTTGGAAGTTGAGCCCCATAAAAACTTCGACCAGCAGCTGGAAAGTGGATTTCGAAGTGAGGGACCCCTAGAATTCTGCTCTTTCGGCAACTTTCACTTGTGTGTGAAAAGCGGTAACTTGGAAGGGTCTGGCAGCCGATGGCCCAAAGTGACATGTCCGTGTAGGCGCGCGGAGTTTTGGGACGCGGCGAGCTGCAAAAATGCAAAAATAGTGTCATTGGAGAGGGCTTGGACCTTCGCCTTATATCCCGAAACTTGTCGACTTGCACAACATGCAGATCCACGTCACTTGGTGTTCTGAGTCACCAGCTGCCTGCCGAGGGAAAACAAATGAAGCCGATGCAAGTTGTCTCACTTTCTGAAAAACGCCTGTCAGAAACTCTCCTCTTGAGGATAAAACATCGTTAATCATGTGGTTGATCGAATGTCACCATGTTATCCACTAGCATTCCTTCAGTGCCATGATGAGCGGTTCAAGAAAACAACTTGAGGAGGGTGTGGTAATTGGGGGGACTGGTGGCGCTCTGAAACTCGACGACCTTGACGAATGAGGCCTGTATTGGCATGCCAACCAAGTAACTGATACCGGTGCCCATTGTTACACCCTCGTGTTTAGCCGGCTATTGACTTGTCACAGAGCCCTACATGCTCGCCCACCGATCGTGTGGCCTCGGACCAACACCGGTACCAAGAAGCTTCGCGTTCCGTTTCGCACAAACCACATGTAGCCTCTGGCTTTTTGCAAGCTTCTAGTGCTCTAAAAACTGTTGCCAGTCATTCAGAGCAATGAATATTTCAGGAAGCCCAGTAGTTGTATAGCACTGTATGTTACCTCAATTTGCGTGGCGCTAATTTCTTGGAGAACCAACAGGTCTACTCACAGAACAACTGATCATCAAACGTAACCTTAACAACTAAAGAACATTCCCCAGTCAGACACCCATTGAATTGAAAAGTTCCTTTTCAAGGCTCGGTCATTCGAAATCGAGACGAATAAATTTTAGAACAATAAAAAGCCATTCTTTTGTTCAACAGGATATAAATATCGTTTGCAATGTTCTTTATAAAAGAACGATAGTTTTTTCTTCAAGAGGCGATGATTTTCTCACGCTCTGGAAAGGAACACCGTTTCAGACAGGTTTTAATGACTCCTTGCCTCTCATTTACAATGCTGCTAAAAATAAAACAGGAAGGTTTTTTTCTGAACTACACAGCCGACCAAAATAGTGCACGGAAGACTGCTGACGTTTCCTTGACAAAACACTACTAGTTTTGCCCTTTCTTGGGCCAATCAGGTCGGTTTAGTCCGGGAGTTAAAATCCACCTTATGTTGGCGAAATACACTCATTTGCGGGAGACTCACCTGGAACTGAATCTCGCGTTTGTGATGAAACCATCAAGTAAAACATAAGAGAAACTTGGGGAATGCGTTTACCTAATGAGCCCAAAGAAGGGTGAAACCGGTGATGGGCTGCGGAAGAAGTTTTAGCAAACTTATGAGTAGTGTATTACGTCAACCTTGGGTTCTTGTTGAACACCAAGACATCCATCTGCAAATCGACCCGGTGTTGACGAAATATCTAACGGAATCTTACCTGAGTCAGTTGCACATGGTATTCAGTAACTGACTGTGTTGCACTTAGGTCACCACATAACTCAGTTTGCTGGATTGCAGTGAAGTTACCCACATGCCATCACTTATAGCTCTGTGAAGACTGTTCGACAGCTTAGCACCAGTTTCGCTGTTTTCGAAGCTATTCAGGTAGGTGTAGTCCATAAGTTTCCGGGATCTATGCCCCCAGAATCGAACAAAGTCATCCTCAGTTTGATGTTTTCCAGTGAGAGACGTGTCAACTCTTCCACACCTGAGATTTTCATGTGATCAAATAACTAGTAATTGTTTTCATAATTTTTTTAAAGTCACAGAATAAGCCTGGATACAACAAACACACTCATTTGCATATCAGTTTGGTTTTGACGGGTGACGCATGTGGTAGCCAGCTGAATCTCTCGTTTATGATGTTCATTAGCCTGGATACAGTTCAACGCGAAATCTTCTGACCCTGTGACGAAACTGGTGTTCACTATCACAGTGCCCTGGTGAACATGGGTCCCAAATGAACCGGTAAATTGACACCACACATTTTGGAGTACTTAACTTACCACTCAATCTAGCGCAAGCTGTGCAGCATCACTTTGTTTTCAGGCTATTAAACATACAGCGGTTCATCTAAAACAGACCGGGTGAAAAATACACCTCTCCTGGAAAACGCAAGCAGAATTTGGTCAGGAATTGACCGTGAGAGGTCACTGTGAAGAAGGATTTTCTCCGTGATGTTTCCCCATCACAAGGTTGCCATAATTGGAAACAATCAGTTTAACAGGAGTTTGATCTCTTGTGTTTCCAAAGTGCATTACTTGTTGACTGTTTCTTCAACAAATGTGTTTTATCGTACAGTGTACCGTTAAGTTCGCCATGGTCATGAAGAAGTGAGGTTGCCACGGGAAAATGATATCTTGACCTCCTCTTAAAAGAATTCTGTTCAGATTGCTGCATTAATTGGTTGTTGACCCAATACACTACTCATAAGGTTGCTGAAAATTCGTCGACAGCCCGCGACCAGTTCCACCCATCTTGGGGCATGTCAAGTAGGCGCAGTCTCCGAGTTTCCGTCAACCTCATATCCTGCTTAAACGCGAATTGCACGAAATTAGCGAAATACACTCAGTTGCAAACATCTTGAACGAGAGATTCAGCTGGATTCCAGCTGAGTCTCCCGCAAAACCAAAGTTGTTTTCAACCGAGTGTATTTCCCCGGTTGTCGACCTGTTCGCCCAGCTTGGCAGGGAGAACGTTTTGCAAACGTCTTTTCACCTATCGAGATAAAATCTTGGTGCAGAGATGGGTAGGTTTATACTAAACATCTGTGAATGCCACAGCGCAACCTTAAGGTAAGTATTCTCTTTCTAAGGGTGGGGGCTTTTCCCACAGAAACACTGTAACTAGACCTCGTTCAATGCTTGGTTGACTTGACGAATAGATGCTGGATGGTCAAGAACCTACCGAATATGTCCGAATCGCTTCACACGTTACTTAATCATGATGAATGGATTGAAGGTAGGTTTTTGAATCCGAAACCTCATGTTTCACCAGAGTGAGGATTATTCACTAAGAGTCACTCTAAACGAATCCAGCTGTCAACAGATTAATTGTCTATTAATTGTCAAAATATTGACTTCTAACATTGCAAAAAAACCAGGAGAGTCGAATCTACCCCGCACTCCTCCTCAGAAGCACAAGTACGATTCTTATACCAGCCCGCTGTAGACCTCGAAATGTCTCCCCCCTAACTTGGATTAACGATCCTGTCCAGCCCGAGTATTACCACAACGACAAGCTATGAGCTTCGGAAACACCCAGTAGACAATCCAGCTGTTCAGAAAATGGGGCACTGAAAGAATAAAAATGCCGTCGCGAAGTCATCGACATTGTTTCAATGGCTGTTACTGGTCGTATTCTGATAGCTGACAATTTCCGACGCAGTTCACACCATTTGCGACTTACAAAGTGTCTCGAAGAATGTACCATCACGGACGACTTTGGTATGGCCCAAAAATTTCGACAGCGATTTTTAAGTCCTACATAGTGGATCCACCCTCACGAGGTCTACGAGAGAATCAGACTGAGGAGTGGATTTCATCCACTGTGGTACGCTGAAGGCATTCTTTCGATGTCTGTGCTAAACTGATTAAACTCCCAACTAGGGAATTTTCTTGCAAATGATCAAGAGAGCTACCAGTGTAGTGATCTTCCAAACTGCATTTTTCAAGTTGTGGCCCGACTTGTCGAAGCCACATGTTAATGAAACTTGATTGAATCCCCCGGATACAGGAAGCTAACGTCTCAGTCAAACTACTGTTGTGGATTTATTTTCATAAATCACTCACAAGTAGCATATCAATCAATCAGTCAATCAGCCAATCGTCTCATAGGATAAGACAGTAACTTTTCAGGTATTTTATTCAAAGTTTACTGAAATCACTAGTCAGCTGTGTGTAAAGGTGCCTGTCACTTGTGCACAGTTTCGAACTGCGGCAGCACTTTCTACGACTTACGCTTAGGACGTCACAGTCATCTGTTGCATCATTTGAAGCGAAACAGTTCCAATTCATTCTTCAAAGTCACAAAGTTGACTGACGTAGATGGTGAAAGTCTGTCGTTTGGTCAAGCGGCTACCTAATGAATGACATGTCACCAGGCAAAGCATTCCAGGCTACCTGGTCCATGCAACCCGAGGAAATAGGTAAATATTTGCTTCTCCATTGAAGTGGAAACTTTAGTGATGTGTACTTGAATAGAACAGTTTTCTACCTAATTAAAACAGCAGTTCCTCGATCATCCCCCGCCACTCTCAATTGAAAACGAACAAATCTGTTCTGCTGCCACTATCTGGAACATTTGAACTCTTTCTAGACGGAAAGCAACTGAGAATATGGCGATCATTCGGAGGATGCTGAGGGGAGAGCGGGACTCTCGTTGTACTCTGTGTTACGGACTTTGCCTTGCTGTTTTTTCCTAACATAGTCGGTTTGGCCCGGGAGGGCCTTTGCGGAATACCAGTCGTTGTGAGAAGCCGGTGGCATGGTCTTGAGCATAACTGTTTAGAAAACCGTCCACAGTACCACTAAAGCACCCAACGGAAACTTTTCAAGGCACCCATGCTTTTGCAGTTGGTGAAGTAACACTACTGCTGATCAGTGGTTCATGGAACCCAAAGAGGCACTGACGCAGAAAAACTGTGTGGGACCGAGGTTGGTTGCTGTACTGCCATGGGGTTTCCATTGATGTATTTCGGCCACCTAGTAGTGGCTTCCTATCGAGTTCAGTTCGGGGCTTGCAACAACTGGGTAACTAGACCGTCCCTCTTTTTGCGAAGCACTCTGTTGTTTGCGGTACTACGGATGTCCTAGTATGTTTCCTGGGTTTTTCCAATCAACTTGAGATCAGGGCCAAAAGACGGTTAATCAGATAGCTCTACGTAATGGAAGGGAAGTCACTTCATGCTTGGTTGAAAAGTGTAAACAACCACTCTCCTCACCGGCATAGTCCGTCCCCCTTTAATCACAGACATTTTCCAAACTACACTTCGGTTAGAATTAGTAGACGAATTCCGAAAAGGTAACCTACGAAACACCCACACACGTGTCCACGAAATGAAAATTGCACCACCATCCCCGTCTAACTGGGCAAAAATTTCAGCGGTCGAAATCTCTCCTTCCAACGGCTGACTCTGAAGTGAGGTCTCAGCTTGGGAGAAACACTCGAGGTTACATCACGAGTCAGATAACAGTCTCAGAGTCAATACTATCTCCGACAGATATCGATTGGTAATCCATTTACCACAAGTTTGCAAAATGAACCAAAATGAACCAACGTCACAAGAGTTACACCACTCCGACAGCTACGTTGGTAGAGCAACATTTCGGCAAACGGTGGGTTAACAGTTCAGATCAAGCCACAGGCATGTATTTTCACTTGTCCTGTTGGTACCTGGAAGTATCGGTTCAAAGCTGATAGGTTGTAAGCCAGCTTGCACACCACACTTCGAGGTAATCCTACTTCAAGTCATTCACGCCCCTCAGTTCTAACTATTTTTCCCCAATGAACGTCTGCTCTTGTCTCCAAATTTATCCCAATAATAGCGCGAACCCAGTGAACATCTGTGCTTGAAAGTCACGTTTTCCGCGCTCTCCAACTGCGTTCAATTATCTCACATACGGTTCACGCAAATAGCGACCTTCTTCAACCTCCATTGCAGCCAAACGCACAAAGTTTGTTCAGCTAGGTGGTGATCAAATGTCTCTTTCATTTGGCCCAAGCGTCCATGGCTGTTATTGCTACGACCACAAAGGACGGCACGATAACTCATCGTACACTTTGGTAACCGAAATCCGAACTGAAGTTATTGGATCGGACAACTGCTCAAAATCTAATCACCTTTCTGACCAATCACATTGTACTGTGTGACCTTGTAACTGTCATATCCGTGTTCAACTGCCTTTCCAACCAATGGAACGAGCCCCAATTTCTCAGTCAGTAATGGTGAAGATAATGAACTTGTGATGAAAAAGATCTTGTGGCATTTGTGGCACATGGATGTGACTATCCGTCTTAACCGTTGGGTGTGTGAAGAATCGTCCACCGTCCAAAGAACCTGCGACCTCTGTGTCAATGGTTTGAGCACAATCTTTCGCCCACGAGTGGCTAAATTGCAGTGTGATTCGCTCTTACTTAGACAGAATGAGGCGTCACTCGTGCATCAACCATAGAAAACCACATCATGTGGTCACGTATTGGCTGGCTGTTCGAGGGACGATGGGACTTCTACTTAGCTTGTGACATCATCTTTCCTCTGAGCCATTCACAAAGTACCACGTTTTGGTGCCGACCAATGTTTTGCATACCAGTATGACATCAAATTTGGCCTTGACCCATCACAATCCGCTTCAGATAATCCTTGACACCGATTCATTTGGTGTCAAACAGCACCATTGTCCACTTTCCTCGAGAGCTGAAAGATCGATTAGCTGGTCTCTCCTTTCCCAAAAGTTACTGATACGTAACGATCCTATATTTTTAGAAATTCTCTTCACTAGAGAGTGCAATTTCGTCTGCTGTAACATTCTCCACTATGGTTTCTGCAAACGAAACCAAAAAGCTATTCGATTCACGCAAATTTCCATCAGATTGATTAAAAATCAATACAAGGAGAATTTACGTAGGTTGAACTGGTCTGTCCCAGACTGCGTGATGAGTAGATAGAGGCAAGCCAAGGTGTCCAATTCAATCAGTAATTTTGGGCGCAACAAATTTGCCTGACTGCTTCAACGATGCTGCCACCTGCCACAGTTCTTTACGATCCACGTAAACGTAGCGCTGTACCTATGACCTCACGCACCTCCGGTCCTAACATAGGTCAGACCGTATGCTGACCAATCGTCATCTCTGAAGGCTTGTAAAGGGTGCGGGTCGATCTAGTGATTCCTAAAACTTGTAGTCGAAACACACGATAGCAGACCCCACTAACGCTTCTGAAAAGTATCTACAAACTTTTATCTCGCACCATCATATGTTTGTTTAAGTCAGTTTTTACTGATCCTGCTTCAAAGTCTTTGAACATTTTCCGTGATTTCCCATAGACTCATCCAGGTCTGGTTAATCTAGTCATCCCTATTCTTGAGAATTCTATTTTACTCTTTACCATCAAGGATGTCCTATTGTATTTTCAAGGCCCCAGTTTTAAGCAAGTCGATGGTGTCACCCCTGCTTGGGACCGTCTCTGAAAGATAGCTCTCTGGCGACATCGAGCAACCGACCTAGCGCGACACTGGATGACATTTGCATCCTAGAGAGACTTGCTGAGGAGAGTGAACTGTTCAAAATTCCGCTGCAGTTGAACAATCATCCACGCGCTGTTCATATGGTTGCTGAAAACTGTTCAATGGCCCACGACCGGTTTCGCCCTATTTGAAACTCATCAGTTAGACGTCGTCTTTGACTTTCCGTCAACTTTATGTTCTAATTGAACCGAAATTTCATACCATTCGCGAAGCGCGCAAAGTAAGTCTATTTTAACGGGAATCTCAAATACGTACTCAAGATGCGGACGAATTACGTATAGTTGCGTTCCAATAATATATGAGGTTGACGGACAATCGGCGACTGCGCCTACCTGATGAACCTCAAGGATGATGAAAATGCTGTAGCAAACAGTTTTCAGCGACCTTGTGAGTAGTCTTCTCCAAGAATATCTTACCAGCTGAAACATAGGGCAACATTCATTTGAAGAATATTACGAACGAGAGATTCAGGTGGGATTAAGGTGCTTCCTCCGTTAAAATCAAATTAGCTTGCGGATCCTCTCGTATTGATTTACGGATCCACCGATCTGCTTCGGCAGTAGAAGAACTAGAGACTAGACGAGCAACAACAAAATCAACCAGTGTAGCCAGGGTTGCCTGTGAACGTCAGTCATTTTTGAACCAGTAAAAAATCTGCTCAGGACTTCGAAGATGTATTCGCCGAAGTACTATCTGTGACGCCCCTTTGTGCGTGTAACATCCATAGTTGGTGGACTGATCGATTCCTATCTATGTGAACCACTTCCTGGGTCACCATCCCAGCTCTCTGTCCAAGATCCCATGTAATTTTGTCTGTTTCAAACCGTCTTTCCACCCGCTGAAAGTTGTCTTCTCCAACAGACCCAGTGCAGCCAAGCAGTTGTGTGGAGCTAGATGTGAGCCAGTCGGCTACGCAAACTTCCGTGCCTACCAGTTTCAGGTCCAACTCCCATTTATTCATGAAGGCCTACATAGCAAGCGTATCTTTGATTGAAACGTGAGTACAGTGATGGAATATCAACTATCACATCAGAAGCTTCAGAAAAAATCAGACTTCGTGAGGCGGATCGTATAGATTTGTGTACCTTCACGTCATTCCAGAGTTGTTAGAAAGTAAACCAACCCGTCTGACGGGATGCGTTAATCGTTTAGATGGTTCTCACCGCATCACGTGCTTGTTCACATCCACATGTCTCAAGGTGCACTGAAGCTTGGTCGCTGACTCCTAAAATCCAACAATTTGGCCACGATGGAACTGTACCTCGTGAGTAGTACTCCCCCATTATTACTGCATTATTACAGTATGCAGAATACTTTCGGATGAATAGCTGATCAATGCGACTGATTTAGTGGAAGAGTGTACACGGATTAGAACTTACAAACATTGTCAAGTTGTCATGAACATTGACTGATCCACCGGATTGTCAACGACAAAAGTAAACCAATCAGAAAGATTTGAAGTAAATGTTCACTTGAGAAAAATTCTGGAGATTACACCTCTGTGAAGGGCAGAACTGAGTGACTGTTTGTTTCTCCTGCCTCTTAGCCTTTTTTCTTAAGAACGAATCAATGCACATGAGACTTGAGGTCATCCAAGCTTCGGACCGGCTGCCTTGTTTGTCTGAGTTTGATAGGGTCGTGGCAGATTAGCGTGGGTTAACTTTCTACAGATCGATACTCCAAAACTAGGCAATGTGAACATATCAAGTAACAGCTCAGAGGGTAAGTGATGAACATCTTCGGGATAACCGTGCAGCCTATTCACTTCACAGTTTGTCCCAATTTGACGTGAGACCTCCAAATCTATTCTGAAGGATTCTTTGTCCCGAGAGAACTCTCACCACAGAAGGTAAGTGTATGTATGTATTTGATTGGACACATTTTGCCTGCCGAAATATATCGGCATGTGTTCGCTTTCAAATTGTCACATTCTGAGTAGCTTACCGCTGAGCACTGCTCAACATAAATGCGAACGTCACGCAGCAAGTCGCGGAAAATACATGCTTGGTCGTATCTCTGACAAAGATGCGTAACAATAATTGATCAAATTAGACCTATGTCTGAGAATGGGGACGTTCACTAGGAAACATCTCAAAGCCCATGAGGATATCTTTCTTTGCTGCTACGCCACCTTTTCTAAAGAATTCAGTAGGAAACGCATTTTGCCGAAAGATGACCATGTTTACCAATTCAGAAGCGAAGTTTGCATTTTTCTGGAACTCTTCTGATCAGTTTTCCGACTTCTCTTAGGTTTTTTGAGTCCAACGTCCATGTTAATTCGTTCACCGTGTACTGGCATCAATCTGTGATGTGTGCCTCCAGGCCAGGCCTCTGTATGCAACCCCGGGCCTATTGAATATTGATGCAAAAGTTCAAAAGTGCATACCAAACTGGCCCAACCCTGCTTTACCCAATATGACGAATCGTCATACTGTTTGGAACCGTTATCATAGGATGAATAAATGCCCTAACTAGAATCACGTGACTGCGGGTGGTTGAGTTCACACACACACACACACGTTTGTTCGAACAGCTCTCCCAAGTAACGAAGTTTCCAGAGAGTCCACACCAAGGACTAGGATCACCAAACTCGACTTGCTTTCTTTCAAGAACCCACAAAACAGAATTAGATATGCTTGCCGCGATCCGGGCGATGGGAGAGCAGCTAAGGCATGACGCATCTGCGTTAGGACATTTGAGCAGGTGAGTGTATTCACACCTATGCGATTTGATTGCCCCCTGACTCGCCGTGACAGCACGATCGCATCCCTAATCCGATTTTGGGATCCGAACCCTCACGCGACCAAGGAGATGCACTGCTGTTGAGTTCTGTTCAAAGTGACACTCGGCTTTGGGAGGTACCCTCAATTCGTTCAGATTCGTCGTGTCAAGGCAGCCCAAAGCGGCATCCTCTATTTGTGCTTTTATAGAATGCCGAAATTTGAATCTCCTTAAAACATAAGCTTTGAAAAAGGAATTAAAACAAGTTCTAACTAATTTGCTTCCAAAACTGATGAAGCACTGAGGTGAATCTTGCGTTCGGTTATTTGTCTCGTCCAGTCTCCATGGAGTCTAAATTGATATGACTGAGATGCACTTAGCGTAGGTCATGACCCAAAAATAATAGTTCCAATTTGTCCAGCCGCATTCGATGATAGTGAAAAAAAACAAAGCCTGCAAACTTCAAGACAGAACCTCAGCAGGTTAGTCGTGAAAAACGGAGCTGAACTCTGGGATAAATCATCAGAAACGTACACACAAGTGGAAAAAGTTTAAAGTGCACAGCTCCTCCAGGACGGATCGTCATTCCCAAACCGGTGGACTCATTTGTCGACCCTGGACGTTTTGCGTGGGTCCAGCATAGAAAAAAATCGCGTCTCGGTGAGTATCGCATCTTTTATGGGATCAAAAATCCTCACCATAAATTGCGTCTGACAGATCCAAAAACTGCCCAACCGTTTAATATCAGACTACCCCCAGGAGTGCAACCCCGGTAACTATACGGACGAGTCGAAACAGTTGAAACTCAGCAAAGAATATGTGAATCTTTTTTACGTACACATCAGTCATTTTATGCTCATGGTACTGAGGCAATTTATGAGTGACTCTTGGCATTCCTGTAAACCATACCCGGATAATCACGGGTTCTCACCTATCTGAGGGTTCTGCTTGGTCCAGATTCGGATAATTAGAGAGCACGGAAATTTTTTTAAATTATCTATCTGTAAATCAGACACTTGTAGCTCCTATTACGACATGTGGAATCCAGAACGCCATGCATACATTGTTACCATCAGGTCGGTACTTCCGCCCAAAGTGTTTACTCGAAACTGTGCCATCTCTTTGGATCACGAAAAAAATGATTCGGGTGGAAGCAGCACCTTTGCTCACAGTCCCGTGATCCAGCCGTTTGTTCAATAAGGGCTCGGTTGTGGTTAAGGAGCTAACTTACTGTCTGGAAGTTCCGTGATTCCAAACCAACCCCGGAATCTCAACTGTCCCTGTCTAGGCTCAAGCTACCCAGCACGATCACAAGCCTGGTGCTCCCGTCCGATAGCATGGCAGCTAGGTACCAAAGGGGTGCCACAGCCAAACGAGTCTTAGCTATCTATTATTATTATTATTATTATTGTAATGAGAAGAACAGATGCCCCCTCGTTATCCAGAATGTCGCCTCTACGAGGTACAAAGGGAAGCTAAATTGTCTCTCGGAACAAGTTCAACATATTTCAATGGATGTCATCAGTAACGTCGTCATCGAAGCGTACAGTGACGAGGTCCAGCCTCATGAAACGTTTGCAAGCCAATGTCACACATCTCAAATTATTTAGGACGTCATTCTTGCGCGAACTAAATCACTAAAGCAGATTTTAACGCTCACCATCTACTCCGATTCGTATATTATTGATTGGAGGTTCAACCGAATCCATCTCGAATTCCTAGCTTATGCTATTCTTCAACTGAACATGCTGCACGAGGACGCCCTATGTTTCAGTTGGCAAGATACTTGTAATATCACCATACATCGTCTAAATCCACTCTCAAGGTTGCCGAACAGCTCACAACCGGCTTATTTCTACTTGGAGCTCATCAGGTAGACTCAGTCTCCGAGTTTCCCTCAACCTTGTGTTCTACTTGAAACCAAATTGGACTGATTTCGACAAATACACTGATTTGCAAACAAATTTGATTTTCACGGGACACTCAACTGAATTCCTTGTTTCTAATATGTCGCACAAAGCCCGCCCACTGTTTCAGTTGGTAAGATATTCGGGATATTTCAGTATATTTCCATCAAGAAAACCAAACCAAGGTTGCTGAAAACTCTTCGACAACCCACGACTGGTTTCACCCTTCTTGGAGCTCATCGGCTAGACGCACCTGCATGTTTTAGCCAATTTTATGTTCTACTTGAATCCAAGTTGCACGAAATCCAACTTAGACATTTATCTACATAATAATTTGGTTCTGACGGGAAACTCAACTGGAACCCAGCTGAATCTCGGTCGTAGGCTGTGTGAAGAATTTTTAGCAACCTCACGAGTAGTGCATTATGTCCATAAAATTTATCGCGATACCTCCACTATCGTACCAAATGAAACATAAGGAGGCCCGCTGCAGCACATTCATTTGCTTGGAAACATCATAAAGGAACGATTCGGCTGGATTCCAGGTGAGTCTCCCGCAAAATCCAATTTGTTTGCAAGTGAATGTAGTTCGCTAATTTCGTGCAATTTGGTTTCAAGTAGAACATGAGGTTGACGTAAACTCGAGGACTGCGCCTAGCTGATGAGCTCCAAGAAGGGAGACACCGGCTGGAGGTTATCGAAGAAATTTTGGCAACCTTATGAGTAGTGTCTTGCGGCTATACAATGTATCGCGATATCTCGAATATCGTAGCAACTGGAACATGAGGCTGCCTGACGTACCGAATGAAGTCGACGAGGGACGTCATAAACGAGAGATTCACCATGGTTCCAGGAGAGTCTCCCGTCACAAACCAAAACTGTTACATAAATTAGTGTATTCGTCAATGTTTGATAGGATGTTTGAGTTTTTGAAAATATGCCAACACTGTAGGAGTCATGCTTGACTTTTCAGCATACGCTGATTTGCCTTGCAGCGGAATCCAAGTCGTAAATTCCAACATCTTCTCACACTACCAACAGCTTCAGGAAAGCCAAGCAAACCTCGACGGATTATGGAAGGGTTTGTAGTCTGCGGCAGTGCGACAGTAATACCCGGCTGGTACTGGTGCGGCCGACGTTCCTGGACTGTGTCAATAACTGGAGGGAGTACGTGGTGGGTTGACTTTCCTTGACTTCGGAGGTTTTCATAAACATGGGGACCAATAGTGACGTAGAATGTTTCGTCCAAAATGGTCTCCTTGGTCTTGGTAATTTGTAAGACCAAAGCTATCCCAGGTTGACTGATATCCCTGACGAAAGGTAGCAAGTTATGAATGACCTTAAAGGTAACCAATGTTTCCAGGACCTCAGTTCAAACCGTGCAAACATTCTGCCATTGGGTAACTTGAACAGAACGTGCAATCGTGATAACAAATAATTCGTTTCACACTCAAGTTGATATTACGGATACCGGAACCAGAATGCGTTCTGTAAACAATCGGATTGTCACACTTTATCTCCGTATGAATTATTTGATCAGTTGAAAAAAAACACCTTCAACCAACCGGGAACTCATCGTTTCGGACCAGATACGTGGACGGTCTTTGTTCATCACCTACCACAGCATTCATTTTGACAGGTTGAGACTTACAGTAGATCACCGTGTTTTTCGGGTTTCCGATTTGATGGGTCCAACGCCAAGCTGCAACATGACGTAGTCTCGTCCAGTAGGTCAACAGACAGGGACTGTCGGAAGCGGTCGAACGAACGCATAGGCAGCAGGCACCCAATCGAAAGGAAGGCCCACACCACGAAAACTTCAATAGTGGAAACGCTGAGCAGATTCTTCGATCGCTTACTGGACTAGCCAGGATGAACAGTTGTTGTCTGATTAGTCTTCTCGTCATAAAACCACACCTAGTGGGTAGTTCGAGCCTTTGGAAGCTGTCACATTGATTTTCAAAGCAGGAGAGAGGATCAACCGTTCTTCACCTAGAAATACACTTCTCCAAAATGATAAACTTCTTTTTCCGAGGTTGTGCTGAATTGAACGTAAACAACAACAAAATCAGAAACACCCAAACTGAACATATAAACCCCCCTCATTCAAGATCCTCTTTAAAACTATGAAGGGATGCTACGAACTACTCAGGCGAGCGTTCTGAATTTCGCTCATTCTGATGAGTCTGTGCTGTTTGTCTTTCCGCTCACGATTGGTTTTCTATCATCCAAAGACTCTTTAAACGAGTGAGGTGTGTTGAACCATACAGGCAGTGCTGAGCAAATACGCAATCGGTTGTTCATCTGCTCTTATCCTGAGAATTACCAACTTCCAAAAACGCGGGTATAACACATGTTATCGATTAAGCAAACTTTCCTATTTATGGGGAGTACAATACAACCAAAAAGTGCGAAACGGTCTCGTGAAGGAAATCTGTGACAGGAAACAAAAGGCTGTTAATACTGAGGCATCATCTCACAGTGCGGCAACAGGCGATCGCGAGGAGAGAAACCCGTCAGAGCAAGTAGAAAACCCGTTTGAGTCACTATGTGTGCAAAGTCTCAGCAGTCTGTGAAGCTAATAATTTTTCGAACAAAGTGATGTACCCAATTAGCCCTGTTGTTTACAAGAAGACTTTGTTGTTCATGGAATCTCAAAGCGTCCGATTTAGAGTTTTCAGTCGCAGGAAAGGATAAAATTACTTTCGGAAAAATCCTCTATTCAGGCAACTTTCGGTGAGGACGCTAATTCCATTCATTTTTTGGAGGGAAATTTTCTATTCGGTTAAGCTGTGGGGCCTGTCAACGCACCATTTTAGGCTGACTGACTGACTGACTGACTGACTGACTGACTGACTGACTGACTGACTGACTGACTGACTGACTGACTGACTGACTGACTGACTGACTGACTGACTGACTGACTGACTGACTGACTGACTGACTGACTGACTGACTGACTGACTGACTGACTGACTGACTGACTGACTGACTGACTGACTGACTGACTGACTTAGGCCGTCCGGTCTTGAGGGAAGGGCTAGACTGACGCTTTTGCAAGGCAGCTGCATAGATTTCCTAGTTTCCTAGGATAATGCGTGTGGCTGGTGACCAGCCTGTCAACTTTTCTCTGTCTATTAAAAATAACAGGCCTCGGGGTGAATTCTGCACGAATCAGAACACAGTTCACTTAGAACGACTGGGGACGGTCACAGTAGAGGACCCACTTCAGAAGTATCCATTCTGTGCAAGTTCATCCGCTGTTTCCAACGGAATCATGTCAAACCCGCCACGTTCTTCGTGTTGTTCCTCTGCCTGCGGATGAACTGCCAAGTACTGCTTAGCCTTTGAACGGGAACATCAGGCTCCCTGCAATGAGACAGAAAGGGTAGAACAGAAAACATAAAGAAGCCGCAAATTAGGAAAACTGCAAACTTTCCAGGGTTTTCCAGATAAACCGGGGTCGGCTGCTACTTGTTTTCACACAGATTATACTAACGAACTTGCTAAAAATCCACGAGTCGGACTGCTTCAAACAGTCGCTCACGTTTAGTTCAGTCGAATACTAACAAACATTGTATGCATAGAGGAATACGGTTCGCATAATTCACGAAAGTTTGCTAAGAATCAAGCGGTTTATTAGGCCTGAAACCGAGAATGGGTGTGTCCGCAGGTGGTGACTGTTCCAGCGTGTATTTATAAACATGCCGTCAATTCGTTCTAGGGACTAGAATAGTTGCCACATTAATAAATAAACATGTAACGGCACAGTAGCTATCAGAAAACGCAAATTGACAACTTATGTCGCTGTGTTTTTCCGCATAACAACTCCTAAAGAATTCTGTATTTCTCCATCCCAAATGAAGATGAATATTTGGCTTCTTTTCACCGGGAGCAGAAAGATGGCAGTTATGATGCCTGTCGGGCAGTAGGCGAATCACGTTGAGGAAACGTTTGCGGTTTCCCGTGAGCGGCTATTTATTTGCCTCAGCTGGTTCATATCTGGCAACTTGGGAATATCGATGCGATCAAGTTTCATTGTACTAACAATTTGCACCTTTCGAGAAATACACTCATTTGCAAATCAATTTGGTTTTTGCGAGAGACTCACCTGGAACCCAGCTGAATCTCCGGTTTGTGATGTTCTCAGGCACCTTTGTTTTGCCATGGACAAACCGGTCCCGGCTTTTCGACCGAAGTAACTCCATCAGAAGCGACTCCATAAGAAAGTGTCGTCGGTCGGAATATTTCAGATCGCCTGTACACTGGTCACTCGTATGCATCCAATCAATGACTGATTATCAAGCCGTTCCTGTCTCTGATGACGTTATATAGTCCCGGAAATATATCAGGTACGAATCCACTCATGGGTTGGATACTCGGTAAATGATGACCCCTTAATTGGCTGATATTTTGTATGCGAAAATTCGCGAAATCCGCCGAGCAGATGGTACTCTATTAATAATCGACGACAATCGACGTGTATCAATGATCACCAACTGGTTGTCTGCACAGCATCCACAGAGTCCGTCCCCCAAGATTGGTCAACAAACAGTCATGAAAACTCGTTTCCTGCTCTGATAATGATGATGACGATGACGATGATGATGATGATGATGATGATGATGAAGATGATGATGATGATGATGATGATGATGGTGATGGTGATGGTGATGATGATGATGATGATGATGATGAAGATGATGATGATGATGATGATGACGATGACGATGACGATGATGATGATGATGATAATAATAATAATGCTGATGATGATGATGATGATGACGGCGAGGGTAATGATGATGACTATGATCATGGTTATAAGATGTTGACATCATGGTGACTTTATTTGATGTGCATTGTGTTTGGACAATTAATTTACCAAGCCAACGATAAGTTACCTTCGTGTTCCACATCGTAGCCCATTAGACGTGACTGATTGAGATCATTTCTAAGACTGTCACTTGTATTGGTCTGTGTATGATGATAAGACAATAGTATCGATTGGCAAATAGGTCTTAATTATCTGTCGTAGTACAGCTCACTGCATCCCGTTTGGGGGACAACCAATCACACGTGTTTACAAAGTAGTAATTGATAAAAACTGCGGATGCATTTGACTACATTCGCTCGCAAACCACAGTCGCCAGCGAACGCCGAACTGATGCACACAAAATCCTTCACCAATAAAGATGAAACTTAATCACATTCTCTATTGATAAAACTATTTATGAAGTCTGAATTTACGAAAATAGTGGTTAGATGACATGCAACAGTGGGGATGACAAACAAGGGACCTGGAATGATAAGCTAGTTACGTCATAAATGTCACATAAAGACATAAGTTAAGCTGATGATTGATGAAGCTTGCAGTTTATACAGATAGCACGTGATTGTTACTAGTGTCTTCAACTCTTTGGAGAAACAGTTACGCATGATTTCGGCTGATAGCACAATCCCGAAGCTGCTTACCATGAATGAGAATAGATCTTTTTGGCAGTTCTATTACAAGTGACTTCCAAAGCTCCTGTAGAATTAGGTCCACCCCGGAAAAAAGGCATCGTTATTGAATTCGACCGTCTTTACTGTGCGGTAGATGGCAACTTCCAGGCGGCAGAATGTTCGGTAATATAGGTCCTCAAAATAAGCCACTAGTCAGGCAGAATTCGCGAAAGGCGACCGCTATTAGTAACAGCGCTGGATATTTAACAGACTTCGACGAACCACGATGTTCTTCTACACCCGGTACGCATCCTTCTTGGAGGTTAAACTGCTAGATAAATGAAGGCAAGACATACAAAACACGTCAGGCGGTTTGTCTGCGGCCTATGTGTACCTCGTCAAGATATATAAAGCGCTGTATTACGTGGGATGGACGGTTATCAGATCCGGTCAACAGAAAGAGTACCTAATAGAACCAGTGTTGTGCTGATTGCTTGAAATCCGCTCAGTTGTACTGCTAACCGTTCATTTGGAACTGACCCTTTCCTGCAGGTGGCCACGTTATGAGAGAACGGATATCCTCTCCTTACAAAGATAAAACGCCAGTCGTTCAGCTCCGTTCACTGAGATTCTGAGAAGGTAACCAACACTATACTTCCAGTGTCGTTAACATACTTTGAAGCCAAGCGGAATCCCCTTCAGCCTGAAAGCAAAACCACATGCAAATCTGGTTTCTGGAGATACATCCAAGCCCTCATATCGTATCGATTTACGAACATATCCGAACATCTACTCGGGTGGATGTCCGCGATCATCCTTCCAGGCATGTAATTCTGAACTTCGGCAAAAAACAAAATACATCTTTCGTAATGCACTACTCACAAGGTTGCTGAAAATTCTTCGAAAACCCACGACCGGTTTCGCCCTTCTTGGGGCTGATCAGGCAGTAGGCGCAGTCCCCGAGTTTCCGTCAACCTTATGTTCTACTTGAACCCAAATTGAACCGATTTCGAGAAATACACTAATTTGCAAATCAATTTGGTTATTGCAAGAGACTCACCTGGAACCCAGCTGAATCCGCCGTTTGTGATGTTTCCAGGCAACTGAATGTGCTGTACCGCCTCATGTTCCATTACTTGTTACTTTCGGGTTTCCCCTAGTTTCACTTGGAGGCACTTTTTGACAGTATGTAAATGAGCCTGGAATGGCCGTTTTCGTGGGCAAGCTTGCCAACTGTACCCGGCCATTTCTTCCGAGTGTTCAGTTGCCCGTGTTGTCAAAGTTTCTGCAACGTTGGAAGCAAGCGAAGCCAAATTAGTTGACTGAAATGTTTCCCCGCGAGCATCTAGTTTAGGCGACAGCACCGCCAAATACTGTCACGTTCTAATGGTCGGAAGCAGTGATGAGCTAAACGTTTTGGTTATCTAAGGATTGTAATCCAAATGAACAAATTGACCAGCGTGAAAATTTCCAGGTAGATCCTCAACACAGTAATCAATTAAGGTTTGCCAAGTGGTGGTGCTCCACACAAAAGTCGATCACATCGACATTGACCCCGTCTATCAGGCGTTACGAGCAAAAGAACTACACGGTCACGGGATGAATTCACCCACTCAACCCCGCACTGACGGTATTACCTCGATTGATGATGAAACGCTTGCAATCCAACTGCCAAGCTCGGCGAACAGACCAACAACCAATACACTCAGATATCCTCTAGACCTGCATGCCTCTCACAAGTTCATAACGGGCCAGAGTTTTTTTTCGGCGATTGCTGCATGTTTTTCACCGCCCTGACCAAATGCGGTCGGCACAAGTTTATCCCAGTTCAGTTTACATTCTCCGAGTTAGCGACGTTTTATCAGCCACTGAATTTAAAAAGGCAATAAGCTTTTTTTTCTCTCACTGCTGTCAACGACTCGAAAACGTAGACAACTGCAGTTCCTTGAGGATACCATGACGAATTACCATCTGCGAGGAACTTCAAAAGGCACCTGTTCTAAACTACGACAGAGTCAACTTCGCCAAGCTTTTGAAGGGACAGATAAATGTGTCCATCAGAAATCGTGCTGAAAAGTTTGAGGGTGGAACAATTTGTTGCAATTTCATTACGGCGGGAACATCTTCGCAAACTACACTCACTTGCAAACCGATTTGGTTCTACCGGGGGACCCAACTAGATTCCGTTTAAACAACTCGTCAACTGAAAGTGCTGCACAAAGGCTATCTCGTGTTACACCTGTTTACAAGGATAACGAAAGAAGCGCACTGGTAGGTTCTACGGTGAGCCTGCTGTAAACTGTGATGATCTTCAACGAAGACAATTATGTCATCCACGAATTGAAGGACAGTGATCGATGCATTGTTTCCAGCCTCGATCCCTTTGACAGCTTGGAGTATTATCCAGTCAACTGCAGAGCAGAAGAGAATAGGGAATAGCTGTCCATCCCCAAACGAACAAGTGGATCACTTTTACGGTGCATATGGACACGTGCTCAGGTGGCTAGGTACTAAGATCCCAGTAGCCTGATTAACCTCGCATGGATAACGCAGAGTCGGACACCGTGTGAAATTCAATGAAGCAGGTAACAGTTGGCTGTTGATACTTTATTTGTTGTTTTCTGGGACAAGAAATGATGTGGATATTTCGGCCAGAAGCCTGCCTGGTTTGTTCTGAGGCCTGCGTGCCAACGACGCGATATATAAGAGGAATCGTAGACATGTTAGAAGTTACATCCAATTAGCTAACATCACCACAGCTGTCACGAACATATTTGTCAGGCGTGCAGGCACAACAGCATGATCAGAACCACGTTGTGTGTCCCAGAAGGAACGGCAGTCTTGAACTGTGGTGCTCCACCGGTGGCTAATGGTCACGTGATCCAACTGGGCCCACGGTTGATCTGCAGTTGGCAGCCTGGTCAAGCGATGCGAACATATATACCGAAAGTTCATACTGGTCAGCAACAGTTGATGAGCAGCACACAACTGAAGGAGTTTCTCTCCGTTGTCTGTGGGACGAGCATCGACTCCGAACTGGCCGCCCAAAATGTGATTCCAAGGAGCTTGGGCAAGCCCGCAAATATCACATTGTCAGGGCTTCTTGCTTGACGATTGAGCCCAGATAATTTTCGATAGTAAGTATCCTTCCCAGCGTCAGAACTGCACTCCGTCGGGGCATAAGCCAGCGCCACAAACAAACAGGTACCGTTTTTTATATCGAGCGGAACTGAGCTTCACTGAACTGGATAACCGCACGGCGTAAAGACGACTGTTCACCGGGATCCATTCCAACAAGGCGCGTTCAGCTGTTAGGACTCATCGCTTCTGGATCACCGGACACACGGAGAGAGGAATGTACTTGAAGTTGTTCTTGGCGTTCTGAAACGCAAAACTACGATTGGATCTTCTTGTAAGCATGTTTGGGAGACACAGCATGCATCAATTTTAAGGGAGTACAATGTTTCGGTGAGCATTGATCAGTCGCTCTTGACCGAAAGGTTTTCGCTTCAGCCACAAGCGTCGAACTTCTTAAGTTCTTTGGATTCGCACTGCTGCCAATTCCCAGAAAAAATAAAACAGCCATACAGAGGTTCTGGGTTTTTTTTGGCATCGACGGAGTGCACTTATGGGATGAAATCCCCTCACTCTATCAACAGCCTTGTTCTCCACAATGCATCTAACATAGTTATCACCTGTAAGTCACGGCGAAAAGAACTCGGTTGTGGACTTCACTTTGTGAAAGACATACATTTGGCGCCGATTTTACACGCTAGCTGAAGAAATGCGAAACACTTGATGAAGCAGTGATCTGTCCTGCTGGTTTTAGTGTGTTGTAAGAATCTCCTAAAATTCCTTGAGTTATGCCAGGATATAGTGCCGGTTTAAATGCAGTTATCGCCCAGGGGAGATATTGGGATGCAACTGCGCGTTTCTGAACCGTTGTTTGTGCAACCGAAAACATTCTGTGGGTCACATCGGTCCTGGTTTCCATTCCAATTACGATCGATAGTTCTACTGTCTTTCACATTGACCATTTTCAAAGTAACTCACCAGGAATTTTAATGAATTTAACGATGTATCTCCGTAATCAATTAAGCTAAATCCCGAAGGTTGCGTACATCAATCAGGTTGGTGAGTCTTTGAGTATCTCCAGGTGTATTTTTACTTGTCTAGAAAATATTTAATCTCTGGCCCATTTTGACTCGCTGGAACAGGTGAAAAATGTTCACCTTGTCTATTTATTGCTTGACTGCCGTGGCAATTTCTCCTGGCTTCGCAGTTTTTACGTTGTCGTAGAGAGTTGATTCGAACGATGTACAGTGCTTGACATTTCCACCTCGTAGAGCTGACACCCCAGCGTGAGTTCAGATACGTTCTTATTGGTTTTAGTGCGATCGATTTGTTTCTCGTCATTCTAGTTGGCGGTAGAGCAAATAACCGGTCGTGAATCGAGTGCACAGGCTGTTATCAGCTAAGTTGTGGCGTAGCAAACTTCTGCCCCTGTCTACTGAAAGTCTGCCTTGTTCAAGTGACTAAGGCGTAGCTACTGTTCGGACCGCTGCGCACCATCCAGTCGGCTTGTGAACCCAAAAAGAGCCACTGGCTCGTGGTCTGTCGGGATAACCGTAGAAAAGTTATCGTTCAGAGCACCGAGTTTGCCTCGCGTTCTTTTTTAAGCAACTGGTTGACAGGGAAACTATCCCAAGCCAAAAGCACATATTTGGACTGCGGAAAGCCAACTGGAACTCAGGCAGTTTTCAATTACTAGCTTGCCGGTAACTGCGTCCGTGGCACACCACCTTTGATTGCTTTTTTCCAGTGGCATTGGTCTAATTGAGAGACAGAATGAAATAGACTGAATTTTCTTCGGATAGGACGATGAAACTGATTTTGCCAGAGTAACTGCCTTCTCCTGGTGAGATACTTGGACCTAACTGTGGTCACAAGGGACGACCAATGAGGAAGAAGAGTCCGGTGAAAGGAGTTGGATATTCCAAAGAATGAAACTCATAGCAAAATACCTTCATTTGCAAACAAATTTGGTTTTGTGAGGGACTCACCTGGAAACCAGATAAATCTCGCGTTTGTGGTGTTTCCAGGAAACTGAATGTGCTGCACCAGGCCGCTTCATGTTTCAGTTAACACGATATTCGAGATATCGCGATACATGTATAATGCGTAATGCACTACTCATAATGTTGCTGAAAATTCTTCGAACGGTGAGCCTCAAGAAGGGCGAAACCGGTCGTGGGCTCTCGAAGAATTTTCAGCAACATTATGAGTAGTGCATTACGAACCCCAAAGCCCTTTTGTGAATAACGACCACCTGCTCTGTCCATGCAGAATCGTGCAAACTCATCCAGGCTTCTGACCACACATATTATCCAAAACTATAGGTAACCTCGGTTAGATTACCTGTTGTCAGTTAAAATTCTCAGTTTGACAGTTAACGTAACCTCTTTGGGATCCGTACGACTAAAGTTTCGGATGTTTGCTTAGTTGGACCTGCGGACGTGTGTCAATACCAGAGCTCCAATGTTTTTTTAGGCGTCGGCAAATGACTCATCAGAATCAACAGCTGCACTCATCATTGTCTTGATAGTTCGCAAAACTGATTGGACCATAGTTATGACCAACTTGTTTCGTGGCCAACCAATCAAAGTTGGCGGACGTGCTACTTTCAGGTTGATTCAGCTGCAAATTTGGCGCCATAAACGGGGGGAACACAGATATAGTACAAAAAAGTACAGTAACTCAGCTATCAGCATCACTCTCTTTTGGCTGTGCGTTCTCTCTGAACTAAGCGAAAACAAGCAGCACGGTAGCCCTCCAATTGACCTTGATGTGGGACAGAGGTATTGATCGCCGATTAGTATTTGTGGCACACTAGCAACACCAAAACCATCCAAATAAACCAAGCGCTTGCCAGTGCAAGTACTCCTCGTGATTGACAAAAAGTTCACACGAGATCGATTTACCGTCACTGGATCGATAACTTGACCGAGGAGCCTTAACGGATCGTTTAATCAGCTTATTGGGACAGGATTTATAACAAAGTAATCTGAGTGAAACTATAATGTGGGTTTAACTTGACTTGGTCTATCGGAACGTCCTGATGGACACTCGTTAATTTTTTTGGAAAGGACCAGTGATTACGTGTACAAAGTAAGTGCAACTGGCGAGGATGAGAAAAGGCGAGACAAACAACCAAGCAATCTGAATGAATACTAGGTGCTGCTCGAAGACTCGGCGATGGTGGGACACAAGTCATGAAGTGGATCTGGAAACTATGGGAGACGCAAGACTTGGACGACGACTGACGCCAGAGTCGCTTGTAAATGAAATAGTGGAAATGAAATAGTGGTATAGAACTGGTGAGTGTATGGAGGACGGTTTTAGATAAAAGAAGCGGCGGCTTGCGGTTGGCTATTAAAAAAACAGCGGAAAGCCTAGAAGCTTCAAACCGACTCCAACTAACACGTAACCGATCCCCCTCATTCAAACGTGATATCACTAACTTACCCACACAGATCAGCAAAAAGGCTAAATGACGCTCGGTCAACCTAACCAGAAGAATCAAAGTTTAACCCAACCCGAATTCATTTGAATTCCGCATCCTGGGAGGTAAAATCTATCGGGTGATACCTGACAATGATTTGAATTACTGGGAGAAGGACATCTCCTTGATTGTTTCCACCTTAAAATCTGACCATCCTGTCACTTAATCACTTGGCCTGACAAAGTTTTTGCGTCAAAAGAGAGGCAACTCTATAGACTGTTTTCCAAACTTTTCCGAAACGATGACTTTCTCGTCCGCTTTGGGCGTTTTCCAAATGATGCACGGCAGAATTTGAAATATGCCTGGGGCACCTGTCCGTGGTTGATTGCTGGTGAACAAAAGTCTGTGTTTTCCGCACGCTGCGGTGTTTCGTGAGAACTGAGGACCAGCATAATATTTGCGAAAAAACACTGGGGAATTTTCGGAGAAACTCGCAAAAACTCGTATGGCTGTGAAGTGAGTTTTCGGTTGAATTGGTTAAACAGAGTGAAAAACGCCGACGCACCACTGTCAACTACCACTCGGGAGTGCGAAACCAAAATAATCTACTGGTATTGCGAAAAATTGTTCTCGATAGAGCCACTGCTATAAAATACAGCAAGTAATGTAATACACGGTTAAAATATTTGCATAAAAGCAGCAAAGCAGACTGGTACAAGGTGGAATATTTAAAGCACTCAATCGTGTTTGGTCCACCATAGCGGGGTCAATTTGACATTTTCGACGACACAAGTTTAATTTGTGTAGACAAATGACGGTGACCTCGGGAGTTGGCGGTGCGTTTTGTCAAACGATGTTGATATCACTGCATACATCATGCTGAACGACTCATCTAGATTGACCAGGTGATGTGTATTCATCAGGTGAGATACAGTCGCGCTCATCACTCCCTGGGGGGATGTGCTCACCACTTCTTTGAGAAAGGTACGGAGTCGTCCAACCAAAGTAGTTTGTGCAAAGGAATCAATAGATTAGCATAAAATAGTCATGGACCAGCACCATAACCTTGTTGCTTGTGTCAGTCGATCCATTGGCAGTGAAGAAGATCCTCAATTGAATGTCATTCAACGTTCTTCTGATTGAGGAAGCCAGTTTCCGCTTGACTCTTTCAGGAGCAGTAGCACTTCTGGAGGAATTTCTTATCATAAACTTTTCCCGTCAGGATTCTCGATTTGTCATCTGTATAGATGTGAGGAACTCTACTTTCCAGACAACTGACAACATTTCTTTTACACTTTATGTTCACATGATTGTAGAAATGAGTGTCCTGAAGTAAAGAAACAGGCTGAATTTCAGTGTACCCACCAGTGCAGCGTTCCATCTGGCCTCGGAGCCAATGGAAGATCAAGAAACTAAAAGGTATTGTTGACCTCTTGTTCCTGAGTGAAATGGTATGCTGTATTCCTATCCTGTCTCACTGTGTAAACGAAAACACGACACGCCATCACCCTCCCACCTTATTTCCGTGGTTCCTACTCAGCCCCTTGTCCTCGCGCTGTTATCGGATGCGCGATGCCCCTTATCCACACACGAGCTCCACAGGGTTTCAACAGGGAAAGTAAAAACATTACTTCGTGAAACTCGTCTAGCTTTCAGTAAACATGAAGACTGTTTAACACATACAGTGACTGACCTAAGTAAAGAGTGCCCGAGAGCACACAAAAACAGACAAGATTCACGAGAAAACCAAAAAGGCTTCAAAGACCCAGAGGATTTGGTCCAGATAACCCGGTTACATATGGTTAAATTTCGAATTCCGGACATTGTTCATTCACCCATTGATACACACTGCAGTTGCCGAGAAAAATGTTTCTTCCTTTCATCAACCTTTCGGACCAAGCACAAAACAAATACAAACGCAGGTCGTGTAACAGCAGTTTCACGGTCTCAAACGGCCTAATCTAATGGCGGATGAAAACAAAAGCCTCAGTTAACTTAGACAACCAAATAAACCCTTCGTTTTTGTCCACCGTTGACCCACACAGTTGGTTTTGAAACGTTGAAGCAAACACAACGTTCAATCTGATCAACAGGTAGCCCCCAGTGTGGTAAGTTCAACAAGACGGAAAGTGATTGGTGAACAGAACTTCAGCATCTAACGTAGGTCTGTTGTATTTAGCCAGTGATTCGCATTCGGAACTAAAAATTAAAACCGCATCCATCTCAACGGTATTTCAAATGAACATCTTCTATAGACGTAATGCACTACTCATAAGGTTGCTGAAAATTCTTCGCCAGCGCACGACCGGTTTCTTTTCCCTTTGCCTTATCTACATAGCCATTGAACTCACAGTTTTTGGCGTAGGATAACACGGTTCTAAAAGTCGATTTTCATCTTGGTTACTCTATGCTTCGACGTAACCCTCTTTGGTAGCGATCTCTCCTTCAAAATTGAAAACTGGAACACAGGCGTTCAGCTCTTTCCTCACAAAAACACGCCGTTCGGGAACACTCTCTTCAAAAGCCCTGTACTTTCAAAAATGACCTTGATCAGCACCTTGGCTACGTGATCAAAAACTGCAATTCATACTTGCTTACGGAAGATTAGTTTTCTAGCCCCTGATGTTGTGAGTGATACCACAAGAACGAGTTTCGTCGAACACCGTCATAATCGCGGAAAAATGGTCAAATTTAGAACGATACCGCGACCAAACACAATAGAAACTCAAGCAACCGGTAAACAAATTCATTATTATTGAGGATTCAGACGCTGCTTTCGTAAGTCGGCTTCTCAAAAGAGTTATCTTCTTTATCGGAGCTGAACGGAATCCTATCAGTTTGACTAACGTCCACGAAATATGGAGTTTGTTACAGAACGTTGATTTCCGTTACAGGTTTCCTTGCAACCCATGCGTTTCCATTTTCTTGAGACAAAAGCACCTCGGTGGTGAACGGAAACAACTGGCTAAGAAGTCGTAAACTCTGTGAGGTCACAGTGAAATGTATGTTCGCTAATCCCGCTTCCAAAATCGAGCCGACTAAAATGATTCTTTCATAAAACTTGCTAGTTTGCCTGACTTCAAATCAGCTGATGAATTGGTTGCTCGTCACAACAGCTGTTTTCCCTATCATTACCCGAAATGACCGCTATTCAGCTGTAGCTAGGAAGTGAGAATACTACTATCTGTGTCGGTAATTGTCCCAGTTGCTGTCATTATGTGCGATGATTCGTGAGGTTTCACATTCACAACGACTGTCTGCTTTTTCAAATAGGTGAGTTCTATTGATCACAGAAATCGCCGACCGCTGAGAAGAAGCAAGCAGATACCTAGCCGGCAAGGTTTGCAGCGCTTCACAAGGATTGTGCCGATCTCCGACTTCGTTGTGTTAGGCGACGCAGCAATTTAGCTCCTGTATTATATATAGGCCTATACTGACTCTGCACAATTCTGTATATTTATTTTGAATAGATATAATTGAACAAAATACCCCAAAACGGCTTCTCTGGGCAGGAAAAATAGATCCTAAATTTCGTGGACAGTCATCATCATCATCATCATCGACAGCATGACATCAGTGTTGAACACCGATGCTTCGCTGCCGTACAACCATGATTTATTTGAAAGCCTTATTGTGAAGAAAAGAATAAAGATGGATGGGGAGGGGACTTATTGCTGCCTTACTACAATCATTCCGAGGTGCCTACACCTCGAAACACTCATTCAGGCAATCTGGATAGAAACTGACATCAAGATCGCCACTGACAGCGGTTGGCAGCCATATCTTGCAGCGTCTCCAACCAGGCGCAGTGAGGATCACGCGGTCCCCATCCTAAAAGGCGAGTAGCACCGACAGCACCCAAATGTTTCGTGATTTCTTTCATACCCTTCTGCCAGGTCAAGGGTTGGCCACCTCTCTGCTTCCGCCACTCTGAATTGGGCACGAAAAACAGCACAACACATGTTATGGACAGTGTCCCCCTATGGAAAGGCCTGTTGTATCCAAATATAGAGTGTACATATCCGCTCACCAGGTTCCAAAAGCTTGTAATTCCGCCGCTCATTATTTTGGGAAACGCAAGTTATTCAGGGAAACCAAATGAGAAACCATTCGGGATAGAACAAACTTTTTTGGGATGGGGGTGATCTGCTGTGGTTTCTATACGCATAGATTTATTTTCCTGTAATATTTTCTGCTGCGTACGGATGTCCTCATTTTTTTCACAGCTACTCATAAGACAGCTCAAAACACTGCGACAGGCCACATGCAGTTTTGCACTTCTAAATCCCACTAGGTAGGCAAGGCCCTCCGATTGCATGAGGGTCATTTTCCACATTAAAGCGTCAGTGGAATTCTACATGCAGTTTTTGACCTGGGAGCCATCTGAACACCAAGATGAACCTTTCATACGAAATGATCTTCAACCGACTGTGCCACTTCAAAGATCTTCCATGTTTCGTTTAGAATTGTACTGAAATTGCTGATTTTCGATGGTTTTCCACATCCCACAATTCGGTGCATGGTTTCGAGACAAATGACCGCATAACCCTTCGTATACATGTAAGATATTTTGAAGTGAGCTGTCGCCAAATCAGTAGTATAGCGATTTGCTGTTTTTTCGCGAGCGGTGCTTGTGGATTCTCTCTCTGTATTCTGCTAAAAGAAGCGGTCAAAAATGGTTCAGTTCGAGATAGATAATAAACAGTCTGTCAAGTTCACTTCCATCCTGAATGATGCAACTGCTTGGAAAGGCTGTATCGCAAACACGTTGTCACAGCGAAAGCCTTTGTTTATGCAACCTGTGTCAGCCGCAATGAAACAAACAGCAGAGTGCGAGGTAAACAGGTGTTGAGAAAACGCACAGCATGAAAACACCGGCATTTGATACCAGATTCCAGGGTAGTGAAACGTGTTTTTATATGGAATGAATAAATAGTCAGTTGGTTGTGAACTAACCAAATTTTTAGAAAAGTACATCAAACAGGTGCTGTTCATCTGTAGAACGTACTGTTAGATAGGCGAACGAACCAAATGCTCGAATCAATGTACACAAGAGTACATCTTTAAAGCGCTGCCGCATTCAAGAAGGAAGAACCGTGAGGCAGAAGGGTCACCTTCCAGCCCTGTACCATCTAGATAGACAAGGGCCCGATAGGCGGTATGCACTCTAGTCACTTTAGTTGCAAGTATAGTGCTACGTTGCTCCAGCACGAGCCACAGCTTAATAAATGATTGGATTAATCATCTGGAAATCAATCAACTGCTAAAAACAAAAGGTGATCTCGATTTATACACTCATTTGCAAATCAATTTGGTTTTTGCGAGAGACTCACCTGGAACCAAGCTGAATCTCCCGTTTTTTTATGTTTCCAGGCAACTGAATGTGCTGCACCAGGCCACCTCATGTTCCAGTTGCTACGATATTCGAGATATCGCGATACATGTATAGACGTAATCCACTACTCATAAGGTTGCTGAAAATTCTTCGACAGTCCACGACCGGTTTCGCCCTTCTTGAGGCTCATCAGGTAGGCGCAGTCCCCGAAGGTGATCTGTTCAACACAAGAAGTTCAAAGTTATTTGCAGTTTGTGGAAAACATTCCGCATTCCAGCACAAATGGAACGACCGATTTATGCAAAACGCCAATTTCTCCAGAGTTCGTTCGTGCCCAATACCAGCTGTAACAAAAGTGGAAAGAATCGCGTAGAAAAAATCAGGTGAGTATATGATGCCACCGATCGATGACAAATGGACACCCATAAGCAACGTCGCACAAATATCGATCTTTTCCCTAGGTTTGGAGTAAAAGCATGCAGACGACAAGTCGATAAACTGTGGACTTCAGATAATAAAATTACCTCTGTCAGGATCGTCCGATAGTTCGTGTCGTCCGGGCACAAAATGACAATACAACGCCGCCAATCAACGTAAAATTCACAGGATCAAGACGACATTAAAAAGCTTTGATCCGAGTATGGGCAGTAAAACTCAAGTACTATATCTCAAACAGAAAAAAACTACAAGTACACATTGAAGATATGGAGTAGGCAACGAAAATGATTGCAGCCCCTACACACAAAATAAACTAGTAACGGAAAAGAGAGCACAAAGTGATATTGTTTTCCGAGAAGAAAGCCCCCCCTTCGGGGCGATAAGAAGTTTCGGCGAGCTCTGTAGCTAATTTAGTCCATAAAGCTTGTATAATTTAGTTACGTTTCGATTACTTTTTGCACAGTGATACCCACGTTGGAAGGAATCTTAAAGCGTATTGCCCGGACTAGTATGAAAAGCCCCAAGAGAACGGATCATTTCCACCGGGTCCTCTAGCAGGACGTAGCTGCATCAATAAGCACACAATCTAATCAGCCCACTGAGATAAACTTGAAGCATTCGTTCAATACAAACTTTGACCAAAACTTGGGCATGAAAGCTCAAATAGTCATCAATAGGAAGAAGAGGCTGAGGAAAAAAGCCCCTATTTTTAAGCGATATCAGGCCGAGACATCACGAATTCATATGAAAATGTACTTTTGTTCTACTACACATGCGTAATTTCATGGGCCAAAGGAAAAAAACGGCTATTCACATGAACATTACGCTTGTGTGAAAGTTTCTCCGCCTGTTCCGGCGCAATTGTCCTTTTGATTCCACACCAAAGGAGTAAGCACTGGGATCGATTTCCAGTCTTATTGGGGCTCATCAGCAGTGCATACTGTTGGTCTTCCAAGGTCGGAATTCTGGACTTCCGACGCACTCTAACATGGCATGCTGGAAGCACCTAAATTAACACGCCTGAGTAGCTGCGACCACCTTCAGCCAAACAAAAAAGTGTAAAGCAGGTTTCAAGCTTCCGTGGCCCAAACTGACTGAGGGTTCTTGGCGGGCGAGGCAATCGATCGACAAGAACCTAGACAGTTGATTCGACGTCGTTCGAGCTTGAACACGCTCAGATGTGATAAAACAGACCCATCCAGGAGTACTGGTAACATGGTCGCCTAGCATTTCACATGTCTAGGGTTAAAAATGACCGTGCACGGTGAGAGATAAGTTCAACTAAGAGTGAAAATCGAGTCCAGTGCTCCCCCACCTCTTTTGGTGTGGACTCACCAGAATGATTGCGCCGGAACAGGAAGAGGACTGTTTAAATGAGAACGAGGTGGACGTTACTCCTACAAACTCCGCAACCACCTAGAGCCTATGCAAAAAGCACTACATCGTTGTCACATGCGAGTGCATAGCTGAATCAAGCGTTGGTCCAAACAGGTTCAGTCATCGGGTAGTGTCAAAATAGGGATAACGCGGAGGACTTTAATATCTGTGTCTGCTGACGTGGTCGCCGAGCTAGACAAGTCAGTCACCAAACGAGGGGACAACATCAGTTTGTATTTGAGTTGATGGATCCTTATTACTTGCGTGTTCATGTAGCTTTTGAAGCATATCTGTCGTCTCCCAACGTGTTTGAACTGTTGGGGCAGCTTTCTCATGAATTTTTTGATTTGTTTGTGATTTGTATTGCGTTGTGGTCTATTTTTGGTGGTTTTCCTTCATTGATTTAACAACCCTTTCTGAACTTCGGTTGCGTTTTGATCCAAGCTTCTCGAGGTTGTTCGCTGAGTTGTACTTTCGTGTTGCAATGGCTGTTTTTCTTGCGTTCACCGGTTGATTAGACACCTTCAATTGGGCATATATTCTGATAAGAATATGACGGCGAATGCGAATCGCTGAAACGCTAAATATTGAATACAGCCTGTGGAGATAGTGCATACGGGTGAATGGAGTGTAAACCTTGATCGCCCGTGGGAAGAAGAAATAAAGTACGAATTATCCGTACTGAAACGTGACAAGGCACCAAGACCGGACGGTCTGTACCCAGCCGTCTTCAAAGAAGGCGGAGAATTCCTGATGACCAATCTAACAAAGCTCGTTGGTGCTATATGGAACGAAGAGAAGGTGCCTGCAGAATGGGGTATGTCGACAGTTATCCCTGTCTTCAAAAACGGTACGTGGACGCTGGGTGAAAACCACCGTGGCATCAGCCTGGCAAGTGTGACATCAAAGGTGCTCTCTGGTCTTATCCTTCGAAGGTTGACTAAACACAGGGAGAGACATATTCGTAAAAAAACAAGCCGCGTTCAGTCCTGCAACCCAATTTCATCGATTACACTTTCAAACTTCGACAGATTCGGGATCAACGACCCTGCTTCCAGCGATCAAGAGACTTGAAGACTGCCTTTGACTCTGCGAACCATCGTGCGCCATGGTACTGTCTATGGAGCAAAGTTGTCCCCCATAATTTCTTAACCCTCCTGAAGGTGGTGTATGCCAACTCTCATGGACGTGAAAGGTCTACAGGAAGCTCTCGTCTGAGTTTGCTACATCAAGTGGTGTCAGGCAGGCAGGGCTGTCTTCTTTCACCTTTCCACTTCGACTTCGTCATTGATACAACTATGGAAAACTCACTCTCAGCCTCTAGTACTTCTGAGGTAGAGGTACTGCTAGATTTTTTGCGCACAGACATCGAGTACGCAGAAGACATAACTCTTCGCGGATCTGACACCGTTGAAATGCAACCAGTAGTAAGTAGTAAGTAGTAGTAGTAAGTAGTAAGTAAGTAAGTAAGTAAGTAAGTAAGTAAGTATGTAAGTAAGTAAGTAAGTAGTAAGTTGTAGTAAGTAGTAAGTTATTCTGACTCACGGCTTGGCATGCGCGTCACACCTGCGGAGAGCACACTGCTGATGCAAGACGAGGTGAGCTCCAACCATAGATTCATTTTTACGAATGAGCCGATTGTGGCAGCTGCATCAGTCCCGACGGCCTATTCAGAGATCCATCCAGATTGGGGAGGCCAGAGCAGCTTTTGTGAATCTGCATCACCTGTGGCGTAGACGTGACATCAGCTTATTTAACAAGGGTCGAGTTTACAATGCCGTGCTGTGCTTCTTATTACTAGATGGGTCAGAAACCTGGCCGCTGCTCACTGAGGACTTCAAAAGGCTTTCAGGGTTTGACCATAGATTTGTTTGGAGCATTGTCAGAATTTGCTGGGACACCGAATCAGTAATGCTGAAGTACACGGAATGGTTTCCGGAAGAAATAATTCTCCCACAACAGATGAACTGATCACACTGCATAGGTTGCGCCGGCTTGGCCCCGTGCTCCGTATGCCAGTCGACCGAATTCCTCGAAGGGTTATTTTCGCACAAACACCTGAAGGGTTTAAACGAGCCAGGGAGGTCAAACAGTGACTTGGCAGCGAAGTATAAAAGCCATTACCAGCATACTCAGTTGCGCTGGTCATTGCCGTCTCCCTAGTTGGGGACCCCGAGATGGAACACCTCGATGGTTAGAGACATCGTCAGACCAGTTGCGCACTCAATGAAGCTCATGCGTCCAAGTTGTTGTCTTCAATGCATAGCTACCCTCCAAGTCCCCTCAATAAAAAGTTCGCCGAACACCGTTCCAGCCTTGTTCCTCCGAAACCTTATGCACGGAAATGGGGGAAACTTCCTTCTTTTTTGCGCTTATGCATTCCAGTGCAAGGCCTCCTTTCGGTTGGTCGCCACCTTGGACTGGATCGTGTTATTTAACGGTAGATTAAATTTTCCCCCTTGGTTCTGCTAATGTTCCTACGCAAGGTTTTCGCATTTTTGTAGGCGACTTTTGTAACGTATGGTCATAAAAACTTTGAATTCATTTTAGCGATGTTCTAAATGTACGAGAGTGTGATTCATTTGACTCAGTTTTGCGCTGTAAGTTACCCTATTTGACCTTCTAAGCGATCGCCAAGTAGAATTTCTTGGATATCCGTTTCTCCGAAATTAATATATATATAAGCAGTTTTCTCCTTTAACCTTAGGTCCTGTAGTGTGTAGTGTTATGGTATGTCTCAACCCGCTTGAAAAGTGTTCAAATGCACCTTTGTTTCTGATGGCTTGGATGGTCGCTGTGGTGCCTGAGGATTTGGTCCGTATGCATCTTCATACTGTAGACCTCAGATTATAGTTCCCTCTAGTAATAAGGACGTCCAGAAGTATCAATGTTCTGTTGTTCGCTTCTTCAACTGTGAATTGGATATCATTGAAACAGTTGTTCAATTGTTGGCTCACTCGCTTAAGTAAGTTCCCTTTGATGAGATAAAAGCCTTAGTCACGTGACGGATCCATATTTTAGTGTTTAAATCGAGCAATACAATTCGCTTGCGGTGTGATTTCTGCAATAAATCCTGAAATTCGGGACCTCTTTAGTAATTTGTTTTTTGTAATTTTTTTAAATATTTTTTTGTAATTTGTTTTGGCATAAGCCGGGGAGCTGGCAAAGGTCTTATCTCTTCAGCGATCCAACTGGTAAGCTGCAGGTATCCTGTAATCTACATGTGAGCAGTGAACTCATATCAACCGTGATTACTGTTTCGTCTTGATCGGCGTTTACTTTCCTCTGTTCGCCTGCACTGTTGCTTGAATGAGTGTTGAGACCAACCGGTGAAATGTTTCAACTTACCTTAGTAAGTCCGTTGAAGCGGGCAGCGGTAGAAAGCAGATGTTAGATACAATAGTCCCTGGAGTTCCAGGGCGTTGGAATGATGATCGGAGTCACGTAATGGCAGTTGTGGGGTTCCCCGCTGGATGGGTTTTCGATCAGTTACTGTGAGTATCGACTACGAACGAAGGATTCTGGGAACCGAATGAACCTGCATGGTTGGTCGATGATATGGTGAGACCACATTTCGGTCGGTTTAGATCACGGCTATAGGTGAGTTTTCGTGAAGGACTCGGTCGCTTTGCTAGATTGCAAGCAAAAGTTGGAGACGCAACCAATCCAGGATTCCAAAATAGTCCACTTAGCATAATTCCGAACGAAAGCACTCATAGCGTTTGTATCTGGTTTCTCTTGTGAAAATACTTCAGTACGACCTCCCGCAACTCTTTTAAAACGATACAAGGTTATGGAAAACAAAATCCTCCGTTGGACAATGATACTGCGTCCAACCAGGTTAAATTAAGGCATTATTTATCTAAGAGGGCCATCTAAGATGCGGCCATTGACTGCGGAGGTCATTGATGACCCATTGCAGTACAGAGACTTGGTCAGTAATAAGCCGAGGTATTAGGAAGTGGGAAACCAAAGGCTTGTTCTGGTTGGTTGGATACTCTGGGCACCCATTCGGGTTGCTTATCTGAAAGCGGGAGGGAACGGAATAAGCCTCACCTTAACAGGGTTATTGGTACCCAAGCTTGTGAGGTCAATTAGCAACCACGGGGGGGTGATAGACAGAAGTGGATAAAACATGATAGGAGGAGTAAACGAGAATTGTTTTGAGAAAAGGCGATCGATATCCTGTTTAGAGAGAGAGAGTGAGTGAAGGAGATGAATATATTCCAGAGTAGGACAATCATCGGTACACGTGTGTTGGAGCAGTGTGAGACTGTATCCCCGGAGGTTAGTGTCGTGAAGAAGGGCGAAATGGAAGGAGATCGTAGATTTATGTAAGGCAATCACAAGGCCTTTGGTATTCCAAGAGGAGCGATCTAGCTGCAGGGGTCGACTCGGGGTTGGAGAACCTCCGGAATACAACTTTGCGCTCCATATTCTCTAACATAGTAAATTCGAATTCCAGCCAGGAGAGCCATATAGTACGGCAGTATTTCATCAAAGAGGGAACAATGTAGAATACAAAACGATGAAATCGGACCGATTCAGACCGAAAAAAATCTCCGCATGGGGCTGACTAATCTCACTGCTTTCTTGGAGGAAGGAAAATATCGGAAGTAGTTCAAACAGCCAAGTCTTTGTGCTGAGGAACCACGGAAAAGGGAATTTGTTTCAGACAGACATATGGAAGCTTGTGTGAGGGAAATTATGCGCAGGAGTTTGTTTTTGGCTCATGAGGTGCAGATATCGACAGTCTGCTGTAGAGCGCCAGGATCGGGGTATTATACGTTTAGGTTGTCAGAGTAAAGTAACGTTCAGCTGCAGCACCCCTTCGGTGCCTAACTGCCATGCAAACCGAAGGAAGTAAGAGGGCTGAGATACTTCCAGGTTGCCCAAGCCTAGACAGGAAAAGTCGAGAGGCAGAGGCCGGGTTCGAACCATGGACCTTCCGGTCAGTAGATTCGCTCTCAAACCACTTGAGCCATCCCGCTTCAGAGTAGAGTAACGCTTTACACATTCAAGCATGAAGAGAGCATTAGGCGAGTTATTGAGGCTTTAAAGGAGCACAAAGAGCAACCCCAATTCTTATGGGTCTCCGCTGGAGATTTGAAAAGAAAATGAAACGGACTCACTGAAGCGCAATTAGGATGGTCGATTGAGCGTGAAACCAGAAAGCCATCTGGATAGAAGATACTCAACTCTTAGGTGTTCCTGCCGTAGTACCTTGTGTTTTTACTAGTAAAGGCTTGAGAAAAGTCGAAGAAAACGTATTATGTGCGAGTGCTGTTCTCAGCATCCAGGGTGAGGTCGGAGAAGAAGTGTGCTAGTATATTAAGGCAGAAGCATGTGGAAAAGCGCGAACCGGCATAACCTGGTTGAAAGATAACTGAGCACCCGTGTTTCCACTATTTTCCATGAGATACATGTGAAGCTGCTTGGACGGGTTTTTGTTTGGATCGTGGCGGTTACCACTCTTGAAGATGGGCTGAATACTCGCACGCCCCCACCCTTTGGGGGAGGTGAGTACACATGTAACGAATGAAATCAGCTAAATACACCCATTGCAAACAAATTTGGTTTACCGAGAGACGCACCTGAAACCCAGCTGATGTGATGTTTCCAGGCAACTGAATGTGCTGCACCAGGCCGCCTCATGTTTCAGTTACTACGATATTCAAGATACCGCGATCTATATCTCCTCGTTATACAAATGAGTGTATTTCGCTAATCTCGTGCAATTTGCTTTCAAGTAGAACATAAGTTTGGCGGAAACTTGAGGACTGCGCCTACCTGATGAGCCCCAAGAAGAGCGAAAGCGGTCGTGGGCTGTCTAAGAATTTTCAGCAACGTTATGAGTAGTGCATTACGAAGAAATCAGCTTTTGATATAAGAGGGCTAGGATGCCCTCGTATTTTTGAAATCGTTTTGGGTAAGTGCTGACCGGACCGGGAGAATCACCCGGGCCGCAGTGATAGAGGAGGTTGATTATCTTACAGATAGGAAATGGCTGTTCCAATGCCGTATATATATATATATCACAACTATTTAAAAAAATTAATTCAAGGCTATTGCAGTAATAAAAAGTGACAATAGCCTGAAAAAATATCGAGGCGGTACGGCAAGAACCCATAGCTGAGGATCCCTTGCAATGGAAGAGACTGGTGACGTCTAACATTTCACTGTAATTGTTGCAAGAAACATCACCACAAAAATACTACTCCCGGAGCTCACAAACACCAGCTCATCTGGATTAAGCTCATGATTAACCGTTGCCAGGTGCAACACGTAAAGATCATGGAAAATTTGATGTGAACCGAACAGGATGCAGGTATTAGCCCAAGAAGGAACGAAGAGAAGGGGAAATTCGTGAAGGCGTGGCATGCTACCCATGTGGCTCGTAGAAATCAACCAATTCTGTGCCTGCTCAACATTTGTCTCACGTTACCGACTGAAAAGATGGGAGAAATGTCAACATATTGCAGCATATGTCTGCTATCATTTTGAATGAGATGGATAGAGCGGACGTAGTGTTTCAAACGGAACAATGTTGGCGCAATATATATAAGCTAACTGATCCAGCCAAGGGTTGCCGAGGATGTCTAAACGAAAAACCCAAACGAGAAACTCGAAGGCAACAGTCTTTTCCCAAAAAAAGTTCTGCGGAAAACCATCAGAATGCTACACCATGCTCATGAATGCACCGGATAGTTCAGGTTGGTCGATGAAAAACCCCAATAACAGACGAAAAACTCAGCCGAATGGGAAGACTTCCAGACCGAAATGCAATGCAGATATCACCCGATCCAATCGGGAATGAGAACCAGTGGCAACAAAATGTGTCCCCCAGTTGGAGGATCACGTTGAGCATAACGAATAGCACTTGGGCGAGCGCCCATGTAGTAGGGTAGGTCTTCCTCTAGGACGATGACAAAACGAATGCCTTCCAGTTGCCATACACGATGAGTAGATGAGCTCCAGTCTGAAGGATAGTCTGAACTGTTGGACAAGATCTAGATACACGACCAACATAAATCCCTGCCACTCGCATTAGTAAAGGGATGATGTTGCACGGTGTCAGTGGCAAAATTCTGTGTGTTTTAGCAGTAAAGAATGGAGAAAAGTAAGTCCAAAATAGTGCAAAGAAGCCTCGAGTGACTTCTCCAACCGTCTTGATGATTTGCACTTGCCGCGCGAGGCTCGATGATTCGTCAGAATGATTCTCAAACTATCATACTCTACCTATTTCATTTTGTGATTGTGTCACAGCGCATTCGAAGCATTCCGGGAATCGCGCCAGACCGGACTGGTTAGAGAGGAGTAACTGGAAATTTGTTACAAAGCTGAGCTATCCTGAAACCAGTAACCATGATACGACTGTAATTTGATGAGTGATACCACCAATTAATTCATAGTCATATATGCAAAGCTTACGGCAAGTTGACTCAAAATCCAGCATGCCATGTAAACGTTCCACAACTTGATCATTGTGTGAACCACATCTGAGCGACAAGTTTGAGCCTGATTCATATTCTCAAAGTCAGGGTTCACTTTCCTCTCATGCGTGTGAAGCTGTACTCTTACCTGTAGCGCCTACCTGATAAGGCGAAACCGGTTGTGCACTGCTGAATGCTTTTCAGCAACCTTATTAGTAGTGTGTTACACCTATACAATGGTAAACTTACTTAAAGCGGCCATGTGAGCCTATTTTTAAATGATGTGGCAGCGATAGATACAAAGAGAACTACTGGGTTGAATCAACGACAGTTAGCCAGAGAGAATGCCAAGGAATCTTCAGGCGGAAGGTTGTCACACAATCAGTCCAATGAAAACATTGACCAAAAGCTTGACCGGGTCACTTGACAAAGGTCTTTTGCGCTATATCTTGTCTATATGCGGAAAATCACGCTGGGAATGAGCCAAGCGTGGCTGAATCGACCTGTAGTCGCAGGTTCGAACCACCCTGGTCATTCATGAGCTGCGTACTCCCGAACGAATAAGCCATGAAGTGTATGTCGACCGGTTTCACTTACAGTCTTAATTCGAAGATTCCCGAATCTTCTCAAATAGCCAAACTTTCGATTGACTAAAAATGGCGCATCTGCCTTGATCCCCGAAGAAGTCGTCCATCAATTACGGAGGACAACTTTTTCAAGTGAATGTGTTTCAAGTTGCTCAGTTACTATACTTCGGACTCCGATGAACCAGGATACCTACTGAGGACAACTCACCTTCCAATATGGAAGTAGGTTGGGGGCAATCAGTGAGGATACCGATAAGAATTCCTATAATATATATTGCCCTAATAGGACAGTAACATTGAAGGAATCGAACAAAAGATCGATCTCCATGGTGACTTGCACAGAGAATAATTCATCACATCGGCTTGCATTGGATAGGGGCGCAATGTAAATTTGCACGACTCGTTACGTTGAGCGGAAATAAAATTATCCCAATGTGTTTTCCGCGAATGATGTAGTCAAAAAAACTGCGGCATTTTTTGCTACTTTACCCCAAAGATGCACTGTCGATATCGATCAATTTTTAAATATAGATGGAAAGATCAATTCAAACTTATAATTGTCATTCAAATACGAGCATTTTCCAGCATACCGAAATAAATGACATTTTGATCCATGGTATTCTCGTTCAATTTTGTCATGGTACCGAATTCCAGGAGCGTAGGTAGCGATTACCAAATCAAGGATTCTGGTGTTTCAAATGGTATTAAATTTACTGATTTATCACTTTTGTTTGTAAAAGTTTGTAACTGTTATGTCTGCTGATTCGCTAATCTGCTGTATCTGATTGCTGACCCGCTCCAGTGCCTAATGCCGGGAAAAAAGACACAGAAGGGAACACAACAGCTATATTCCGAACAAGCGAGCGCGAGAGTGTGAGTGCGTGCGAGTGCGAGAATACAACTGTCTCAAGCTAGTTATTGGTGGGACACTGTCTAACTTGGTCCAATGCTGACGCACGCGGTCTGGCCTTGGTACAGGCTGTGACGCGCTGCATACTGCGGGCGTGTTGTCTGACCTTGATCGGGCGTTGTCTGACCTTGATCAACACTGACTCGCGCTGTCTGGGTTTGATAGAAGGCTGTGAGGCGCTGTATATTGAGGGGGCGTTGTCTGTCTGGTCAACATCCAGCTGAGCTGAGGGTCTCAGTAGATTTCGGGCATTCAGTGGTTGCTTCCAGGACTCTGACCTTCCTGATAGTAGCACAAATACTATTTTGGTGCAAACAGGCTGAAAACTTTCCGGATGCTTCTACTTTTGATGGGAGAGTGCGATTTGGTCATTTTCAGCTGAGATTTCATCCTCTCGATGAAATCAACGTATACTGAAAAGCCGAGAAGCCCTGTATTCAGCTGTTTCCTCCTTACTGGGACTCGATAGCGGTGCTCATCTCAAAAAACTCAGAGGGTCTCGAACCCTCGATTTGTCAACCTAAAGCATGGATCAAACTTCTCTCTGAAACGTTGTCATTCGAGAAACCACTCAATACGTGACCAAGTTATATGGATCCCGTGAGTGACATCTTGTCTGATTGCTGACCAACCGCACCCTCGTGGCCGACAGTTATTTCTTCGAATTGCTAGCCGAGAGATCGCGAGTTCGATATTCCCATGAGTTTCGTGCGATGCGCAATAAGCGGGAAACAGCTGTACATCGCTTATTGGCTTCTCAGCGTAGACTGGTAGCATTTCGTGGTGAGGCTGGAGCATGACCAAGTTCAGACAAATTCCTGCTTATGACTTTACGGGTGACAGGTACAGGTGGATAGATATGACATCAATGGGTTCGCCTGGAAGCTGAAAGAGCACTGCGAGCACCGTAGAAGTAGGCCTTCGAGATGGAAACCTTAAAGTTTTTCTCTTTTGAAAGGACAGAAAAGAATGGGACGTTTTCCAATGTGATGCTTACATATGGAGCGTCTACACTAATTATATAAATGATTCAAATTGGTACCGTCTTGAGTAACGACGGGTATAGATTAGATCATCAGTCTAGTCATCCAAGGTGGCCATTTGTGACTCCACTGGAAGTTCTTCCCAAACTCCTGGAGTTGCTAGTTCTTTCCCCCTTAAGAATCCATACTGCGATGGTGATCACGTGATTGACTACACGTTTAGCTCCATCGCATGCGGATGCTAACAGTCATCACAATTCTGTTGTTTTGATTCACCTGTTGTAGAACTGGTATACCTCTTAGCACCCCATTTCGGCGCCTGGCTGGCTTCCTACATGCCTTCGCAGGTAGTGCACTCCACCTCCCTCAAGCCACCTCAGCCATCTGATGTGACAAAATTTTGTTCGTTGTGGCTCGGATGAGCCATAAGGCAGTGTTGTCTAGTGAAAATCGCCTCTTACATCATTGACAACACTTGTCGAAATGCGAATATGTATTCGTTGTAGCGGAAATCTGTTGTGATTCTGCATGCATTCAATGTGTCCACATGACCCATAACAACGGTCTTTATTATCACGTGACATAATATGCACTTTGGCGACCGATAGATTACTTTGGACTTTTGTTCTGGTATTGATTTCAAGGAGTTCTAAGAACCAGGCTTACTTTAAAAAGTGTGTCTTGCACCTGTTATTCGTTTGGCTTTATTCCACCAGGGAAGGATTTCGAAATTCTCAAATAAATTCAAGCCCAAGCTATGAAGTCGTAAACCACCATATTGCTAAATGTGTTCGTTCGCTTCGTCTGATGTTTGATTCACCTGATACCTGTTATCTCTCCATCTGTTATTTGTCGCCATGCTCGTTCACCCCATTCGGGAGCGGATGCACATGTGTGTCCGCATTGCGATACGCACCTCATCCTGTTCACGGATTCTCGGTGCGATTGCACGCACGTACATATGGCGCAAAATGGTTGATTCCGTTACCGCTACACTATACTCTTTCGATGAAGCAAGTTGTACTTCAGGTAGAGTACGCACTTCCGAGACCCTGTTGTAGGTGCAAAACATCAAAATGAAACAGTTAAAAACTCACGGACTTTGCTCCACCCTCTTTCATAGAATACGGTCGCCGATACCTGGGGTAAACTGGATCAACGGGTTTGGTGAAAAACTGTCGTATAAAGTAGTCAGCTCTCAGGATTACATCAACAATCTGCCCAGGTCGCTGTACGAATTACTGGTCCGTGAATTCGTCTGAGCGTCATTCTAACTAAATAAAACATGGTATGGCCATTTCGGCCTCCTACACGTGAGCGGTTGATAAACATCTTTACTCAAGTTGACGAGAGAAATTGCGGTTGCGTGCGCTCTCATTTCAAATCATTGCCCTTGCAGAAGGTATGTTGGATTGGATTGTCACAACAGCGTTCTTCTGTAAACTCACGTGAGGACATTGAAGGTGCTGGTATCGATTACCTGAATTACGACATTCGATTGTCAGCCTTCGATGCAAGCCAAAAACTCAGCTGGAGTTAGACCACGTGACCCTCTGGTCAACAAAACAGGTGCGCATCAGCAGATGGATTTTAAATGAATCCACCACTTCGATCAATCAGCGAACTATGGAGAATGATGCACCTTGATCAGGAAGGCCACAACCATATTGGTAATCTTGTATCGACAGTTATGGCGCTACCGTGCATGTTTACCCCACTCTCTAGTTCAGTCTGTTACCGAGTCCAAGATGTTATCACACTCCACTACGCCATCGGCGCACATTCTAGCTTTGGTTTGTGCCGAAGACAGTGCTTCGTCAAAACACTGGCCAAATGCCTGACTGTAATCGACCAACACACTTCCGCATAAGGTAGTAGGACCCCGGTACAATGGATGATCGAAGCCATAGCTGGATTGATATGGTAATGACGGTAGTATTTGGAAAAACTCGACACAGAATGAAGTAATGTGATTACTATTGCCTCGTAATATCATGTAGTCATTGTGATTGATTAAACCTGAATCGGGTGATCGATTACGGCTGGTGAGGGAGTGTGCATTCCCACAGCTGACGAAGGGCAAAGATGCCACTATGGCGCTTTAACCAGAGTTCACTTAATTCAGGCGGCAGATTGGATCTCACCACTTCAGGTTCGGTTTGTGTATTCCCGATCGGCTTTAGATCAAGCCAACCAAGCTCGACGACATTGATAATTTTGCCATTATCTGGGCCTTAAAGTATGACCACTTGCTCTCTGTGACGACTGATTGCGTATCTCCGCTACTAAACTTCCAATCAAATAAAGAAGCTATGTCAGGTGGTCTGCCTGATTAATTAATTAATTAATCAAATAATTAAATAATTGCAAATATCTAGTGTGGGAGTCGAGCCTTCTGAATAGACTGAATGCCAACAGATGATTTTGACCTTCAGTCTCAGACTGGACTGCTGCAATCTGCAAGCACCAAGGGTTCAACATGTCAATCGATTTCCGAGAAAAAACAGCTTCAGTGGAGCACTTGAGTGAGTTAATTGTGCCACAAACGGGAAGTTCAAATATTTTCAGTGGTTCTCACTTGATTGTCACGTTTTACTTTTATGCCATCAATTCACAATATTTGATCGATCAGGGTCAGGCCACCATTTCAACCAAATGTAGGTTGGTTCGAACCACCTCCGCAGCACAAAAGAATTCCCGGGTTCGATTCGACGGAATGAGAAAAAACGACGAAATTCCACAACATGACTAGAGATTATTTTGCATTAGTAGCCACTTAATAATGTGTATGTGTTTTCTTTCCATTTATTTTGCATTAGTAGCCACTTAATAATGGCTAAAACGTGTATGTGTATGTGTTTTCTTTCCAGGAACTTAGAAGGCTCCTTCTCAAATAACAATCCCTACACATGCACCACAGCGGTGCACTGATGGGCGGATCATGGCACGTGAAAATGTTCCAACCGGCATGGCCAAATCAATAGGTATATTTCACCGCTACACACCTTGCATAGCGACCGAGGTGTATACCTGGATCCAGGCTTGACACATGCAAAGCTAGCTAGGTCAACAATTTTTTTGGTTTGCCATTTTCGCTGGTTGAAATTTCCACATCATGGATTTGTATCTTTCCGGGATCGATGGTCTGTAAATTATTCTTTCAGCTGGACTGTCTACTGCGCCGTCAACCTGTAAACATTGAAGTTAATGCGGATACTCCCGTTCCATCTGTTCGATGCATGATGTGGCGCATAGAATCGTTATTGAAAAAGCCTCAAGTCTCGTTCCATATTCATCCTGAGATGTACACTTGTCACTCAAAATGATGTTAGACGTTCACAAATCTTTGGTCTGACGAATAGTTTCCTGCCCAAGTTGGCAAGTGGCATTAAAAGGTAACACCTCTGGGCAAGATCCCGCAGAAATCTGAAGTAGGCTAGAAATCCTCGACAAGAGTCATCGGTATCAAGTACCGCAACGGCGGTAAAGAAATAACTGTCCGTCAGCTGATCAGCTGTTCAGTGCGAATAGCTAAGCAGCTGACGAATAGATTTAAGTGTGGGCGGAATACCCGCCCACCTAAAAATCGATATCACAGTGCGTGGTGTGCAAATGCAGCACTTTGGCGTCCTATTCCGACTCTCTCATGAGTCTACTACTCACTGAAACATTAGATTGCAACGTGTGCGTATTTGCTGCCTAGTGCCGACATTCCCAAGTTGCTGAGCCTCCGTACAAGACTTGGTTGTAATACATCTTGGTGGCAGAACCCGGAACTCATATCCGTCCTCTTCGCGAGCTCGGTCGCCGACACTATCAAGTTTCCTCCCTCATGACAAGCTGATTCAAGTGAGGCGTTCTTTTACGAAACTGCGATAATTCGTCAGCAGGTTTTTCTGAAGAACGGTTAACAACTAATCAGCATCATGGTGAAACGTAATGATTTGCAAATGACACTGGGACGGCTGTATCTCTTGCTTATGAAATGCTTCAACTAAGTGTGCTGCAGAAAAGCCACCTCATGTTTCAGCTTGTATGATATTAAAGATATCATACAAAGCATACTGCGACGAAAGTTCATGTCGATATGTTTTCAAACATCGTAACTTGAAGTTTATGACTGGAGGTTGAGTGCTGTTTTGTCCCGCACGGTACTCGAATTGTATAGTGCACAGCTACCAGCCTGTATGTCGCTGTTTCCAATTTCCCCAGAGCTGTAATATATGCAACGAGAATGAATAACCAATCAGCATATGTTGACTTGACATGTAACCAACAGCGGTCACGTGCAGCCTAGGTAGCACAACTGTACTTACCAGTCTCCTATATGTTTATTAACGCTTAACGTCTATGGCACTCAGTTTAGCTTTATGGTCGTTTCGTCCGGAAAGTGTACGTCTCGCCAAGCATCCGGTTCGATGGAATGCTGAAACTGAATAAGTTAATTAGCAGGGCAATTACTGACGGAGATATTTACGAAAGAGCTGTTTGTTATACACTAAAATCCACATACAGTGAGTAAGCAATAATGAAAGATGTAGCCTTCAAGATGGTGTCCTGAAGAGATAACCTTTCCCCGGAGCAAACAGGGCCATCCGGCCTTATCGTTGAGCCTTTCGAGACTACCTGGTATTTTCCGTCCTGAAATTGAGTAAGGAGAATGCGTTGTAATCATCTAAGCCTCCGACTAATGACAGGTTTCTTCAGTGACTCCGTGAAATCTCTTAGGAGGTAAATTCAACGGTTCGCGGTTTCCAACCCACAGACTATGATGATAACACAGTCCTAGTGGTATGTGTTGTAGACCGAACGCCACAAATTCAGCTTTCTAAACCGTCGACACGCGCTGCTGATTGATGTAACAAGTATTCGATAGGATGACGTTGATGGGTGAATACGTGACTGTCACGGAAACTGTTCGGAACGCAATAGCTTTAGCATGAAATAGTGCACGAGAATACTCACACCAAACAGTCAAGAAGGCCTCAGGTCCCGTTCACATTACAAGCATCGCGTATGAGCTGCAGTTCAGACTCCTTCCTGATAACGAAGGAAGGCTTCTGCCTTGTTTTATTCCTGATCAGTGAAAACAGCTTGTACGTTGAGTGGAAATCATAGTACGAACCAACCTGATACCTGGAGTAACCGTTGCTGCAGTGAACACAAACAACGACTCCATCATCCTTGCCAAACTCGGGGGGAAAAGTATCTGTACTGTTCCTCTAATACCTCGATATTACAAAGAAAAACATAATGAGAATAAGCTCTCAGGTTTAACCTAACCTAAAGCTGTCAAATTGTAATGGTGGTCGGGCTTTCGTGCCGCAATGATTCTGTGGGGTATACCAGCTGGAACTCAGTCCCTAGAAGTTCAACAATGTCAGGAATACCCACGGGGAACAGCCCGACAAAGAACAGCGATTTCCTGTACTGCGCGTAATCGTATTACAAAGTGGTCTGAGGGTAAAGTTGTTCTGTCTTTCGCAGTATGAATGTAAAGGCAGTGAGGTGTTTCCCCCAATCGACCAGCAGGTCTTTTACTTATGGAAACAGCGACGCTGCCTTGCCCCGAGGAGGGTCGAGCTAGAACTGGTCGACCCCAAAAACCGCACACTTCCCACGGGGAACAGCCCGACAAAGAACAGCGAGTTCCTGTACTGCGCGTAATCGTATTAAAAAGTGGTCTGAGGGAAAGTTGTACTGTTTTTCGCAATAGGAGTGTAAAGGTAGTGAGGTGTTTCCTCCAATCGCCCGAAGAGGGTCGGACTAGAACTGATCGACCCCAAAAACCGCACACTCCGATCACCCAACGTTCAACCGTGACCGCTTACACATTGTTCACTACGGCCGAAATAATTTTAAAACCAAAGTTTTTGATGCTACTCAAAAGGCACCTGCTGGGTACAGCCGCGTCGGGAGTGAGACAGTCATGCCTTACTCCTTGCGTCCTTGGGTTAGGTCAGTACCGTAGAGCCGAGCAGGTCAGACTATTTAGGCATCGCGCAGGATCCCCAAAGAAAACCATACCACTGGCTGCCTCAGGGAACAGATGTTTGAGTTAGAGTCTAGGGACATGGTCCGCGAACAAAACCCTCCCACTGTCTTCTAAGTGGGGCTTTTGAGTCATAGGCTTGAAGTGAGATACTTCAACCAGACCCTTTCCTTCGCCCTGGACAACCGGGACGTATCATTTGCTCGCACAGCTCTTTGTCCGCCTCGTCAACCCGTTCCCACTATGCTTGCTGCATCTTGGAGGATATGGTACCGAACAAAAGCCGATTGTATAAGACAAATGAAACCACGACCACTAAGTTGAATTCTCACTAAGCCAGTCGTCATCCGTACAGAGGGTAACCGTGTTGTCTCTTGTGTGAAACACCGTTTTTTTTCCAAGGATAACAAAACTGTTTATTGGTGGAATTCAAACTGTTGCTACTGAGTTCCGATCGATACCTCCTTGTCACCCAGTAATATTTCCTCATCACTTTCTACACTATTTCCACTGCGTTCATAACACTTTCAATTGTTTGCGTATTTCTTCACTTGGCTGGTGTTACTGAGGTTTTGAAATCTCCCACAAGACTTGTGGCCGTGTCAGACGGCATTTTAAACAAACTCATCACTTTTTTCATACACAGGACTCCCCCGTTCCATCCTTCTGATCACCGCTTATTGTCTCGATTTGGCAAGGCACACTTTCAGGATTAAGTCTTCTGAGTTATTTGGTTGGATGAGTGAAGGACGCGCTACTTGCCGCTGGCATTTTTACCTCCAGCGATCGTGAGCCTTCCACGACTCCCCTAAGATTTTTTTCGGTCACAGTTGCTTTGTCAAGATGATTTTTCAAAGAGCCGAAAGATTGCTATAACAGTCTTCCAGAAATGTCCAAATAAGGCGACAACAAACCTTCAGCACCCGTGTCTACGTAGAGGTAAACGATATGAGGGGAACGATCAGAAGTGAATCGGGACTCCACACTCAGACAGTACTCGGCAGTGTGATTCGCCAATTGGTGTGCAAAGCTTTGAATCAGCTACGTGGTTACCTTTCTAGATGACAGACAGCCCAAGCCGTAACATGCTCAGTCATGAATGTTTCTTACCTTAGCCGATCCATCGTGATTGATGCTCACCCACACAGCAAATCACCTCAATTTGACAGAAATTGCTCGTGTAATCTCTGGACGCGGAAAAGTTGTCAATAATTCCGTGTGTCTTTTGTGTTCTACTCATTCGAGATGGTCTCGAAAAATTAGCCATGTTTTTTTTCTGTGCAGCTGGTTTTGAAGAATTCCGGCTCAGCTTTGAACAAGTACAAAATGACCTACTTCCAGTCCTCATGAGCTGATAGTGACTGACGTTTCAGCCCAGACGAAACAGGCTTTTGCAAACTCAAAGATAATGGAATGGATCACAGAAATGCCAGTAAAAGACATCTTGGTAGTCAAGTTAATTATTTTGACCTGAAGATAAACTACTGAGAAGGTCTGAAGAAAAGCATCCCGCTTTGTGAATCCTCGTCTTCCTCAACTAACAGATTCAAAGTTCCAAAAAATAGTTCAGTTTAATTTACAGTATGAACACTAGCTGTCAAATATGTACACCAACGGCGGCACGTGACTATCAGGTAATACGTCTATCCGAAAATTTATTCAGTCGCTTCATAACCTGTTAGCTTTGCAGTCTTTCGTAGGAGTGCAGATCTCCGTCTGCACCGTTGTGTTTCTTCCTGAGATGTCGATAGAATTCATCCTGGCGAAGTTGGCTCACTCCTGACAGCAAACAAAGTCCTTAAACTGAACTCGACATATCTAGTACTTGAATTGGTCCAGTAGATTCGAATCAATATGACTCGCTCTTAAAAACTACAACCTTCTTCGGTTCTGACTTCAAGTATTCCCCCCCCCTAAAGTGCAACTAATCGTCTAGAAGCACCAAGCAAGCATGTTGTTTTCAGCATCATCATTACAGTGCCCTGGGAAAAGTCGTAAAACTTTATTGTCCACATCAATGATCAACTATCTAGCCTGTTGTTCAATCCGTCTTACTGACTCAGATTTTTGCTACGCAATGACTAGAGTGCTGCGGGCAGAACGCTGGAGTTCACCTCCTGCCTGACAGACTTTCGGCCTCCAATGCGCAGTTACCCCTACCCCACCTCCCTAAATCATCGATGAAGGAAACTGTGGCAGCTACAACCACTGTACGACAAGTAGGCGGTTCTCACAGCTGATGAGGGTGACAATGATGACCCTCGTCCTTGTTCCACGTACTCAAACGGTTCTATTCCATATGTTGACTCTGGCAAGTTCAGGTGTGGTCGCTTATTACAGTATTTTTTACGAAAAAATAGAGTTTTGTTCAAAGATTCACTCCAGCCCATGTAAACGTCGGGATTGTAAATACGGATCGCCGTTCAGTGTGGCCTGTTTCAAAATTCACAACCAAGTAGAAAAACGTCTCATTTTTCATGTTCGTTATTATCTGTTGGCAGGGTTTTTTCGAATTTACCGAGGTTCGTTCGGGGTACATTGAGTACTGGATCGGTATGCATTCATTGGTGCAAATATGTGTTGCTTAAACCAGACGTAACACATTACTCATAAGGTTGCTGGAAGCTCTTCGACAGCTCACGACCAGTTTCGCCCCTCTTGAGGCTCAACAAGTCGATGCAGTCCCCAAGTTTCCGTCAATCTTGTGTTCTACTTGCTTAATTTTCTTCGAGGGGAGGAATGGCGCATTCGAGGTCATTTCTAATTTCAGGCCGTTCATCTAAGCCTTAAGTCTCGTACTAGACAAGTGCGTGTCTATGACCTCGCCTGGGGTCAACGCGGAGTGAAACGCCAACCGAAGTGCCATTTGTCGTCTCACTAATACATTGTTTGTTTGGTGGGCTCCTCTATCCGTTTTTGAGGAAATCGCGGAAGACCAAGCGCGGATTAGAAAACCGCAAAACTCACTTCACCACTGTGCTATGCGAACACAGTTCTAAACTGACCCAAACTTTGCTCAAAACTAAAAAACAACCAAGGCCTGAGAAAGCCATCGATTCCAAAATTCCGTCACACCTTTTACTCGGGAAGAGTTCTCATCTACCATCCCGTTTAACGACTTTTCCTCTGTTAAAGATTAGGTCGACTACTGGAAGGCGACAAGGGTGACATGAGTTTTGACGAAAGCAAACCACTGAACCTGTTCGCTTGTATAAACTTCACTGGAATGCACACCACCTTGTTTGTTGAAGATCCACATCAGCTTCCGTCCCACAATCTGCGCTTTGCACTGAATGTCATTAACCTAACGGCAATAAAGAGGATATATTACCTTCTTTTTTGGATTGTACAAAAACGCGTTTTGTGCACCACGTCTCAGGAACGCATTCAAGGCTTCTGACAGACTTCTAGATCCAAGGTTATCGTTTGTCATTTTCGTTTACACCAGACCGAATTCATGGGAGGAAACTTCATTTTCAGGTTGACAAATTGTATATTACCAATGCCCTAAAACAAGACGAGTGTATGGACGTTTAAGCTGAGCAACTTGGAAATGATGAGAACGGACTAGCGGATCGTGATTCTGCTGGAGTTCACCGCCTTGATAACGAACCTTTCCTGCCTAGCACAACAAAGTTTCACGTGACTCTCGCCACAAGCTGACCACCCATGTCCACAAATATGTCGTTCATAAATACGTATTTATGAATATATATATGTATAAATATATATACAAATTATGGTACAACTGAAAGACCTGGAAAAATATCTTGTAGTGCTCTTGGGGGATGAAGGTTTTGCTTCCAGAGATGTAACATCCTGCCACTTGTGGAGGTCTCTGCACTTCAGGAAAAGTACATTCTGACTGTGACCCCGTCATTATTCTGAGCTTTGGCGACTGAGCGCAGTGAGTTGACTCAACACAAAGACAGAGCTTCGATCGATCCAAGACTATATGGATGTTATGTTCGCATTGCAAAAATTGCCCAAGTTGTCCCGGACATTCTGTGGACCAATTCTGCTGTTCTTGTCGAAACTCAAGAGTGTTTGTGATGTCATCAGCATAACCAAACTGAGGAGTGTTCGGTTAGAAAACGGAGTTCTGCCGTACGCATACATTCGAGACAGTTTGGCGCACAGCAAACACCCCTAGGTTTTGCAACCTCCAGTGGGGTCCAACAAGACTGTCCGTTATCTCTGTTTATATTCAGTTTTATTATCGACGGTGTCGTGCAAAAACATCTGGTAAAACTTATGGTCGTGAGCAGCTGACATCAGGGAACCATTCCGTGATCCGGATGCCAGTGATATATCACTTGTGCATGGTGGGATCAGCATGTGATCGAAGACGCTAGTCACGGCATTCAAGCAACCAGCCAGAAACGTGTTCTGCGTGATGTAGTCTGATGCAAATTGTCCAACAGTGCAGACATCATACAAACTGCGCCTGCAACATACAGTGCCACGACAAGCGTGTTTTTAAAAAGAACACTACATGTAGTTCAGTAACTGACTACTAAACCATACGAAACGATCTACGCTACGACGAATTGGGCAGAACCCAATATCTGTTGCATGGCCATGCTGATAAAACCAGGGGGCAAGATGGCCCATGTGGTTAGAGCGCGAATTTACTGACCGAAAAGTCCGTGGTTCGAACCTGACCTCTGTCTCTCGACTTATCCTGTCTAGGCTTGGGCAACCTGGTAGTATCCCAGCCCTCATGCTTTCTTCGGATGGCATGGCAACTAGGCACTGGAAGGGTGCTACAGCTTAGCGTTTCTTTTTTGATAAAACCATATCCGTAACCATGATCAAGGCTAGCCACCTCCCCAACGTTGCAAAATACGTTTGTCTGTCATTTTCGTTTGCTGCATTGCTGATGAGGAGGGAAGTCTCTCACCTATCATCGAAAAGAAAACCACCCATAGGATTTCTGCTGCTTGACAGAGATTTCTTGCCTCTTAGGCTGCAAGTTATTTCTCGAACAGTCGAAAGGACATGACAGCCGGAAGGTCTTATTTTGTATCGGTTATCCGTTCCTAGAATTTTAACAGTTTTCTACCATGGTGATAAATTTAGATTTAAAGTTTTACTGAATACTCTTGACGGTGTTTTTTTTTGAGTTGGTTAGTTTGACCACACAACCACCGACTCACCCCTACGCTCCCTAACAACGCACTGATGATGTCATCTCGATTGGTAGCGAAACATTTGCAATCAAACTGCCCAGCTCAGCGAACAAACCATCGACCATCTACGCTACCTGAGCTGCCAACATTCCCCTAAATTGGCAAACTCTTCATCTGGCTCGTTAACTTTGCCAAAATCGTTGACGCTTTAGGATCAGGGCTCCAGTAAGCTAATCGGATTTCACCCCAATCCAGCCTAATTAGGCGGCCGCGAAAACAAGGTCAATAGACACTGTGTTTGGCGTCACGTGATAGGATCAGCCTAACGTGAAAGGCTCCAACCGTGATGAGTACCTGTGGTTTCACATAGTCGAATGTTTTTACGACGTATGAAAAACGGCTTAGTGGCCTACTGGTCGGCAGGTCAGTGGTTCGAACCCAACCTCTGCGTCTCAATTGCTCTTGTCTGGACTTTAGCAACCTGGCACACTTGCGGCCTTTGTGCCTCTTTCAGGTGGCATGGCTGTTAGGCACCAAAAGGATGTTACAGCTTAATGATGCTGCCACATTTTTTGGAGGCCGCACTACAAACAGAACCTTAGTTGTGAACGTGTTTTTATGTGAGAAGCGAGCCTCGCCGGACAGGGTTATTCTGCTTTTGTTTTGCACAATCATTGAGTTGCTCTGTCTAATTATGGAGTATTCGTAAAACTATACCCTCCTCACAAAAGTCCCTTGCATGCTCTCCTTAGAAAATAATTTGTCCAAGTAGTATAGGAAATAATTTCCAGTTCCCCTTTACATTGGCAGTGGTCTGGACGGTTGGTCAGGAGGCAGAAACCGGATAAAGTTTTCATTTTGCTTCGGCATTTGCACAACTAATTCAGGGAAGGGAAGTTTGCAGGGTGGGTAGATTCGAAGATGCTCTGCCCGGCTTCTTTAGTGTACGCTGTTCCTTTGAATGTTGGAATGTTTTAAAATCATGGCGTGTAGTCCCTAATTTGACTCTCTTACCAGCATTCTGGTGTTCAGTAAATGACAACGCTATCAAAAGATATCATTTGTATTTCTGGGGACAAGAAGGGACTTATCTGGCCTGTAAATCTATGCAGCGGAGAGGGTGACATTTTCGAAGGCACGTCAGACAGCCCATAAAATATTTATTGAGAGTTCGACAATTACACTCATTTTTGTTTATTCCTATTTAGAAATTAATGCCCCAATATGAAGGTCTTTTCTGTAAAGTTCATTTGATAACACGTTCCAGCGGATTGAACAAAATAATGGCCATCGACAACTACTACTTGCCTCCAGAAGGATACCCCACCTGAACATCCCCAGTCCGCCGGTTAGTTTGTACATTTACTCACACAAAAACAAAGGGCCGAGATGGCTCAGTAGTTGGAGAGCGAATTTACTAACCGGAAGGTTGCCCAAGCCTAGACAGGGGAATTCGAAAGGCACAGGTCGGGTTCGAACCACGGACCTTTCGCGCTCTAACCACAGAGCTACGTAGCCCATGATTAGTGGATATGTATCATAGTAGTCAAATCGGTCTATGTTCGTTCGAAAAAGTAAACAAACAGAAGTTTGGAAATTTTCCTGACTATGTGTGAACTGTGAACTAACAGTCCTTTGGCCAAATGCGAGAGTGTGGTTAGGATGCATTATTCCAATAAGTCTTTGCATCAAGAACTACTAAATTTTTTGAGGTACAGCTACAGCAAAACTCAGAGGATGGCTGTTCGCTAAACGGGCCGGTATCACGATTTATTGTTTTATTCTTACTGTTATCAGATTAACCCAACAAAAACTGAAACTTGTTTGTCCACAATGTTTGTTGAACTTGTCAATTGCAGTGCAGTGTATGGCGTTGTGCACACAGCAGTAGTGGAGCAAAAGTGCAATTTCATGGTGAATCATCCAGGCGTTCTTTTGAATATGCGTCCTTAGACCTTTTGAGATTTTTTTTACATAAATGAAAGCAAAAAAGTGTTAGATGGCTTAATTTAAATAAAGCTTTCGACTTCTCGAGTTTCTTGTCAGAGATTTAAGCATTTTTTGAGGGACTGTTGACTTTAAAATCGAATCATCTTTCAACGTTTGTCTGGACAGTTTAGGGCCACTGTCACGCCGCGTGGAAAGGGCATGAATATCAATCTTTAAAAAGCCGCAGTCCCGACTGGTCGTAGGCAGAGTCTTTAGTCCTCAGTTCGCGCCAATTTCGGTTTCACATGGAATGGAAACATAGTTGAAATAAAACTTCGTCTATAACGGAGAGCACACATCTTGGGTACGTATTCTAGTCAGTTCTCTCCGACGAGGTACTAATAGGCAGCTATTCCACGTGGTCCCGCTTTGGGCTTTACACTGGAAGGAAGATCATCCCAGACGGACTCTTCAAAGTTTGTTCGCACAAACTATCTCACTCATCACATCCCAGTTGAGCATAGATTCTAATCCATTACACAAGCCTCGGTACCTACCCATGCAGAGTGGCATGGTTACTGAGAGTGACCGTACTGAATACAGTCACGCCACTCTGAAGTGCTTGCTTCCCGTGGTGTCTTCACAAATGAAATGTCGTATGGATAAGTCTCTTTTGGAAGTATTTTCTTCTATTTCCAGAGGAGAATTTGCGCTCACAGTTTCAAGTCAATCGATTGGCTTCCTAGTAGCTTCCACGTAGCTTGTTACGTCAAGATTTCCAGTGTCGAGCTTGGAGAAGGTTGCGTATCTGCACTTTACTGTCCAACCAGTTTAACGACGGACACAGCGGGTTTCGGTGGGTATTAACGAACAAGCCGGTGACTGGTCGGGTACACACTTAGCCATGAACAAGTTCGCCTGTTTAGACGTCACAGTTCATGTGCGTTCCGTGGAATCACACTCACCTCACTGATCAGCTCTAACGAGAGTCGAACTTGTGTGAGTGCTTCGCTCTTATGGTGTGAACACATCGGGAGAGTGTTACGTGGGCAGGAGAACTTTCCAGACGTGAGTGATGTGAACATGCATTCCATCAATCCCGTATCCATCTACAAGTGGATTTTTCAGGTGTGTTGTTAATACCCACGTAACCACACTGGTTTCGCATATGAATTTTACGTTCTTCAATCTAAAAAAAACTCATTTGCGCACTACAAATGGAACAACGCAAGAATAAACTGATGTGGAAGCTGCACACGGATTAAACATTCCTGCTGATCGGTTTTCTAAACGGCCAGTACACATTGTTTACTAACTCACTGTTTGTTTACCTGCAATCGAAGTGACAAGCTGCCTGTGTGATGTCGTGAAAACAGGCGTAATTTCTTCAGAGCAACAGGTGTCTGTCAACTGGCGTACTTGATGTTTGATTGTTTAATTGATCAACTGGAAGACGCGGCTACTTTATTGTTTAGCAGTCGAGATCTGTGCTAGAATCAGAATAAAACAGACTGCAACATTTCTCTGAGGAATCAAAAGCCACATAGTTGAACGCGTGAATGAGTTTCACCTAACAGGCGACGGACCGACTGATACGTCTATGCAAGCCCGTCGTATGGCGCACCGCGTAAACCAGCTAAAGGGGACGAATTTTAAGAAACTGTGATCTTTACAGTTGGACCACAGGTAGTATGATTGGAAATGAGGTTTCATTTTGTACCCTAATCGCAGAAATGCACACTGGTTCACGTCATATCTGAGGTCTAATTTTGTATTAAGGCAAGCCGTTGTTGATCTGATATAAACCGTGGTGGACAGATCGCTCATGTCACTCAACTGTCAAAAGCAATGATTCTCGGCAAGAGGTGAGGGCTTATGACGCAGCGTTAAAATGTCACACTGGCAATGTAGCAAAAAACGCTGTTTGTTCTTCCTATCTTTATTTGTTTTCATGCTGCTTGACTACATCTGACGTTTGGTTTTTCCCCTTTTTTCGGTAAATTTAGTGGTTTCTGTGCACAGCTAACAACAGTGAAGCAAAATCAATCTTCAGTTATTACTAGTTATGCCACTTGGACTTCCCGTCGACCTGTGTATAGACTTGACAAATTTACTTGGACGAATCCAACCACCGGGTATTACCTGCAACTCTTTTCGATATACACCAGCCATGTTCGTAAGATCATGAGAGCAAACTACTACATGTGACATACGGTTTGAAAGCTCCTATCGAAAAGCTTAGGTTGGCGAATTTTGTACCGGCTTTGCTCTACGGAAACCAGTAACGCCACGGTGAGAGTATAGATCTTTTTTGATCCCTCAGAAATGTCTTTCGGGCACCATTCCCCTATATTACTCCTAGCTGGACTACATAGCCATCACGTCTTGTTGCACGGTCATGTTTATCATATATAGTCCTCTAGGACACGTTGAATTTGAGAAAAAAGACTTTGGAATGCCAGATTTTGTAAATCAATACCTTTAGGACCTGTCACTTTACCTTAGTAAAATCAACTTAGTAAATTTGTTGAAACAGTGGAGCTAACTTTGTTTTATTTCTTTCCCCATGAACAGGTTTGTGGGATTTTTGTGATAGAACACCCCTCCACCTGCATGACATAGCTGTTGGATACTACTCAACATTTATGTGCAAAGCGTGCTAAAAATCAGTTACCGTCTAACTTGTACAATTTCGCCTGAAACTACTCATCATATCCGCACTGGAAACCGAAGCCAAAGAGTTGGTAGGGTAGGCTGTAAGTGGATAGATGGGTTTTCACCTCGTAGTCAGCAAATGTTGACGTGTTCGCCGCGGTTTTCCTCACCGCCTGTTCATTGAGAACCGAATCTACTAGTCCGACCTTTTTTTCCGGCCAAAATCGTTGATACCTGTGGGTTGTGAACGAATGTGGTCGAAAGTATATGTAGCATGAGTTATTTTGTGTTGGTACGTGCGACATAAATGTAGGTTTATATATATATATATAATGTTCTCAAGCGACAGTAAAAATGCCGACCGGAATGTGGAGGAAACCAGTTCAGTTGCCGTTTTCGTCCCCAAGGCTGTTTTGTGTACGGGTCACTGATTCGAAGTGAGTTGTAAACCTTGTTCCTAGAACGTTTGTGCTCAGGTGAACTAGATTGTGTTTACGTGATCTTGGTTACAAAGCGGCAGAGCGTCTGTCCTTGAACCAATTACCCACCGTCAGAAGTAGTGTGAGTTAGCTTGCTTGAGTACTTGCTAACACCTACAGCTAAGTATTATGACAAGCCCGTTGTATTCGGGTATTTCAGTCAGAACCAGACACCTAAAGATCGATGGGCCACTTATTGTTTGAATGCCGATAAACTTGCAACAGAAAGCGTTCGAAGTGGCTGAGTAATCCTGACAAACGTTTGCACAACTTGACATGGCCACGGTTCTCAATTCCTGATCCAAAACTAGTAGGTAATTTCAGAAAGACTTGGCAAAAGACTTGGTGTATTTGTTGTCCAGCAAGGTTTAACCTTGGACACTTGCTAACCAATGACAGATGTTTCTATTTCGCAGGCCAAATATAATCGCACCAGTGCTCTTATCTGTCAGTCATCATTGACTCATATAGTACGGCATGTCCGACGACCTTCCCACCTTCTCCGTCTGCAAGTGAGTGGCAAAGCTGGCTCCATTTAGCGAACTACACTCATTTACAAACAAATTTGTTTTTGCGAGAGACCCACCTAGAACCCAGCTGAATCTCTCGTTTCTGATGTTTCCAGGCTCCACTTCATCCCAGTTTGTCAACGAACATCACTGACGGTGACATCGATAACGATTGGACAAGCGAACACAAGGACATTTGATAGCCTCTTGAATTCGGTAGAACGATTCGTCACGCTGCTGCTCCCACCGACAATGTCACCTGGTCGAAATCGCTTCCTCGAGTGACCAAATCTCGGTGGACCGATAAGTGATTGCTCTCACTCTCTCCACAAGTGTGACCCATCACTTGGGCCTTAGTGGAATATAAGTTGCAGGTAGAAGGTGATTATGAGTTCGGAAAAACAGCCTTGCGTAGAAAAGAACCTGGATGCACATTCACTTGCCTGGAAACATCACAAACGGGAGATTCAGCTGGGTTCCAGGTGAGTCTCTCGCAAAAACCAAATTGATTTGCAAATGAGTGTATTTATCGAAATCAGTCCAATTTGGGTTCAAGTAGAACATAATGTTGACGGAAACTCGGGGACTGCGCCTACGTGATGAGCCCCAAGAAGGGCAAAACCGATCGTGGGCTGTCGGAGAATTTTCAGCAACCTTATGAGTAGTGTATTACGTATAAACCTGGATGTACTTTGTTGTTGTTCATCCGGTCGTAAATCGTTAGATTAACAGTTGTTTATCATTTTGTTACCGATTCGGTCACGACTAGTAAACCTAACCGGTGTGCCTCACACGTAGGCTGGTTGGACGCACCTGCGCAGCATATCGTGGTGGACGTGTCACTGACAATGACGCAGGTGGCTGTCAACGGATCAAATAGAATTCACTGTATATTTGTCTGCCAAGCACTTTTGTGTTCACCGTGTCTTAATCTCCGGCAGGGGATGGGTTTCTCCGCACGGTAAAAGGGACCCTAGACGGCCCAATCAGAAAACAATATCCTGGAAAACCTGTCCACCGAGGAATCCCTTAAAATTCTATCGATCCTTTTGCTATGCAAAGCCATTCGAAAAACCATAGTCAGTAATAAACTGTTCCGGTGGCACAACGACAAGGACGCGTCAACAGATAGACTCGCTGGCGTACATGGCTGCTATCCACGCAACATTCAGATGAGTTCGAAGGATGGGGAAACTCATGACGGGGTCCCTCAAATAGGGAGTGTTGCGTGCAGGAAAAAAATTGATGCAACAGCATCCCCACTATCAAATTGATGGTCTCGGTGTTCGTGAGGAAAACCATAGCCAGAAAATTCACAAAATTGGCGTCCGCATTGATACTTTTATTCGGACATGAGGAGAAGAATGTGCGATAGTATGAAGCTGATGGATTTCACAAACATATCTTCATGCTATCGATCAACTATGATGTGCTTGTCATTCATTCGCGTTTAACTCGTAGGACACTTAAATGGGTACACGGGACTTTTGGCGGGAAATCGAACTCAACCACGGAGTAACTCTTGTTGTGTCAAATTTTACAGGTTAAAAAAATGACACCTCTCAGAATAAGTAGGTAGAAAACATTGAGATGTCCCATAGGCGCTAACTGATCACATATCCTAACCGGGTATGAGCGTTCTCAAGTTGCCTGAATGACAATTTCTTTGTTCCTAAGTCTGTTGTCGGATGCAAAAAGAAAGATTTTACCGGGAAGGTCATACTGCCAAAGATAACCCCAAAAGGTCCCGAGCTTACCGCCAAAATCATTTCAGGAATTCCACCGAGTCTAAGGACCACAAAAGTCAGCTGTCCATCGAGGGCTAAAGGAGCCAATCAGCAACGAATGGCGATGGTACATTGCTCACACGTGACCTTGAGGTGATGCCAATCGATCACTCAGCAGCTTTGATTAGAGGTCAGAAGTGAGCCTTCAATACAGCGAAAAACTCTGTAATTTTGCACTTCCTTGTTTGCAATGAAGCTATCTTGTTTTTTCTGTATTCTTGATCATTTTCCGCCAATAAAACTCTGGAGGGGAATCACAGTCAGTTACAACAGATTTTATCCAAGAAGGACTCGTTGACAATGTCCCTTCGTAAGCTGCGCAGAATTAGTTTTCCACTGCTCGGTTAGTATGTCCTGCCTGCTTAGTTCACGTCCATTGCGCAGCTGATAAACAAGGATTAAAGCTCATTTGCAAACAAATTTGGTTTTACGAGAGACTCACCTGGAACCCAGCTGAATCCTCTCGTTTGTGATGTTTCCAGGCAACTGAATGTGCTGCACCAGGCAGCCTCATGCGCCAGTTGCTACGATATTCGAGATATCGCGACACATGTGTATTGGTAATGCACTACTCATAAGATTGCTGAAGATTCCTTGACAGCCCACAACCGGGTTCGTCCTTTTTGGGACTCATCAAGTAGTCGCAGTCGTCGAGTTTCCGTCAACCTTATGTTCAGTTGCCTGGAGACATCACAAACGAGAGATTCAGCTGGGTTCCAGGGTATTCTCTCGAAAAACCAAATTTGTTTGCAAATGAGTGTATTTCGCTAATTTCGTGCAATTTCGGTTCATCTAGTAAGTAAGGTTGATGGAAACTCGGGGACTGTGCCTACCTGATGAGCCCAAAGAAGGGCAAAACCGGTCGTGGGTTGTCAAAGAATTTTAAGCAAACTTATGAGTAGTGCATTACGTCGACACAGGGATTTAAGCAGTTCCTCCAAGCGTATCAGATTCTACTTGTCCTTGCAGCTGGCCCCATAGAAGACTACGCAGACGATGAGCTGTTGCGGTATGAGGAATGCAGTTAGGCCGACAGGACGCGGTTCATCCAGCTACTCTGGTGAACGCTTTCGGATGAACGGGATTTATTTCGCACGACTTAACTGAGCACAGGAGTGGGGAGACAACCAGAAAAAAAACAAGTGTACAGAACTCGTGGAAATTTGAGAAGGAATCCAGACCTCGGTGAAGTCAAGTGGATTCAGACAACCTAATTTTTGTTTGTGATTTGTGATTGCGGAAAAAAAACGGTTATCATTGTTTCGTGTGAAAAATGAAAAAAAAACTGGTTCTTTTTCAATCAAATGGAAAATGTTTGGGACCGATTGATGAGTCGTCGTTTCAGCTGGGTTTGGTAAACAATCGCTGGTTCGTATGACAGAGAGGAGGACGGTGATAGAGGTACTGACTGATGATGCGTGTATAGCTTTGCGCTCAAGCATAAAATGCTATCTGAAAGGCTGTGAGAGCGCACCGTTAGACCGAATTCCAATTGCGCAACCTGTATTGGCCAGTCGAAATAGACAGAGCAGTTGAAAGTCGGACAACAGTCATGTTAACCAAACGATGACACAATATTGTATAAGTAAACAGTTGATTGTCTAGCACGATCGTGATATCCAAGGGTATGCATGTTGACAATGTTTGGTCGTAAAAGTTTTATCATCCGTCGTAAGTCCCACCCTCGGATTCGTACTGCAACGATAAGTGTAAACGCAAGCTAGAAAGCTTGTTTGTTCTGGATGAGTGCAGTGGTGGACGTTTTGAAACGAGTAGGCTTTTTCAATCATCTGCCTAGTTCGTCCTTTTGGTAGTGTGCAGCAGTGTTCAAGTCACACAATGATGTCTGTATCCGGCTAATCGCCACGAGGCATTCATCAAAAAATCGACCAAATTAAGTCGCTTTGCATTGGGTATTTGGATTTTTTTTCAGTTTCAGTATCCAAACACTACTGGTTCTTTCTGTGAAGCTGTTAGCTAGGTCGTGATTGATGATTGATTGATTACTGCAAGAGAATGGTAGTGCCATACTGAGATGCAAGGCAATAGATGGCTGAAAATGGGCTTCGCGCATCCCACTTTGTCCAATACGGTGACCCTGAGTTGGATTCGCGCTTCCCACACATTAGGTCATACGGCACGAGAGAAGAGACGCCTTGCATACTCAATTGAGTGTGTTTACTAAATCAGGCGGGAGAGCTAAACAGTTAGTAACAAACAAGGTCAGATTCTACGAAAGAGCACACATGGTGGTTCAACCTGACAGTCGCTGAATATAAGTTCTAGCCGCTCACAGGTACGGACTACTGAAATGCTCGATGTCCGGCGGGCACGGTGGATTGCATTACTGGTGCAAACCCATGTTTGACTTCAAGCGTCTCCTAACATTGCCTTTTCAATACCACTTTGGGTTCTAAAAATCTTGCTCTTGTTTTCATCATATCATATACGATGCAGAAAAGAACGCTGTATGTTTAAAAATCTTCAGATACGAACTAGAGCGCAACCATCAACGAAAATATTTATTTGTTTTAATGCATTCCAGAAGTCCATGCGGTCCCATAAGTTACTGGAAAATGTGGGGAGCGAACAGGGTTAAATTCAGTTTCCATCTACCCATGGTGATAGTCCAAGTGATAGTCTGGTCACAGCAGTGAAGGTGTTCCGCAAACAACTCCAAATGAATGAGGGCTTGCACGACATACGCACAGTACGACACTTCAAGCACGAGGTTTCTAAATAAAAGCATAGACTACCTATATAACGACCTTCACCGTTCTACAATCCGACATGTGACGCAATCGGACCTATGTTTACAAACAGCATTGCTTCAGAAGAGTAGACTTCCGAAGAGAAACCAAGTCCTCCAGCACGAAACCGGTCAGAGAAATGACGTACTGAACAGAAGAACAAAGAGATGGCCAGAACAGACTTACTTCCGGCACATTTGCACGGTTACTTCTAGCTAACAGGCAGGTACGCAAATAGTCTGCCGTTCATATCCTTGGTAAAGATCAATGGCTAGTTGACCAAGCAGTAGAACACTTCACAAGTCGGCAGATTATGAAGGAACACATTCGGATTTCTCAGTCAACTTAATGAACTCTTGAGGAATGGCCTTCGAGAAGAAATGCTGAACATTGCTAGTACCCTGTAGATAATAAGCTGAGATAACCGACGAGCGGATCAAAAAGACCGCTGGTATATTCCCCGGGATGAAAAACTGTCCTTGATCTTTACTGGCAGACGGTCACGTGGGTGATGTCCTAGACAGCGCTGATACCAAATCAGCTGATACTTGCTGGTCAGACTTGACTTGGCGTCAAAATCTGTTCAGCTTGGGAGATGCACGCAGAATATTCGAGTCTAACTGGGGGTAGGTAATGCATTTGGGATGGAGGATACATTGAAGTAAATTGCTACCTGTTTGGCTGACTCCCAATCAGGTTTCCTGGCTCTGAACTAAAAAAAATCCTGGTAAAAACTTGTGTTTTCCACTCTTTTCGGGGCTCGTGAGATCAATCGTTTTCACGATAATTTGGATCGCAGTAGACAATGGTTTGAGAAAGACTCATGAGGTTCTAATAATGGGTTTCGGTTGGAAATGAACATCTGCAACGTTTTCTCATGCCAAAACAAACCAGTTTTTCACTCATACATATGCTGATTTCATCAAACCGAACGTACGGGAATTTTCCTAGCAGAGCGCGGGAGGCGGGAAATCTAATTCGTTTGATTATTTTAGATCAAAAGGCTAAATACAAATAGCTGAAAAGTACATTTTCATCTAGAAATCTGAAGAATATGGTGAGAATAGCGAGAGTGGCAGATGCAAACACTTTCTGTCATCTCGTTTGTATCAAATTCAACAACAAAAATTGTTTTATCGTTATCTTAAAAACAAAGTTCGTCACGTGATTCCGGATCGATTATATAAAATTTATGTCTTGTTGCGTCACTGAGATCAAGCCAACCAAAGAGTTAAGTTGGCTGGCTTTTGAACACTCGGTAAAGACTGCGCTAGATTTATCGTGACGATCTCGGCAAGTAGTCATAGCAGGTGAACATCTATGGTGACAGAGGGTAGAAAAATCCGAGGTGGATTTATCTTCATGATTTGTGGTTTTATTGACAGGCGTGAGTGGACCACGGAAGAACGGAACAGTGGGCGTACGTTTCCAGTTTGCACAACAAATGTTGGAGAGAAACTGGTTGAAGTTGTAGATTCTGTCAGTAGCATGTTTATCTGCCTCACACCTGCATCCCTTCTGACAATTACGTTACGATTATTCTGCAACTTGTCCCGCATACGTAGACTATCCATGCAGAAGCATTTTAAAAAAACTTTCCGGTTACCATGGCTACACAATCTTATCTTTGTCGTTTTGTCCCACCAACAGCAGAGAGGAGCACAAGTGCGCCTGATACAAATCCTAGTTAGTTCACAGGCAATGAGATAGTTTCCTATTTCTCGCATTCTAAAAGAACACCTATAAAAACATCGAGTCGGTTTTTGCATACGATCGCCAAAATGAATGCTGAGTGGCGAGAAATCAGAACGTTCTACAAAAAAAATTGGAACATGCTACCGTGAGACGACAAAAAAGCCAGTGAAGGCAGAAACGTTGTTACAACAGGAGTCAAAGTAACACCCCTGTGGATACCACAATCATTGTGAGTACCCTTTTTGAAAATGGGCACTATTATCGACCAACACCAGTTCGCTGGAACGGTCCCTTTCTCCCAGATAGACCCGAATAGGATAGACAGGCACCGACTGAAAGATTTGCCGACATATTTGAACAGAGCAGGTAGAAGGTCGTCAGGACCAGCAGCACGATAAAGCCTGAGTAGACATATACAGTCGGACACTTCTAAGGTTAAAGAGGGCTCCGTATTCACAGTCCACTTTTCTGCTGAAGGCTAGCAGGCGTGATTGAAGAGAGAAGTGACCAACTAAGTTGACGTTCGACCTGTTCAACGTACTGTGTTTACCCACCCGAACGTTCTGCTTTGCTGGATTTAAAGGAAACATTCCGATCCCTGATTAGTTCGCTGACAGGAGGCTTCCGAGAAGCAAAAGAGCAGCTTTCGGATGTTTCCAATAGTTTCTGGAGCTTCTATTTTCTCGGTCTCTCAAGTGCACCAAGCTTCTTGGTCTGCATGGACACTGAGTTTCATCTGGCCGTAGATGATGCGTAGGACAGAGTTGGGTTTGCGGTCAGGAGGGATATGTCGCTAAGCCTCTGGCAAGCCACGTTCCTCTCAAAGATCCAATGTTTGGAGGAGGTTGGCGAACTGTACCTCAAAAAGAATTTCCTGCTTTGAGTAAAGGGTGGATCAGTGGACTTTGTTAACCGAAATTTGACCTTCCGGTAAGCTCTTGATGATGATTTCTGGGTTCACTAGCTTCCTAATTGCTAGGCGGGGTGTGTATTTGTGGACTGGAAAAGCGCAGTGAAAGCAGCAGTGAACAAATGCATAGCAGGAGTCCACGTTAGTATTCCAGAAGAAGCAGCAGGCAGTGATCGGCCCTCGACCCTCGCCATCGGTAACCGATGGCGGTGTAGTCAACTTGGATCCGAGGAACACCTTGTTGTCAACCGAACTCTGCTGTGCCGAAAATTGGTATTACAGTCAAACAGTCTGTGCTCAGCACACACACACATCTGAAGTAGGCGCTCTCCGTTGTCCGTGCGTGCCGTATCCAGCTCAAGACGACCCTCCTATTGGGCCACAGTAGTGCATAGTCTATTCTGTGCTCAGCACACACACACATCTGAAGCAGGCGCATCGGCGTTATCCGTGCTTGTCGTATTCAGCTCAAGGCGACCCTTCTGTTGGGCCACAGTAGTGCATAGTCTACCTACCTGAATCTTCATGTCACGAGAAACAACTTTTATGTGTGGGCTTCTAACCCACAGGAACTGTCCCTGGCAGCTACGGATATGAAGTCCGTCGGAGCCTAAGCAGGCAAAATAAACAGAGAGCGATAGACCTCACTTTCTCGAAACTGTTTCTCACGGGCTTTTACAAAAGGCTGACTGCGGTATTTGGCGGGAAATGTATTACCATTTTTACAGATCAAGTCACCACACTTGTTCCAAGTTCCAACCTGGAGAGATACATCTAACCATTGACTAGCCTGGTATGAGAGACTCTGCGAGTGTCGCACGGACACTCTCCAGTATAGCTCAATGGGTCGCCGAGATACACAAACCGTCACACCACGGTAAGTCCCAGTCTCCTCGTGACGACCAGGGGAATAATGTGGATCGCTTAAACAACTATAGATGTTATCGTGGAGATGCGTTTTAGATGGCCTGAAGGTTGAACTTTGGGTGAAGGTTTACGTAAGGATGGTTGGTTATTCGTACGCACGTCACTACACATGGACTGCAGCCCTATCGCGAATGAAATCCTACAGCTCGGTTGAGGTAAAAGCCCGTTCTAAATGCAACTGCGTAAGACACCTGTACAAATTTGTCTTAGTATTGTCTTTATCGTATTTAATATCGTTGTTTGTCACTCGTTGTTAGTAGCATTTTCTGTTTTCTAATTAGTTTTTATTTATTTCCACTGTTTCAAGTGATTTTACTGCAAATTCCGGGGTAGATTTTCCGGAGATGAACACATTTCTGATAGAAAAAATTGGCATTTATTTGGGACGACTGTGCGCGGTTTTCGTGTCTGTCTGCCATACTACCTCAAGGAAGCACGAGGGCTCAGACACTGCCAGCTTGTCCACGCGCAGACAGAAGCATTCGACATGATGTGGTTGGGATCCAATCACGGACCTTCCGATCATTAAGTTCGCGCCTTAACCAATGAGCTCTGTGGAGCTCAAGGTCATCGCGGTAGCCCTCCACCTACACTGAGTGACTGGACACCATCAAGGTAGCCAATTTCAAATCGCTGGAGGCCCTCACTTCTCATCTTTAATGTATTTGTCTCTTACCCAGGGGACACATGCACCTAATGTTGAGCACTACTGCGCCAATTCGGCTTCAAGCTGCAAGCGAAGTCATTCCGTACCACACATGGCAACAGGATCGTTTGCCCAGTAATTCACCCACAGTGCTTGAGTCGCACACCAGTTGTTGTAAATCTGCGACTTTTGTATTTGAGAACCGTTGAGGAGGACACTGTTTGGTTTCGAAGACAACACTGTACTATTCTGCAGAAAGTCAGTTATTACCTGAAAGGAAATGACGTGTATGAAAAACGTTCGTGTAGGTGAAATCGATAGTATTTAGCCAAAACATGAACAGCTGCCCACCTAAGAATATAGCCATCAGAAAACCGAACGTTGGGCAATGCTAAAATTATAATCTGGATCACTCAAACCGATAGTTGTTCCACCGAAAAAAAGCGTGCCACAAATTGTTCTTACTGAACAAAAATGAAGCTCAGTTTATATCGATTTCTGAAAGTTACGCACGTAGAACAGATTGACCGGTGTATACCGGAGTAGAATCGATCTCAACATTGTATCCTAACACTGTCTCATCTTGCGGAGACCATTGGTTCCAACAAGCCCTTGTCCCTGCTCTCGTCTGCAGGAACCAACGCTGTATTCTGAGGCTACTGTGACTTCGTCCCAGTAGATAAGCGTTCCTTAACAGTGGAACTGAGTTTTGCATTTCTAATGCATTAAAACAAACTGTGAAATGCCTGAAAACACTAGAACGTTGCAGTCAGTCGGTAGCTTCCAAGATTTACGATTTGTCTTGACCCAGACCAAAGATAGATGTGAATAGGCAGAGCTAAACGTGCGGTGCATTTTAATTTGTCTGTTAGTCTGAATTTTTGTGCGTCATTTTTGATCACCTTTGGTTGAACGCGCGGTATCCTATTTCAAAGTCTGACGGAGATGGAAGACATGTGATCGCTCCACTGTTGAGTGAGAATCCAAGATACACCGCTCGTGATGGAAAATGTTCTCTGTCGCTGGACTGCCTGTTCCAAAGTACCTCCGACCAAATTTCGTGCTTGACCTTTTCACTCATGTGTGATTTTAAGTCGCGATCCATGGATCGTTCTGTTTAGTCTAGTCTAATGAACGAGTCCTTATACCATTCGACCAAAGCGCGCGTGATGTCTTTAGCAGTGCATCCTCCAAAAGGAAAGTTGTGTTTACCCAGGAGGTTTCAAGGACGGAGCGCCCGACAATTTAGGTTCAACCGACGTCTGAGGTCGAGTGTGGGATTGTTTTTTACACCTTATCTTCTGTGAGTTGTTCGGAGTCACAAATAGGCATGACAAAATCCCGTAGAGTTAAAAGGGTCAAATGAATCTGTCGGTGAACCCGGAGTACTCGAATTCCAACATTACACATTAGTTGATTTCAAAAGATTGCAAAAATCACCCAGAAGTCTGAGTAATGGTTGTTTCAAATCACCAGGGCTCATGTGCAAGTAGAGTAGGCCGTCAGTTAATTTGTAATTTGTTTCGATTCCAATATGGCTGACACCCAGGGGTTGTTTGACCTCAAAAGCCATTGAAAATTCAGTTCATCGTTTAGCTGTAATTCCCTCTTGTGCATAGTTGACATCTCAGTCGAAGAAAAAGCGAGGGCTGATATACTGTCGGGAGGCTAGACGAGAGCAGTCGTGATGCCGAGGTTCGATTTAAACGACGGATCTTCCGATCAGTAAGTTGACGGCTTGACAATCGAGATACCTGGAGCCCAGATTCGGCTACGATAAAAGCACCTGTTAATCATCACTGAGATCAGGTGAAACGAGCCTGAAATACCTGAATGCCTGAGGTGAGATTCTCACAATCTTGAGTTAGAAGAATCTCACCTAGGGAATCTATTTACGATCAATATTTATGTGGTACGCAACAGGTTCCAGTCCAACCCAGACGCATACAATTGGTGCACTTCTAACTCTGCGGAACGGTCCTTAGGTCTGTCTGTCTGGTTAGAACAGTGACAACTGCCTTATATATTTGCAGTTGTTCTTCGTGATGCGATCGGGTGTTTAAATCCCAGATGAACGTGAATTCCATATGATTTCGCGGAGAGGCATCAAGGAATCCAGATTTACCTACGTTTCTTGAAAACAGTCCCTTTGTGAAATCTCCAAAATCGAGTAACCGGTTGAAAAACACAAACGAACAAACTGCATGACTTTGCTCAATGGCCGAGTAAAACATCCCCCGCTGCCCACCTTATCTAGGCCTCTGTTCAGTTTCAGCAATGGCCTGAATAGTTATCAGTGACGTGGTGACGACATTTATAACTTCTAGTTATAATTATCCGCCCACTTTTCGCATGTTGAAAGAATCAGAGAAATTTGTTCATCAAAGCAATTATTCATATGGTTCCCCAAATCGTCAACCGAGAAGTTTTCTTCTGTTCTAGTTGTTAGACCAGTATCAATATATCAGTATACATGTATATAATAATGATAATGGCATTTCGATATATGGCGCTATATGGATCAATATATGCATATATATATATATATACTTCAGTATATCAGTATATCATTAGGTCAGACTTTTCTGTTTCCTACATGTTCTTATAGTCTGGAAAGATTCACTTACAATGTGTTTGTAATTGGTTATATAACGTTTGCCATCCGTTTGCTAATTTGGCTAAACGATGCAAAAACCAAGTATAGCCCTACCTGAATCTCACAAAGTCCTCAACGTTATGCTAATACATGACGGATAATAACTCTTCAGTCGTTTGTTTATTTACCAAAAGGTACCCATGTGGAGGTTTTTTTATCATGCATTCGTGGATTTTCAATGACCCACCTAACTCGTCGGGGGCGAGATGGCGCAATTGGTTGGAGCGCGAATTTACTGACCGGAAGGTCCGTGGTTCGAACCCGACCTCTGCCTTTCGACTTCCCCTGTCTAGGCTTAGGCAACCTGGCAGTATCCCAGCCCTCATGCTTCCCTCGGGTGGCATGGCAGCTAGGCACTGGAAGGGTGTTACAGCTGAACGATTTATGATATTTTTTTTACCTAACTCGTCTATATTGATTAGCCCAAACAATCACCCCACTGCGCGATTCCGTTTGTGACTTAATACTGTGATTACCTAACCAAGGCCCTTTGGAGTATATGCTCTTGTACTGCGGTAAAATTTGACCTTTGATTTCACCAGATGCGAACTAGTCCGATTTTTTTTGAGGCATCAGGCTATCGCCACAAGCGGTGAGTTGACTCTTCCCCTATCAGTTCAACCCACGACAAACACGTACCACACATTACAAGCAGAGCGTGTAAGTCAAATGAAAGCTCATAGCCGATTGCATTGCAGCATTTTAAAAGGTTCAATAATCCCGCGCGAGCACATTCACTTTGATAAATTACTGCTTCAGTTAGTCACAACAGCCTTGCCCAAAAGCATGAATGCCTCCCTAATCATGGATAACACTTCCAGGCTGACACCTACCTCTAGGTCGCCGTCGCACCATCGGGCTGCAACATTGTTTTTCCTCGTAGTGGAGATTTGGTCCTGTAACTGAAGTCAATCAACGTTGAGTAGTCGAGAAGCATTCCACAGATGTTTCATTCCTATTGTATGTACCCATCCAACTTCGGTTTGGAAAGCCGGTCAATACGTGATACGACCACGTGATATTGTTTCTGTGATTCAGCCATATTGTTGATCAGCCGCTTGTGGCCAAACGGTTAATTGCTCAAGCTGCCAGCTTGGAAGGTGGATTTTTGAGCGATACGCACTCCTGATGATTTCCGATAAGGACGAAACGTTGTGCCGTCCTCCTCAGCTTTTGAATTACGAAAACAAAATCTACATTAATATTCTTAAAGCTCTTTATACTACCAATATTTGTTTTCCTTTGCCTCGTATATAACCAATCAACTTGTTTCTTATGTAAAGAAATACACTACTCGTAAAATTGTTGAAAACTCTTTGACAACCCGGCTTCGCCCTTCTTTGGCCTCATCAGGTAGGCAAAGTCCTAGAGTTGATGTCAACCTTATGTTCTACCAGAACCCAGATTGTAAGAAATTAGCGAGCTGCACTCACTCGCGTACTAATTTGGTTTTGATTGGAGATTCACCTAAAACCCAGCCTCATGTTTCAGTTGGTACGATATTCGAGATATCGTGATACATGTATAGACGTAATACACTGTTCATAGGGTTACTGAAAGTTTTTTGACAGCCCAGTACTCGGGGTCTGCGCCTATCTGTTGAGGCCCAAGATGGATGAAATCGGTCTGTGGGAGAGTTTTCAACAACCTTCAGAGTACTGTATCACATCTATACAATGCATCACGATATCTCGAATACAGTACAAGCTGAAACATGAAGCGGCCTGTTGAAGCACATTCAGTTGCCAAAAAACGTCATAAATGAGAGATTCAGCTGGTTTCTAGCTGAGTCTCTAGTCAAAACCAAATTGGTATGCAAATGGGTGTGTTTCGCCTGTTTTTTCTTTCTTTGTTCTCCACATAGACATTCTGCAGTTTTATCACTTCCACACTGTCAAGACAGACGCAGTGCTGCCGTTCTATGGAACTAATTACACTAATTTTGTGCAGCAGTTTTTCATCAAAATGTTTATTGCGTGGAGTAAAAGGAGGGCATCCTCCAAGGATGTAAAATGAGGCTCGGCTCCATGAATTTCATTCGGCATGAAGCTATATTGATCCGTCAATTTGCAGTCTGGTGATAGCGCTGTTACATCACTGGTTGTAAGACGTCAGGAAGGTATACTGAGCGTTGAATAGACCAGCAAATTCTGGCCCTATTTTGTGGACGATATATGGGTCCGGTATCATGTATGGACAGCTTACAACATCATGATGGGACAAGAACTTGGAACATGCACACTGGGCTATACAAAAGTGTGATGCCTGCCTCTGGCGATCTACTACAGCAGATATCGTGGTACAAGACTTTTGATGCAATAGATGTGTTCTCTCGCCATGGACACATCCAAGAGCTCCATAACTTGATTACTGATGAGAATACTACGACTTTTGGAGATGTTGGACTTCTGAGGTTTTACATGTTTGTCCACGGTTCAGCGGCAGAAATCTGCATTTATCAATCTGCCTACTTCAAGTTCCAATGACATTAACACCACTGAGAAACCGACAGTCGATTTAGTGACTCTAATCATTCCAGCGTCTGGGCGCTTGGCGCTAAATTCACATTTTTAAGCGGGTAAGATCAGTTTACGTTGTCATCACCTCGGTGAAACGGTCCGTCTCCTGTCCTGGTGCAATTATTCTGCCGAGGTGGGGAAGCACTGGATTCGAGTTTCGCTCTTACTGGTGCTGACCAGCTGTTCATACCCTCGGCCGTGCCGGAGATTGAATCCCTGACATCGCGTTTTCGTGTAACCACAACTCCACCAGTGCAGGCCTGACACGAACGGACGAACGTGTTCATACTTGAGTGATATGAATTGTTTAGTCAACGTCTCCAATGGAGACGTCCTGGTTGTGTAGACCCATTGACCCAACTGCCGGGACTTCGCAGTCAGGTAGCTCCACGTAGGCCTGAAACCTGCTGAAGAAATTGCGTTATTATTTGGTCGGTTGCAGACGTGATCATTCAAGTGCTTCCAGCATACCGAGCATGTCAGACTTCCGGAGTTCAAAGTTCACGACGGCCAAGAATATGCACTGCTGATGATCACCAATAAGAGTGAAACTGGCATCAAAGTGAGCGATGTGAACGTGAATTATTCCGCTGATTCCGCAACTACCTACAACCAAAGATTCACTACGGTTGTTTCACTCAGTGGCTCTATCAGTGAAGATCATCTTCTGAAAGCTAGTAAAGTAACCCATCCACCCATTCTGGACACTCCAAATTGGATGTCAGAAAAACAACACAAAGACACAGCCTTCCGCAATATTCTAATCCATTAAGCTGGGTTTTCAACGGACTGTTTTATTAGGTAGATGAAGTCACATGCACTGAAAATGTCTTGACTAAGCTGCACGCAAGATCGCACTTTTTGGGTTACGTGACTTGTTTACTACACAGTGGCATTGAATCGGGTCACGAGCTAAGATTGTAACCGCGCAAGCTGTCAATAGTTGCAATTGTTTGGTTGTGATTTTTCATCTGAGTGCTGCGTCTTTTAAGGGGGGTTGTTTGGGTGGACCGTGGAAACACGCGAGGTTTCTATCAGCCTGCTAATTCTTTCCAATTCCATAATCTACGACGTAGTTTCGCCAGAATTTTTGGGTGATCATCAGTGTCCCGTTCTTTCTAGTGTTTTGTGTTCGCTCCGTCGAATGACATTGTTCTTCTCGTTTGACTAAGCCTAGGAAATTGTGAATGAGTCATCAAACTACTCACATGCTTTGAGAATATTGTTGAATTTTGGTCCAAGCTGTGGTATCGTTAGGCCCCACTTTTCGTCCAGATTATAAGCACTGACACGCAGAAAAGTTTGCCACGAACTTACCTACTTGTGTTTTGGAATGTCCACCTGTCATTTCTCCACTGATTTGTGAGAGACTAACCTAAAGCCCAGCTGAATCCCTCGGTTAGGATGTGTGTCTTTTATCGTAAACGATAAATTCACCTGGGACTGGGTCAGGTGAGTCTCCAGTGGAAAACAAATTGGTATACAGACAAGTGTAATTGTCCAATTCACACACTTTAGTTTGTAGGCGATAAGGGTCCCGGAAAATGATAGAGCAACCTGACTCATGGTTATCTCCACGGGTGAGAGAGACTATGAAACGCGATGCTTCCCCAAGCTGCCAAGCTTCTAGACCATTCGGAAAGGGCTCAGTCACCTGTAGTCGACCTCAACTATAAGGTTTTAGGCAAAGTGCAAACGCACATGTATTGAAAGGTAACCAGGTCTGTTCGCAACCAATAGCCGGCTTAATTGCGAAACCTAATCAAGTGGACTGAGTTAGTTTCATTTTATGACCAGTGGCTGCATCTTAGGCACAATGTTATCACCATCCATTTTGGTTAACGAAATATCATCTGGTTATCTATCACAGACAGAAAGTCACGCTAACTGATAGCTCCCTAGAGCAGATTCCATGGTCTTTGGTATGTTCTCTGAGCTGGGGAACTTGACTGCAATCAAATCAAAACGCACTGATGATGTCACCCCAATCGGTGGTGAGACGTTTGCAAGCTGACTGTCCAGCCCAACGACTATCTGCACTGCCCGAGCTATCCACATGCTCCTCAACAGCAAAGCCGGTGTCTCACTATGAGCCCTGAAACGCAAGAATATCTACAGTGACTCGGGTACTCCAACTACGAGCGCGAAAATCCTACCGGCGATCCTTGTTAAACCAGCATGTGGTAGATTAGTTGGTTATGGGTTTGCGCGCAGTAAAAAACCCAGATCCGGGATAACTGTATGTACAAGTCCAGCAGTGAGCAGTGAGCTGACCGGTAATTTATATATATATATATATATAGGACTGATTTCAACAAATATACTCATTTGCAAATCAATTTAGGTTTCACGGGAGACCTTGTGAGTAGTTTCCTTTATGAAAATATACTGCGAAATCTCGAAAATCGTAGCAACTGAAACATGAGGCGGCACATTCAGTTGAAGACTATCAGAAACGAAGGATTCAGCTGAGTCTCCCGTGAAAACCAAACTGATTTGCAAATGTGTATATTTGTAGAAATAACACTAGTTGAAAAACCGAAGCTTGTGGGACTGGAATCAAAAAACGGACATTCCAACATGTCGAAACCCAGTTTAGAAGTACAGGATTGCGCATACAATAGGTAGCTAAAATCAAGGCCATCCTGTCAGGCAAATTACAACCTTGCACTCTTGACCCAGCAATGATTATGTTTCCACGTTGCAAGACCGCTGTGTACAAGAAAACGCGAGATTTCATCGGTCTACCTTAGCACAGTATTGATTACATGTATGTTCTGTTTGGATGGATTAATCGTCATCATCACCGACATCATCCTTGCCATTTTTAGCAGCTGAACCAGGCCATAAATCAATGAAGTTTGAAAAAGCCGAGAGTCTCCAGGTAAGTTGTCCTTGTTTTCGGCCATTTGGTCAATTCCTGACGTTCACCTTTAATGGCACAGGATTTTTGAATCAAGTAGGTATAGTGGACAGAAAAGGTGAACAAACGATGGGCCGTAGGGGCGTGAACGTTGACACTGCAGAAGCGACGGGATTCCTGCACGTCTGGCAAAAATCTACCACAGAATCAGTCAAACGGGCTAAGCGCATTATGCCAAAATGTCTCGAAGTGCTTGGGTGGCAGGAATTGTATTGTATATGAGAGATAAAACGCTAGATAGATCTGAACAGGTTAGGACCACATCTTTAAAGAAAAACAATAAATCAGTGTGAGAGCATGAACAGACAACCAGATTTTTTGTTCTATAGTCTGAAGATGGGAATGAAGATATTCGCACTGAGTGACTTGGTGCACAGTTTTCGACTGAGGCGGTGGTCGCATCAACATCCAAGTTGTGGTTCTCTCAAGGTTCGTAAGGCGCATGAAACTCATCCAGTAATCCACTCCATACTCGATTCAAGCCAGATTTTCGGTCCGACGGGGCTCTTCGAAAGCCGCTTATATCACCAGAAATACGTCCAGATACATACATTTCCAGATTGTCCCTTCTGTTGCCGACTCATCTGTAGCCACAGAGAGCTAGTGCCTTGCATTTTAGTTAGAGAGCAGTAAAAACCAAACCTTTTTGGCGTTTTTGGCGTTGTGTCCTTCATTTGCGTAGGATTCACTGTACTGGACAAGGATAACAACGTCATTCAGAGTTGACATCTCCAAAGGGTAAGCACAAGTAAGTATTCGCTTTTGAATCAAAATGCGTCATTAGGAGTGACTATCACGGTCGAAAATAAGTGTGTATGAAGTGGTCGTGATGACTGTTTTCAAATAAGGTTGTTCGTAAATAAAATCTGATGTGACAATTGGCTCTGGTGCTGCTCACAGGGGAATGATCAGATATCTTCTGAGGAGCTATGGTAAGTGCAGAACATCGAGAGTTCCACCACCCACCCCATAAGGCACATTTGAGGAACCAGCATTTTTCTACTACGTTCACAGTGCCTCAGGTTGCTGTAAACGCATTCAAATCTGGCGCTCTTCTTGCCCAATGAAACAGGCAAAATTTGTGATTTTTGGGAATCCGTATCAGTCACGTTGTGAGTGAAAAGAATGCAGAAATTGCAGAAACGCTCGACCACATGGTTAAATCGCTTCACTTTGATACGAAAATCTGATTTCCTTCCTATGGACAGTAGATATTAACTGACACGTTACTCCACAACACCAATGGGGTTGACAGCCATTCGGCAGTCGAATGTGAGGAACATATTTGGTTGGCAGACTCCCAAACCAAGTGAATGACAAGTTGAAAAATGTTGGTATTGTAAGGGAATTTTAAAATTTAAATGGAGATTTCATCCTGTGAGTGAATCCAACCTATTCGGAAAAGCTGAGAAGCACTGAGTACCACTGTTTCGTCCTTATTGAGACCATTCACAGTGTGTGCGGATCTTAGGAAACATCAGTATTGAGTTTCGAACTCACGACCTTCCGGGTAGTCGTTGGAACACTCACTTTTTCTGCCACGAGCGGCGGCTCAAAGGGGTGATGAACTCTGATGAAGGAATTCGCAACATGCTTCTGTAAAAACGAAGTGTTAAAATAACTTGTTCCCTTAATTTTTGAGGAATGTCAGTTAAGCTGTAAGTCAGATCTACCGGACGCATGGTTCCGCTATCTCCACTGCTAGGTGGAGGCGTGTGACTCGGGTCTGGGAAAGTCACCGGGTCAATAGGTCGATCAACTGTGAAGGCTGTATGTGCCGAAAAAATTACAACCCATTTTGTGGGATCTTTCACCTTCTGTTCAGAAGCAATTTAAGGTCAACACCCCCCACGACCGGTTTCGCCCCATTTGGGACTCATCAGGCAGACCCAGTCCCTGAGTCACCGTCAACCTTGTGTTCGGCTTGAACCCGAATTGCACGAAAGTTAACAAATACAAACACTTGCTTGCCAAATTGGTTGTCACGTGAAACCTTCCTAAATTTCAACGTAATCTTCTTCAGGAATTGAAGCTTGGTTTCCAGTTCACGCAAACTCAGTTTCAAGATGCGTGTACTTCATAAAATGCACACAATATATGTATATATATATACATACATAAATGTACACCATAAATAAGAAGGTAAGTCACTGGACACTGTCCGCGGTTGACACACAAAAGTTGGTGAACGGTGTCAAACATTACGTAATTGGAGTGGCATGGTTTCCAATTGTTGCTAGGCCATTTCAATGTCCGCACAAATTGCACACAGATATCAGGTTTGCGCAGCCTGCCGGTTACGGCATGAACAATAAAACACTGTTGATCGATCTTATTGCCAGATTACGCTGATCTATTGATGACCCTGTGGTCGAAGTGATGTTGCGCAGGCCGAAAACAAATATCGGAACTTACAAATCAGCAAATCTAGTTAAAAGCAGTTTGTCGCGGCTTAAAACCAGCTTTGTATGTACCCATCTGAATGCGATCGCACGGCTCCATAGGTCCTCCGTCCATCAAGGAGGCAGTCAGATGGACTCCATGAAAACTGCTTAGTTCCGTTAACCCAGGCTGTTGGAAAACTCAATTCCAGTTTATTTGATCGATACTTTCAGCTGGTGAACCGAGCCTAGAAAAATCACTGGAAATTTACGCGAATTCGGCTGTTTACCGATGCCGAGGCGGTATCCATCTGATTACGCAAAAGTGATCTCAAACAGTTTGTACGAACATACAAGCTTAACTGGATGACAGCACTGTCAAACCATGCAGACCTCCGAATATGTTCATCAACTTTTGCGTAGTAATTACGCCAGTTAGCTTCCTGGTTTAGTTGTTCTGGTCACATATATATTATGTTGTCAATTGTCTGAAATCATAATGGCTTATTATCTCGAAAAATAAACCCATTTGTATACGAATTTCGTTTCCCGAAAGATTCAGCTGGAATTCAGTGTAGTATTTCTAAAAAACCGACTTGATAGACCAACGAGTGCATAGGTGAAATTTCGTGCAATCTAGGTTTGAGTAGAATATATATGGTTAACGGAAACGAGGGGATTGTGTCTACTCGAAAGGCGAAATCGGTCGTGGGCAATTGAACGTTTTTCAGGGAACTTCCGAGTAGTTTCCTGTTTGTTATTTCGTCATTCTGATTACGTCTTCAGGTGTATTCGAAACAATCCAACAACCTTAGCTGCCTTGTATGTAAAAGTGATACTGACGTGTCTAGAGTTGGGTTCGGAGCGGAATAAGTTGAAGTCTCATTTTAAAGACAGTTTCCCCAACGGGGAACCTGAATGGAACTGGTTGCGATCAAATATGTTGCGGTTAGCAGGCCAAGACGGGGAATCCGACCAGTTATTAGGGTACGGACTCATCCAGCACTATTCTAAAGTGATCAGTGTTTTTTCCGGGGTGAGCAGAAGTGCGTAGCATTTAGAAACGCTTGCGTCATTGACGCAACTGACATCATCATAGATGAAGCAATCGGAGATCATTTGCATGACCAGCAGCCATCAAGATAACAAGCGAACAAGGAGAGTAACGATGTCTTTTCTGGGACAGGTAACGATCAATCTAGGGAATGGTGATCGTAAGCTACTTGATGCCTACCTGATGAAGAACGAAACCAGTCGTGGGCTGTCGAATAATTTTCAGCAACCTTGTGAGTAGTGTATTACGTCTATACATTTATCGCGATGTCTCGAATATAGTACCAACTGCAACAGCAGCACATTCAGTTGCTTGGAAACATCATAGACGAGAGATTCAGTTAGGGTCCAGGTGAGTCTCTCGTCAAACCAAATTGGTTTGCAAATGAGTCTACTTCGCTAATCAAATAGCGCTCACACCGGTTTAGCTTGCCCATCAGTTTTATTTTCCAGTCGCCTTGGGGAGTTATCAAGCAAGCCTCACATTAAAATAGGTAGAAGTTTCCAAAAGATCAATCGCGCCACATCTAAGTAGTTCCAAAAGGTAAGTTAGGTCAACCATGAATTCCCTGTCTTGTGCGAAAGAAACTATGCAGATTTCTGCAAACGTGGACAAAATAACGTCTCCGGTAATGAGAACATGCTTAGTCGATTTGACCCTGTTCGCTGTGCTCAAAAAGACCTGGATGTGACTTTGCAACTTCCCTGGATTTATTGATCAGTCCGATTGTTCTAGAACTATCGAAAAGTTGTAATCTTTATTGTATTATGTGTTTAACGCCATTTTACACTTTTTGGGGTGGAATAGAGTGCACAGAATGAATTCATCCTGCAGCGTTGTTGTTCTCACTACCTTGTTTAAATTGCTCAGGCGATCACAATGCTTGATTGTTGGTCTGTTCGCCGAGCTTGGCAGTTGGATTGCAAACGTTTCATCACCAATCGAGGTGACATCGTCATTGCGGGGTTGACGACTGACGATGACACCTCGATTGGTGATGAAACGTTTGCAATCCAACTGCCAAGCTCGGCGAACAGGCCAACAATCAATCAGCGCACCCGAGCTACCTGTATTGCACAACATTGCCGACCACAATGCTTTATCTACTTATACAGAAGACTGTCCACCTTGGCAACGCTGGATTTGGATCCCTAATCACATGCTCGCTGCAAAGTTGCATAGCCTTTTGTCAAAAATCTACTCCAAACGGTCATATCCCACGAAGTTTCAATATGCTTCTTCGGTTTACTAGATTACGGGTTACCACAGCAATCTTGATCACCTGTACCCATCTCACGGTGTTTCCTCGAAAACCAGACTTATTCAATTTATTGAGATATAGAACCATTTTATGAGGGATTATCGTGAATTGTAAACTCACACACTTTTATGGTACATTTCGGAAAACCACTGGGAAGAATTGAACTTATGCATGACTTTCTGTCAGATTGGTGAAAGCGTGTGGAAAGCTTCTTGGACCCTAACCTTTGTCGGCTTCCACTGCAGGTCTTAGCTTCAAAATCCCGCCAGGAGATATTGACCGCAGTTCCGCACAAGCAGAATTCGATTCCTTATTTGTATCCCGCCAGGAGATATTGACCGCAGTTCCACACAAACAGGATTCGATTCCTTACTTGGCCAACTCTTGGTATTTCAGCCTAGGTCTCCAGAGAATGAAAACTGATTTGAATCGATCTCCTATCTGATGTCTCCAAAATGTGCCCCACCAGAAGGAGGCACAAAAAAGCTTTGTAGGAACTGAAGAGCAACCACATCATTGTTATATCACATCCAGACAAGAGATCCGGCGTTTCTATCCCAAACAACTAGGATTAAGTGTCCGAAATAACCACAGTTTTAGCCGTTTTGTCCGAATGTTTATCCGATAAACAATCAAACAAGGGGTTATTGTCGGAGGAACAAATTACTCGGGAGCTGTAGATCATTTTACTGCATAGTTTGATCTCTCACAGTGAGTCTAATCTGCTCAAACCTGTCATTAATCATATAACTCAGCCTTATGGACTCCCGAGGACACTTCGACCTATCAGCGAACAGCTAAATGGCCAGTAGATATTCGTAAACCCGTCCGAATTGTTTTCACGAAACACTGGGAAGCACCTATGAGCTTTGATCCTACCTAGAACACGTTGAATCTCTCAGAAAATCATGCCTTCCTCTGATATGCAGTCTCTCTGTTTACGGGAACTGAATCTTTAGGTAACTATCTGGAATCGAACTGAGGTTTCATCAAGCGCCCACACGCCATTCTTAAAGACTTCGTTTTGCTGTGTACTAATCAAGCCAGGTTTTACCTCCAGGATAACAGCTATAAGTAAGTTGACGGTACCTGACGCTTTTTTATGACGCATATTGAGTAGTCAGCAAAAGCCGTCATACAACAAAACATATAGGCGATATTTAAATCAGCACGAAAGTTGAGAGACATGCTGGACACCTATGTGTTCTAGCACTTGCCCGCAGAACATATTTTTTATCTGCGAATTTGAGCACACGACAAACTTCCTTTTTGGACAATGTCGCGCTCTGTATATTGGAAACCTATGTGGACTTTAGCCGGATTTCCGGCCGTTTTGGCACAACTATGCGTTTGTATTGATGATATTTCGCTGATAAATTTGCACCTCGGACACACTAGCCGAGGAATCTGAATTGGGAAAGATGTACTACGCTCAGAGGGATACACCAAAAGTGTTACTCACAGTACCGAGAAACAACATTTCGAGTGATGTTTCTTACACTGGTGACGTTAAACCTATCCCTGCACCAGATTTACAATAAGCGGGTCATGAGAATGCCGTCAGCCAAAGTGCCAACTTCGTTTTACCCACAACTCACTGCATGTTTCAGTTCACCTGGGGTTGCGGTGAACCGACAGGACGCCGTATATGCGAGTAGACGAACATGTGTCAAAAACAACGCCCTAGCACCCAACACTGATCGAATCCAGGGTCAAATCGTCGATCGCCAGGCATCTAATCTACATAAATCACCGAGTTAAACCAAACTTATCTTTCTAGGTCTTAGCACGAAGGAGGTAGCCTCAGAGGTTGCAGTTCCTTGAGGCCATATTGATTAGTTGTCTCAAGTTTGGCCTCTGCTCTCCGAAAAACCTAAGGGTCACTCTGAAGTTACCTTGGTTTTATTGACCGGTCACTTTGTTTCAGAATTACATAGATGTTGCAAACTGTATTGTATCTAAGGTATCTTAGACATCTTATGAGACTCCATGCGTTTTGGCGGCGGAACAGAGTGTACGGAATGAATTTATCTCTCAACTCTCTTGTTCTCACTGACTTGTCCAAAGTGACCAGGGAAAGACAGCGCTTTAAATACGATTATGTTATAGAAATTGGGACAAAACTCCTTTCAAGCTATGCGTGTTGAATATTGGCGGTAATGTCAAAATTTGCAGCCAGTTGTGTGAAAAACAAAACGGTGAACCCCCGAAAAAAAAATTTGACGAAACCATCATCATACTACTGGCCAACTATGACAAATCGGACGTAGACATACTAGCGAAGTACACTCATTGGCGAACAAATTTGGTTCCCCGAGGGACCCACCTGGAACCCAGTTGAATCTCTCGTTTTTGACGTTTCCAGGCAACTGAATGTGCTGCACCAGGCAGCTTCATGTTTCAGTTGGCATGATATTCGAGATATCGCCATACATGTATAGGCGTAATGTACTACTCATAAGGTTGCCGAAGGCAGACACACTAGGTTACTCTAGTTCACCACATGAGACACTGGAAAGACGGTCATGTGCACAGAGACGGAGCAACTCTTTTAATGTATGAAACTATGAATGACAAAAACTGACGCCTCTTGAAACGGACAAGCGCACATCCCCAAAACGCCTAAGAAGCATCAAGTTAACACATTTCCCAACTTGCCGGGAAAACAGCTCTGAATCGGCTGTTAGGTGTAAACAGAAAGTCAAGCGTTGGTATTCGTTAACATTGACCCTTCGCACCGTGAAACGGATGAACTTTCCAGTGATCGGTTGGTATACCCTGCAGCATATTTCACGTCCGTTATCCGGGTGAGGGACCACGATGCGAAGCTTTCAAATGCCATTTTCGACAACCCTTGCTCGATACTGCAAATAGCCAACAAAGCTAAGGCATAATTCATTCCACTAACCTGCCAGAAGATCGGGGAGGTCATCAAGAATCGAGGTATCCATTGTACGACAGACTTTGACCATATTGAGAGGAGCTTGAATCGAGTAAACTATTTGACGGAAACTCCTGGAAAGCGCCTATTTGGTGAGTCTGAGGAAGGGGGAAGCCAGTCACGGGCTATTGAAGAGTTTTCAGCAACCTTGTGAGTAGTGTATTGGGATAAACTAGTGTTTTGCCTGTGTGGATTTGAGACTCTGTGGAAACAACGAAAATCAGCGCTTCGACTGAATAAAAAAGACGGTTTCTGACGACGGAGTAAAACATGATGGATGAAATAAGGGAGGCGTAAAGATAGAAGATACCGAAGAAGATCCTTAATCGTTTTCAGAGCTTTAAACCTGCATAACATGATGTCTGAGAGGATCTCAGAGAGCACTGTTGCACCTAGTTCCATTTTTCAACTGAGATTTTGTCAATCTATGCTGAAAAGCCGACCAGTTTTGTACAGCTGTAAATCTTGCTGTAAATCATCAGTGTACGCATCTCCTCAGAACTCCAGGAGGTTTTGAACCCGTCACCACCCAGCCAATGGTTTGGACCCTTGGCCATTCGGCCACGATAGGTTGATCAGCATTGTGATTAACTAGGGCATTCGAATCGGACGAAGCAGATGAAAAAGTACGACTTTTTCAATTGTTTATTAACTGTTTATACAGGGTAAATATTTTATTGGATGCCGTGGGCGAACCGCCGGCTTGTCGATTACCCTTTCGGGACTGTAGAAACCGTAAATCTGTTTGTTGATACCGTTCCGTTCTCCATCTTCTGTCTTCCGTCCTAGACCCCATATTCTGTTACACACTGCAACGACAGATGAACAGAACAGAAATAGTGTAAACCAAAAGATCTACATAGGATGGCCCTACATGGCTGCAGACAGAAGGTCATTGGGACACAAACCCCCTGGATAATTCGCTAAGCATCTCAAGTGTTCAGCGCGTAGTTTTAGTATAATATGACAACACGCAAGCACGGTAACGCACATTAACTTGCGCCCGACGCATCCACCTTCCACACGTGGTAGATTACTGTGGGTCATCTGCTGGCCTACCCCATTTGTGACAGTTATATCACGATGGACTGTTACTCGGCATATATTTATTACGTGTGGCGTGTTTATCTCTTTTAGTTAGATAGACTGATTGTTGGACAGGGTGGCTGATCGAAAAAACATGGCTGAGGTCGGTGTTACTACTTGAATAATGAGTAAATCAGTTGAGCCGTTAAACTATTCTACAGTATGAGGCCCCATTACAAGATATGTTCGATCACATTGCCGGACACAACTTTATCTTATGACAGAATTCCGATATTAATCAGCGTGGTGTTGTATTTTTGCCTTCTAAATTGAACGTTATCACTACGCACGGAATATGCACAAAATGCAAGAATAACAGCAGTAAACCGCCCAGCAACAATTGACGTAGGCGATATTATTTGACGGTAGCGAGTGTTTTAGAGTTTTAAGTATTTACACCATATGTTAGAGAACCCAATCAACCTTTGCTTGGTGACGCGACGTTTGTAATGCATTTGTTAAATTTCGTGTAATTTGGGTTCAAGCAGAACATGAGGCTGACGAAAACTCGGGAATACCACCTACCTGGCGAGCCCCAAGAAGGACAGACCCGGTCTTTGGATACCGAAGAATTTTCAGCAATCTTGATAGTAATTTCTTTCATGAAGACAACTTGACTGTTCGATAGGATGACTAACCGGAGGAACATGCCTCAGATCAGTGTGACTATCTGAATAACGGGTAAATCGGGAACAAGTCAGCTTTTATGGTAGCTATGCTGTTCGCTTTCTTACGATTCGAAATTCGAACTCCGCATTTTTTGAACTATGTCTGTAAACCACCTGGCTAAGGAAATCAATCCATGAGCATAGTCACTGGTCGGATCTGGCACTAGGAGGTGTGCTAACGCATACTTGATTATGTTTTCATCGTATTGGGTACAACTCACTGGTCATAGAGCTGGCAAGATGGCTCAAGTGGTTAGAGCGCGAATTTACTGACCGGAAGGTCCGTGGTTCGAACCCGACCTCTGCCTCTCGACTTCCCCTGTCTAGACTTGGGCAACCTGGCGGTATCCCAACCCTCGTGCTTCCTCCGGGTAGCATGGCAGCTAAGCACCGGAAGGGTGTTACAGCTGAACGATTATTTCATAGAGCTGGCTAATTGTTCCAGAATACAGTTTTCGTCACAATGAGAATGAAGCTACCGGAGGTTGATATCTATTTCAGGATTTGTCTGACGCGTCGCTCCATAAGCACGATGGTTAGTAGCCTAGGCGATTTCGCGCAAAACCTCGTACAGAAGAGCCTGATCAAAGTTTTCCCACTTTTAGCTTAGAGTATACGAATGGGCGGTTGAAATTGAAGTCAGTAACATGCGAACTGGACAAAAAACGATTGCGGAAATCCAAACGGATGGAGCAGAGTATATGCAGCTGATAGACTAACGACTCACACGAACCAAAGTCAGACTAGAGTTGGACTTACGCAGCCAGTTAGAGGGTAATTTCTGCAAGCGCGTTCTGGATTCTCTCAGCCGCAAAATGTCATTTCAAGAACCATCGCATACTAAATAACGCTATGTTAAGCGGATGCGAAACAGTACAACTGTCTTTCTGAGAGCCCGGTCATGTTATTTTTCTGTAAAAAATGGCATGGTCAGAAGGCTTCATGTTGAAAGGCCCCAGAAGCTAGCCGGCCATCCACCTGTTGCTCCTGACGACTCCGTAGTCCAAAAGGGGAAAACTTTAGTGCGTATTTGGAGAACGTAATTACGTCACATAAGCCATAACACACCAAGCCGTTCTATTCAGTAATTTGGTGGTACTTTTATGGGCGCGACGTACGAGCAGATTACTGGTCATTTTAGGATATGAAGAACTCAACTTCTTATCCACACGTGAAAAAATACATTAACTCTGAGCACGTTTGAGAAGATGGAGGAAATAATGATAACTATAGTATTATTAAATAGTAATAACAAGGAGAAGAAAGCACTACAATTTAAAGCGGTTGCCATAGCTATAAACAAGTTATTCCATTTCAAGTAAGGCTGAACATTCCAAATGACCTTGGAGTTCTTCTTGCTACCCTCTCTAGACTTGGGCAACCTGGCAGTACCCGAGCCCTCGTGCTTCCTTCGGGTGGCATGGCACCGGAAGGGTGATACAGATGAACGATTTCCATCATCCTTTTAGAAAGAACTTTTCAGGGAGACTTCTATTTCATCTTTCGCAATGAATTTCGACCACGCAGCTACTCTGTACTGAGAGTATTATGGTGGGTTCCCATGCCAAACTTTGAGTGACCCCGTGATGTCACTGACATCCACTTAGCCAGTCTTCCCAAACCCAGTTCAACCTTTGTTGTTGCATAAAAAGTTTGGAACTTCTTCCCACCAGAAACAACCCATATACCCACCGCTTGAAGGATCTTTTCAATGCCCCTTTGTTTGTCATTCCGAAGCCGTTAGTGTCATTACGCATTCTAGTTTCAGTCGTGTTCCTGTGATGTGACCAGTCTCCAAATTCCTCCGATAGCTTTCACTCCTTGGCCACACTATCCACTGATGCATTGGTTCGATTTCTCCTCATAAATTTTCACGAGTCCTTTTGAATTGTGTATTGTCGGATATCACATAAATTTGCTAGCATTCCTTGTGGAATGCCTCGCGGAAAATAAAAACATGTCTTGACCATCGAAATAGACCTTAATTTGGTAGGCCTTTGCACGCCAAGTTTAGTAACTAGCTAATCGTGTAGTTGATTGAAACGCTTCACTGAAGTTGGTTGTTAAATTGGACTAGTACGGTGTGCTGTCAAACTTAGTAACTTCTATCAGACGAAGGCCATCGAAGCGTAAGATTTGGCTGATCAGTCCAACCAGCTGACTGTGTGCATTCTCATCGCAGCGCATAGCTGAACGTTTCCATTCCAAGGCACTTTGCTGAAGGATTGAACGCACTTGCGTTGTATAGGAACTTGGGCCACGGTACCACTTTCTTGCATAAAAGTGCTCTTCTCCAAGCTTCTGAAGAACGACAGGCAATAACATCCGGTATACAGAAGAACCCGTATAGCTCCAGTGTGGAATTGAAGAAGATGAACTCGGTATGGTCTACAAAATTCAGTCTGACGAATGGGACGTACAATATGTTAACCAGACTATAAGAAAACTTGCCACTAGAATACACAAACAGGAGCGTGCCAGCGGAAAACGTGACCCAATGTCACTTGTTTAAACCCACGAAGACAACGGGAAAAATCAGTTCATCCGGGATTAGGTTCAAATGATTGCTCACGGAAGAATATGTGAGTATCTCTCTTGCCGGGACATGATTAGACTCATTCAGCCGATCGAAATAACTATCACCTCACAAGCTTTGGCACCGGTCACGTGGTCAATCCAAACGAGTTATTTCATGTTATCTACGGAGTATATGGTAGACTGGCAGTGTCGATTCAGCGGCGTAGCTTGACTACAGACGAAGCGGTCACTGTATGATTACGAACTTCAATAGTATGCAGTTAAAAACGATTCCTACTTATTCTTGGTCGTGTGACACGAATCGATCGATCAAATCGATCACTTCGGCGGCCCTCTTCCAGCACCCAATCAAGTGAGAATTGGATTTTCCTGAAAACTGCGTTTTTAATTCAGTCACAAAAGATAATTATGTACTGATCCCACAACGAGATCTTGAGAACAGTGACTTCCGTCATGCTGTGTTCTTGCTGAAACTATGGTAATACTCAAACAATTCAACTGAGGATGGCTCCTGAGAAACAGTATTTCCGGGAGACAACAACTAACATCCTGAGGCGATTGCGTAGACTATCGGACAGAGTGCTCGTTGGCTAGCTGCCAATGAAAATCCATGTAGGTAAATAAATCACCTTCTATTTCCTCATCTGATACGTCTGGGTAGGTGCGATCTCCGGCTTTCTGTCAACCTTATGTTCTAATTGAATCCAAATTGGACAGATTTCGACAAATACTCGCATTTGTGTACGGTCCAGGTTTTCACGGAAGACTCACCTGAATCCAGCGGAATCTCTTGTTTATGACAGTCCGTTTAGGGGGCAGCGCCTACTTGCTGATCCTGAAGGAAGATGAGACCGGTAACGGGCTGTCGGGGTTTTCAGCAACCTTATGAGTAGTGTGTAACGTCTAAACGACGACATATTGCGATATCTGAAACTGAGGCAATCTGGTGCAGCAGATTCGGTTGAAGAGGATCACCACAAACGAGAGGTTTCGCTGCATTGAGTTTTCAAGATTACGGTACTCACAGAGACATGGAACGGTCGGTACGGGCAATCTGAAATAAACGGTTCGATCTTCGGAGTCACTTATGGTATCGCACTGCAAGACATTTCCGCTGAAGCATCGACACGATAATTTTCTTATCAAATAATTACACATGTACTACTACGTAACCGACTCACAAAACCACCCCAAAGTAGAAACAAATTGGGGTTGCCTCTAGTCTGTGAGGAAGTGTTGTGAGGTTGCTGGGTCCATTGAAAGAAAGGCGAGATGGCTGACGGAAGGTCCGTGGTTCAAACCCGACCCGGTGCCTCTCGACTTCCCCTGTCTGGGCTCGGGCAACCTGGCAGTATACCAGCCCTCGTACTTCCTTTGGGTGGCATGGCAGCTAAGCACCGAAAGGGGGCTACAGCTGAACGACTCTTGAAAATGCATATAATCCGTCTTTCTACTAGCTTATATAGCCTATATTTCAATGAGAGAATATCTGAAAATTCATCAAACAATAGAATTATTATGGAAGATGGAAGGATACTAGCTCACAGTAGTTCCGTGACATGTTGGGTCTCGCAGAGGAGACAGTGCATCGAAAATGTTGCTTCGCATTATTCATGTGGTAAGCTGCAACGCCAGCGGCTCATACGGTGTGATTTGTACACCACCGCCTGTAGATCCACCAATCAGGTGATCAGTAAGTCACGTGCTGCCGGTCGCTTTACACAGGCATCGGTTTCGCCGTCTTGAACGTGTCCGTTGATGTCCAAACCAGCGTACTGAGTGTTTGATGATCCAGAACAGATTGACAGGAGTTTACCAGTCACTGCTTTTCTAGCGGCGACATGCTTCTTTTTGCGTAGTGCGTTTGGATCTAAATGCCTTCTACAATATGTTTGGAGGAATGACGCTTTGGCCCGGAGTGATTACGTGCTTTACCAGTATCTTGGTAACCGAATGGTTCACTGTCGAGTTCACATTGAAGTCTCCCATCAGGCAGTGCTTGGTACAAAGTACCAGAAACTGGTAAGATAATCTCCCAGGAGAAGCAGAAAAAGCTTTTCTGATGATATACTCCTGCACAACGAGTTGCCTTATATGTGCCGCGTGGAAAAAACGCAGATTTTAAAAGTCTATCACCGACTGTTATTATTTCAGTCAAATTTCCAAAGGCATCTGCAAAATCTGTTGGCCTATTTTGAGTTGCCATAAACCGGCTGATGGTTGCTAAATACCGTAATCGTCTTTTTTTTGCTTTTTTCGCTCTAATTTAACCATTAGTTCGTATAAGACAAGATAAAATGAATAGCTGTGTGCTGGTGTGGTTTGCGTGGCTGATTCATTGAGGGTCCGCTCTTACTGTACAAACCAAACATCGTATAAACCCTAAATTCAGTTCTCCTCCCAATACGAACAGGCTTCCAACCTATGCTTCATTCATTGACAGTGTGACCAGTCCTCGTGTCGCACACGTTCAATAAAACGACGTGCCAATAAAATCAAATTACAGCCGGATCTATAAAAATCCAAGTGACCTCCAATAAAACGCATTAATATGGCTGTCAAAACCCGGGTGCCATGAAAATCAACATGAGAGATTTCGGTATAGTTTGAAATATCAGGATAAAGACTTTTATATACGTAGTACACTACTCATAAGGTTGCTGAAAATTCTTCGGCAGCCCACGACCGGTTTCGCCCTTCTTGGGGCTCATCAGGTAGGGACTTGAAACCCTCAGTGACACCGCTGGACAGGACAATTCCACCAAAGATGGAGCTACTTAGGTTTTCTACACACACGTTACGTAATGCTGCGTGGGTGAATTGGATCACTAACAGGACAAAAATCAGTAGTGGCAATAATGACAAGCTTTTGAAATGACTAGCTACCATCCTGTCGAAATGAGTTGGTCAAGTGTAGAGTCCAATTACTCAATTCGGAACGATCGACGAAAGGTCTTTTTTGTGCGTTTATTTGATGCGCAAGAAGGGTCATCAGTTCACATTGGATGCTACCTGTCTTGATGAGGTTTCAAAAGACTTTCACCAAGATAGTCACATAAACCGCACAACCATGTGCAAGCTAAATACCCCGCACGAGTTCCCAACCCATTCATAGACTAATACTGCAGGCGTGGTTTTCCAGCCACCAAATTACTCTTGCATTCCGAAGAATATGGAGACCATCTTCAAATGCAAGCTAGTCGCTACCGACTGTAGGGCGTCTTTTTAGTACCACGGGAGAAAAAGTCGTGGCAAAACTGAGCAAAATCCCGTCTGGTTGCCGAAATTTCGTCGAAATGATAGTTTTCACCCTTCTTGGAACTCATCAATTAGGCGTGGTTTCCCCATTTTCCGTCATCGTAATGTCTTATCTGTACACGAAAGTTTTACGCAGGTTTGTTCTAACAGGAGAATCAATCCAATCTCAGCTAGCCAACCTCTCAAATGAAGTAAACAAAACCTTGATACGAATTTGAACCTCGATACTACAGCATATAAGGAATTTGTATTGATAAAATGCAACAAACTACTCTCAAAAATAGGTTTTTGTGGTAATCCGTGGTCTAATAACTGGGGTGCGTGAAACATTACTCAGACACATTTCTCCTTTTCAACCTCATTTCCTATTCCGGTCACCACTGGGTCGCCATCAGTCCATCACAGTTTCATTCCCGGTTGCTGTGCACAAATCAGTACACGTTCACCAAACTTCTGGTTCGATTCATCCGTCTGTTTGCTATGCACAATAAATAACAAACTCACGCGATGCTCACCAGACACGTGACTAGAATGGTGGATTTGCACAACACAAGTTGCACTGCAAGGTGGTCAGCTGTTTTGTCGGTATTCATTGTGACCTCGAACGATGAAATCCAAATCTGAAATGGTCGTAAGATTTCAGTCAAGCCACTCCCCAGAATTTGTTCAAATCGCACTGATAAGAGACTAAAATCGTGCCACAGTCCCTCGTCAGTCGAGTCTGATTAAGATTTTATATCTGCTCTCTATCCAGTCAAATTTATTGACAGTCGTTTTCATTTTCGGTTATTGACTAGTGAAATTTTGTGTTGTTTTTCATCAGACTGTTCCCCTATAGCGGATTTAGTGAAAGACTGACTGTAAATACTGCATCGGCAACTGGAGCAGTTCAAACAGATGACATCTTCAAAAATGTGTACGATGACCATTTGTCCGGAGACAACTTCGTTTGGTTCGGTTTTTCGAAACCTGTTAAGGGAAGCAATAAAAACGATGTCTACGTAGTGAGGTGCGTAGAACCGAAAAATGGGAAGTTACCTTCTTCACTGATGAGCACTCACTCTAAACTACGACATTGCTGGTACTGAGCTGAAGTTGGACGGATATGCAAATTCCGATAAGCGTGCTCAAAAATCCAGTTCAAAGCAACAACCCTAGCTAACTCAAGCGGTCTGCTGTCAAGTCACACAAAAGTTTTCCTCAAGGTCACTGATGTTCTTAGAAGCTGTACTATCTTCAATTCCAGAAGCACACTCAGTTAAAGCCCTGGAAGCCTTTACTAGTTGCTGTGCCACTGTTCCACTACTCGGTGCAATGTCTCTCGGTCCTACCGGTACCTCCAATCAAGGATCATTCCTAAGAGAGGCCTACAGCACCCTTCTCCATAGTGGCCACTATTCACGAGGGTGATGTTGTTTACCCGATCACTACCATTTCAAAAATACGAACTTTCTATCCGTGAACGGGTGAACTAACAGCTAATCTGTTGAAACTGCGTTTATTCCCAAAGTGCAGTGAACATGAATGACCGATAGGCGCTCAATGCCCGTTGCCGCGTCAAACCGTCGTATACTCGGTATTGTCAGGCTGCGTACGACCTTGAGAGTCACGTGCATCTATGGTGGCAGGTGGTCGAACTGTGTGATAATTTGACACAAACATCCAGTTCGCCATCAGTTTGATGACGGAATTTTGTTAGACAATTTTCACTAGAAGTTGCTGCAAAGAGCTGGTTTTCTGGAGGTTCTGACCATTCCAATACTTGGAACTCACCAACAAGGACTAAGCTTACTTGCCTAATTACCTACTTACACGCTTAATTAATTATTAATTAATTAATTAATTAATTAATTAATTAATTAATTAATTAATTAATTAATTAATTAATTAATTAATTAATTAATTAATTAATTAATTAATTAATTAATTAATTAATTAATTAATTAATTAATTAATTAATTAATTAATTAATTAATTAATTAATTAATTAATTAATTAATTAATTAATTAATTAATTAATTAATTAATTAATTAATTAATTAATTAATTAATTAATTAATTAATTAATTAATTAATTAATTAATTAATTAATTAATTAATTAATTAATTAATTAATTAATTAATTAATTAATTAATTAATTAATTAATTAATTAATTAATTAATTAATTAATTAATTAATTAATTAATTAATTAATTAATTAATTAATTAATTAATTAATTAATTAATTAATTAATTAATTAATTAATTAATTAATTAATTAATTAATTAATTACCTACTTACTTACCTACTCACTTACCCACTGAGTTTCTCGCTTAGTCAATTACTTATTTGCTTACTTACTTACTAGATTGCTTTCTTACTTTGACTGCTAATAAACAAGGTTCAACCGTTCGCTGAGTAAAGGCGGAATCGCTCGCCTGCTAAAGCGGTACCACATTACGGATAGACAGCCTAGAAATGGAACAGTGACCTTGAAAGCGTACCCTAGATTCGTCGGTGCAGATTTACCTTCGTAGCCCCATTTGAATAGGTCAAACGATAGAAATTATCGAGGAGATAAATCATCCATCTATTGACGTAAACCTTTACAGCCTAACGTACTACTGTTGTCTACAAGGCTACCAATTTACATCTGTTTGGGGCCAATCATTTCAGCACAGTCGTCATTCAAAAATGCCGTTTACTTATGCACCATCCACCTGAGTCCACCTGAATCCACGGCATAAAACACCATCAGAAGGTGAGCCGGCTGAATCACATGGCTTTCTAATGCGACTGCACACCACTGTGTTAACGCAGCTGCCTGGGTAATTAGAACCACCCCAGCTACAAGGCACACGGCAGTCGATTTGACAGTTGTCATGTTTAAACTGGTAAAGTACACTTGGACGTGTGAAGCACATGAAGCTTCAAGAAAGGAGAAGAGTGATCCAATGAAAAACAAAGCGACTGATACCCTCGGGGGTTTCACTCCAAATTTGGCACATTGCAAAATGTTCAGTCTGGGCGGTTGACTCAAAAACGCACGCTTAGGTAACTCAGTCAGGTCCGGATTCACCGCGGCGGTTTTCAGACAGAAGGACTGTGGCAATCACCATCGTTCAAGTTTGTGGGAAGGCTAGACAGCGAACCACATCATTGTGTTTTCAGTAGTGCTTGAAATGTTTGAATGAAACAGTTCGGTAAATCCCGGCTACAGAAAGGGATTTGGTGCTGATCTTCTGTGAATTTGGGATAAAATTCTGGATAGATGCGAAGCATTTATGCTTGGAAGGAAAGTACCATCGAATCTTACGCAAATATACGGAAAACTGCACTCACACACATAAATCAATAGACTCAGACGTGTAAAGTCCACTAGACCGTTGTGTTTCCCGGTGCCTAACTAGTTTTTTGCCTAATTATCCCAGACCAGAAGGTTGATCGAATTCAATGCGACGTTTATGGGTCAGAAGGGGAGGCGAATGGAACACATCAAACTGTCATGTAATTGGTCAACCGTCTTGAGAAAATTTTGCATTGTCAGTCCTGTTATTACTCACAAAGTTGAAACTCGTTTCTGAAAGGTACCATTTATTAGTACTCATAAAACGCACGTGATTTTGTACGGTTAGCAAATGAGATGATCAAGAGCGGAGTCGTTGATTTGTTGGGTACTAGCTGTTGTGTACTAGCCTCCGTCCAGCCGCTGTTCGTGAGCACAGCTCGTACCCTGGCTTGTTAGATCAGCATTGCCACACACACCGAGCGGGAGGTGGGTATTGTGTCTCTGGCCGGTTTTCCCATCGTCTCTCCACATCAGACGCACTGCATCTGAGTAGACCGCGATAATTCTTGTCTGGAAGTCATCAAAAACCCATCTTGTTCATGTGCGTTAACGGCGGTAACTGGGTGGCTCGATCCACGTCTGCATCCACTAGGTTATTACAACCAATCTGCATTCCATTGCACTATCTTGGTTAGTGAATCACGTCTAAACACCGATTCTCGTGTCGATGTCTGGAATTCCCTCTTTCGCGTTGCTTGCCAAAAATGGTGTCTAACATCTCGCATTTGTGAAGATTTCATCGAGATACCACAAAAGCATGCTATATTAAATAACATGTGTGTTTTGTTTTTTTTACCCCGTGTGCTTTGAATGGACTGATGGAAAAAAGCAATCAGGGAGGAGAGTTACGACATTCCGTATCTTGCCAGAACTGGTAGAAACAGGACAGAATGGTTCAGGGTGAATGCAAGCACAGATTACTTCCATGCCGGGTAGAACTGATTGGCGGACCACCGAAAAAAAACGTTATTCCACTTCTCTGGTAGTAATGCTCTGGTAAACGTGTTACATTCATGACCGAGGTGACGGAAATAACTCGTTCGTCGGACCACTCACCTGCGCAGAAAAGAGGACCTAATCCAACAGTGGTTTATACACTTCCTACATGAGTCATTGAGGAAGCTAATGGACAAAGACAGCCACCCAGGACATGAATGAGACCAAATGGATTTAAAGGGCGGATTAGTGGGCTGAGTTGTTAAAGGTCACCAGGGAAACACTTTTTATCGTGCGGAGCACTGAATTTAGCCTTACATGCGTGACTCACTATGGACCGGGTGCTTGTACAACTGACATAGTGAGAATGTTACGCCTGAGTCTACAGGATGAAAGAAAAAAGCCCATGTAAACCCAAATCCGCGGTATACAACTAGTAAATAAGCTATCAGAGGCAAATAATTTTGGAAAACCATTTTAGAGAAATACACTCATTCATTCAATCAACTTGGTCTTGTGAGAGACTCACGTGGACTCACCCAGCTGATTCGCTCGTTTACCATACTAGTAAACAACTGAATGTGCTGCACCTGGTGCGATATTCGAAATATCGCAACATATTGTATATTATTATTGTTATATATTATAACCCAATCTGGGGCAGCCGTAGCACTGACCAAGAGTAGAAATCTACAAATAGAGAGGTAATGTTTACTAGATGATTCAGTGAATTAGGCGAAAACCCTTTCCGGTCGTAATGCGAATTCGTTTATCACCCTTCAGTAGTGAATGACCTTTGATAAAAAAATTTCCAGGTAGTTACAGATTATGATAAGTATATTCTGTTCTGGACAGTTCAACTACAGTTATCGATAACAAAACAGCAACAAATGAGATGGCTCTAAGTGACATGTTCCTCAGTTCTAACGAGAGTTTTCGGTTTAGCGGTAGACTGATATGGTGAGACCTACGGAGAAGTAGATTCCACGATGTGGCACTGCGATTTGTCTGTATAAAAGTACACTTCACCTGGTGCCTTAAATGCGCGCGCACAGAAAAGCGGTTCTCGTATCACGAGGCTCTGCCACTGTTCCGACTCCACGGATGGTTAATCGTGTTCCCTCTAAATCTGACAGTGTGTGTACCACCGAACCATCTCAAATGACAAAATTTTCAAGATTGATTCAATCCCGGTCAAACTGCGGGCTCATCCGGTAGCTGTTGTTTTTGAGTACACACGTGATCACCAATTTAAATTTACGTGGATATAATGTTAGCTGACAGATTAAGATGATGTGTACAAATCTCAACCGCACATCTTATATAACGTGCCTTTTTAATTGATTAGCGATATACTAAACCCGGACGACCTTGTGTCTTAGTCCGAGCGTGGTGTTTCAAATTTTGGAGCGTTTTCATCCACGTGACATCACGGAGAGTGTTGACAAAGGACAGCACAAGCGGGGGATTTCGAGTTAGGTTTCCCTGTCACCTCAGTTTGAAAATCTAGGTGTCCTCCATTCATTTTGGCTGAGTGTATATTTCCAAAGTTTACCTCAATTTTAGTATCCCCAGAAAACCATAGAATTAGCATTTTTACGACGATCTGTGTGTCAAAGGCACACTCAATAAACGTAGACAATAATACGCAAAAAATCAATTTTTTCATTGGTCGGGATGAAATACGACGGAAGGCGAAGCAAGCTGATTGGAAGAAGCAGTTTCCCCAAAACAGAAACAGTCAAATTGATTGGATTTATTCAACGTTTGGGTAATTTATGACATAGTTTGGAGTTTGATGTGACATAAGTACCGTTGATCGATTTTCATGGAAAACCACGATGTGTTTCAAAGCTTGACAACAGGGCCGTACAAAATGCCAGCACAGTAGTTGTGCGGGTTACGCATTTAGCTTGGTACCTTTCAAGCCTAATTTGGGTCCCACGAAAAGACGTACAGATATGGTCACCTTAAAACGCGCGATATTCCTCCAAGCAAAACAATGTCATCATTTGGTCTTTTGCGTGTTTGCCTAATTTGATGACTTCTGTTCTGTCGGCGCTCGGAGGGTGCACTTTTCGTGGATCTACAACACAATAGTCTGTCTGGGCTTAACCGAAGTGAGTCCGTCCCGTCGGGTAACCATCCACCTACTTCCCAGACAAGTAAAATAAAGTTCTTTTTCGATAATTGCCTGTCTATCGTTCGTTCTGAGTTGAAAATGAAATCCGAATCTCCAGAAAAACTGTGTGTGTGCATTGAGAAGTAATCTGAAAGTAGCCAGCAAGAGTATTCATTTTAACCAGTTCTATGAAAATTCACCGTCATTTGCACAGATCACGTTATGTCATAAAGCGTAACTATAAAGTACAAAGTAAAAAACACTTTGGGTGATCTAGACCCATCATCATCATCATCATCATCGTCAAAGACAGCAGCGTCAGTCAGCACTCTGAGGTGCCTACACCTCCAACCGCTCAATCAGACAATCTGGAAAGAAACTGACAGCATGAACACCACTGACATCGATCAGCCGCCATTTCTTGCAACGCCTCCAGCCAAGCACAGGCGGGGTCACGGGGACCCCATCCTGGAAGGCGGATAGGTGAAAAGAACCTGATGGAAGCCAGGGAACTGCGATCAATACTTACTAAGTGAGTTGCAGAAAACTTGGTTGATTGCACGCAGTAGCATTTGTAGCTGAGTGCTCCTCTGTAGACCCCACATCGTACTTTGGGACCGATTCACGGGTTGTGTCCACAAGGTGAGAAAGGAACCGAACGAAGTGGTGTACTGTGTCGGTACTTTGTACACACGTATTAGGTCGCTACACGTGGTACAGAATAAGGGCTTCCCTGTATTCTGGATAAGCTCGACCTTTAACCCGTCTTTGTATCTCTACGTTAGCGCGATTCAAGGAGGCGCTTATCTCAGGAGTACCATTGAGTCTAAACTTGAATACATATGAATGCTAAAACTGTTGGATCAGATTAATGTCGAATGGACCATTAACTCAGCACATCATCCCAAGGTGTTCAGTGGTTAGTTTGGATACGTCAGCATCTTTGTGGTAGCATTCTAAATCCTGTGGAGCTAGGAATATCAGCTCGTTTTCCCGTTCAACCCATCGACCTAGATGCCTCCTTACGACGAGTTTGGGAGTATCGTTCGCCATGCATAATGAACAGTACTGGCACTCGTTCTCGTTGAATGGAAGGCGGCTATCCACGCCTCATTGGTATGCGGTTTCTAGCGCACACAGTAGCATGGTGCTCGGATCGAAATGGCTCAATGGTTAAGGCGCGAACTTCCTGACCGGAAGGTCCGTAATTCAAACCCAGCAGTATCTCAGCCTTCGTGCTGCCTATGGTTGCCATGGCAGCTTTGCTCCGGAAGAGTGCTAAAGCTGAGCTATTATTTATTTTTATGGCGCTGGGCTCCATTTTCTGTTATCGGTTATCAGTCAGGTGGAAGACCGGATTTGCTAATTTAATAATCGTTCAGCTGTAAGACCCTTCCAGTTCCTAGCTGCTATGCCACCCCATGGAAGCACGAGGGCTGAAATGCTACCTGGTTGCCCAAGCCTAGACAGGGGAAGTCGAGAGGCAGAGGTCGGCTTCGAACCAAAGACCTTCCGGTCAGTAAACTCGCTCTCTATCCACTTGAGCCATCTCGCGCTCAAGCTGCTAGGAGATAAACGATGCTGTCACAGTTTCACCATGCATCTTAGAGTACTAGAAGAACGGCGGGCAATTTGTCATGGCCGCAGCTAAAAGTACAGGATGAAGAGATCGATTTCTGTGTCCGTGACGATTATCCCACCTTGAAGTCTTATCAGGTGGTAGGCATGCAGCTGTGTTATTCTCTGTTCGATGGCAGACAGTGACGAAGCATCAAGTGATTTTCACTGGCATTTAAAGCAACAAAAGCGGATGTTGGAGCGGCGTAAACTAATGAGTCAAGTTTCTTCAGTCTTTCCTTGTATCAAATGTTGATTCAAAATTCAAAAATTTTACCTGACCAACCATAAAATTATGAAGCAAGCTAACATGAGATCCCCGCAGGATAGCAGACTGTTCACCCACTGTAGTGGTAAAAGCCTTCTCCAAAAAAAACGGCATACTTAGATACACATCCGTGCTTGCTTATAGCCAATGGAACCGATTGAGAAGTCATCGTTTCAGAAGGCCATAAAGCCGTGGTTGGATTGCATTTTTGGGGTAAGATCGATACCAACTACCTTGCCCTAAGGGATTTATCACAGACCGCAAATATCTGCCAACTTCAGCTTTACTCCTGTTCAGGATGATAGATGTAATATTTGCATTATCGATCTGCCCGTAAGGACCCCCAGCTAGGTGTTGCGTGACCCTCTGCAGATAATCACTCTTGTTCATGAACATATCGGCCTTACCCTTATCCGCTTTTGCGATCACTATGCTGTCCACCTGTTTTACAGTGTTTGACGCTCTTCGCTTTGTTGGTCTACTATTTGGAGCTCCTGGCTGTTGGGACTTCAGGACAGTGACCAGCTGTACCCGTGGCTTCTCCACCGCCTCCATTGGCGGAAGTCTTTGAAACACAGAGTCAACACTGGGGATTGGTTTATTTTTTCTATTTATTTAATCGATTTTCGCTGACAATCGTATTGGGATATTAAAAAACCGCGTTTAGAGCATAATGGCTTCAACGTGATATGCTCTACTAACACACACACACACATAAAAGTGCTGATCACTGCTCGCAAGTGAAGCCAATCAAAGCCAGAAAACGAGAAGCCGTGTTGCCAACCAACAGCAGTTTAGTTACTGGCGCGTTTTGATAGTCGCGAAAACCAGACAGTCACAAGTCGCATGAAACAGTTACACCTTGGAAATGAAAGCCTGCATAAATGAAACCTGGCCAGGAATGCACCTGAACAAAAGGTAACACGTGCGGGTGGTGCTGAATGCACCTGAACAAAAGGTAACACGTGCAAGTGGTGCCAGGAATCACTCTATGAAACCGGATTATATCCCCGATGATCACTCACTGTGTTTGGCAATGAAACAAAGTCAATCAGTGTGTAAACCTACATTTTCTCAAGTTGATCCACCTGGTTATTCTCAAGCAATGTGTCCCACCAAACACTCGTCCGATGTCTCTTCCAAATGTCTGATTTCCATCTGGCTTATCAAACGTGCAATTGTTTCCTTCCTTGAAGCTAGGGGCTAAACGTTTCAAACAGTAAACAATCAATCGAAAAACTAATAGAATTTCAAAGTGGTGATCTAAACTTGTACTTTTTAAAAAAGTACATTTCAGGTGGAAAATGAGACACTGTGTCCTTTTATTTCGCGTTAAGATACGGATCCCCAGAGTGACAACGACCGTTGGGAAATCTCCCAACATGTCTTCTAAAAAGTGGAGAAAAATCGATTCCCTGTTGAAAATGTCGTACAGAGCTGATTCCTTGTCGATGCTTTAAAACCGTCTTGTTTACTAAGGTACAACTGAACACTGGTAACCAAGATGTTGGGTGCGTTTTACTTCGATCAGGATTTATACTACTCTACCGGTCTGGGTATTTTGCACCTGTTGGTAGAAGATTTGTCCTTGTCACTTGGAATGACCGTTAACGAAGAAAACAATGAGCATAAAACAGGAGTAGTGCCAGTCACAAGAAGCAGGAACCACAAACGTTCGGAAGGTATTTGACATCATTCCGTAATTAGCGAGAAAGTTTCTTCCGTGGCTGTTCCTCTAGCATATGACTTTCATGGTCAGACGCGTTTGCGGGTTGAGAAAACGGTTCTTGTGTGACACAGCAAAGAAATAACGTGAAGGTTTGTGGATGGGAAGATTTCAGGCATCCGACGTGTTTGTGGATTCGTAACTGTTGGCATTCCGTCATTTCGTCGTTACACAACCATACTAACACGGAAGAACAATTAGAGAATCAAAAACTTTGGCCAACATCATCCCAAGGGATTCTGCAGGCTCTAAGCTCTTAGATATTTTCTGTTGTGACAGAGAGAGTCAGATTGTGTGATAACTTGAATTTTTATTTCGATCTTACCAATATTTACTCCCGTTTGTGTCTTGTCAGAAGAATATACACGATATAGGCGTAGTATACTAGTCATAAGGGATCTGAGCACTCTCCCACATGCCACGGCCGGTTTCGCTCTTGTTGGGGCTCACCAGCTAGGCGTAGTCCCCAAATTTATGTTTTACTGGCATCCAAATTACACGAAATTACCGAAATACAAATTTGATTTGATATGCAACTGAGTGTATTTCGCGATAGTTTGGCGTTATTGATTTCAAAAGACATCCGCACACCTCATCATTTTCCATCTGGACTTATCATCAGGCACACACTATACGGTTTTTTTTCGCAGAATCTTGTAAACAGAGTCTTAGTAGGACCGCTCTAGAAGCCGAAATACATTCTGCTTCCTGATGAGCTGCGCAGACAGGAGCGAACTCTAACTGAAAGGGACTTTTGCGAATCAGCAATCAACGGGAAAACAGGTAGTTTAAGGTCGCTATGTACGTGTAAATGCTAGACAAAAACTATCAGCAGTCTTCGTTGACACTTGTTCACTTAAAACAACGAAGGATCATCCAGTCCACCCTGCCGCTGAGAGAACAACCTGCCCAACAGTGAAAAAACAACCTTTCTATCCTCCGTGTTATCTACCAGTTCAACTGAGCTTGCTGTGATAGTGTGGATACTCCCGAACAGCAGGTGGATATATACTGATGTATAGAACAAAACACGAGGCACGTGGTTGACAATGTACAACTCTCGGCCCTGCATCGTCTGTTGTCAAACTCCTGACAGCCACATTCCATTTACTTTACCGATGACAGTCACTCCGATTCCGCGACGCAATCGCACGTGGGTGGTGCAATCCCAACTATAGCTCGCAATTAAAACGAATTCCTCCTCTTTAGAAGCTTCAAGTTTCGCTTCACTTCACCCCCATGTGCTGCGTTTGTAAAGCTGTTTCCCATAAACCCTCCAGAAACGTGGAAATAATGAACGAAGTCTTGCTGAGTTATGATTATAAGACGCAACGCCTTGAATACTTATGGAAAAAGGGTGAACAGAACTAGACATAGCACACTACGCGTAAGGCTGCTGGAAAATCTTTGACAACCCATGACCGGCTTTACTATATTTGAGCTCATCAGGTAAACGCAGTTTCAGGGTTTGTTCTCCTCAAACCTACATAGGACAAATGTCGAAAAATACTCTCAGTTGCACGTGGATTCGGCTTTGACGAGAGACTCAAACGAATCCAGTTGGACCGCCCGTTTATGATGTTCCCTTCAAATGGATGCGTGCACCATGCCTCATATTTCAGCTGGTACGAAATTTTAGAAATCGTGATACATTGTATAGACGTAACACACTACTCACAGAGTTGCTGAAAACTCTTCAACGGCCCACGACCGGTTTCGCCCTTCTTGAGGCTAGTCATATAAACGGACCCCCCGAGTTTCCATCAACCGTATCCTCCAATATGGTAGAATTCAATGTCGCCCTTCAATACGATGAGGTATTTCTGAAATCTTGTCACTGGTAAATGCCGTGTGTTCATGCCTAAAACTGTTAACTTACAAGACTCCGTCAAAAGGTAGGTCCGGAAAAACGGCTGTATTTGTGAGCTTGCCCAAATTTCATTACACCAAGTGTGGCGATTACACAATTGTTGGACCAGTGATATTGTGAGGAAATTTGGTCATTTTCAATTGATATTTTGTGGTTTCACTGAGGCCAATGTATGCCTAAAGGCCTGGGAGCACTGTTTCTTCGTTACTGGGACTCATCGACAGTACGCATATCACAGAGAAATTCGAACCCGGGACCTTCTGGTCAGCAGTTGAACACTTAACTGTTCGGTCTCGCGTAGCTGAACAGCAATGTGATTAGATCTCACCTAGACAGAATAAGGCGCCAGTCGCAGAGAGACAACATCACCTGGCTACATATTGACTGGTACGTCAGCTGACGTCCTATCAGACGGAATTTTCACTCACCATGTAGCATTATTAATCTTTCTCTGAGCCACTTGATGATTGATCGTAGTGTGAAGAGCTTTTTTAGTTTTCGTCTGAAACTTTATTCTGTCACTGACGATACTGATGATTTCCAGTAACGACGAAACAGCTATACAATGCTTCTAGGCGTAGACTGGCTTTATTCACAGACCGAAATCCCGGTTGAAAATTATGGATCGTAACTATAATGAATAGACAGTGAGTGTCATATAGACCGAATCGAGAAACAAAGGCCAGAATTATGGGTCCTTCAATATGAGTTCTGTTCCGTCTGGTTCACAGCAAATATTTCTGAAATATCGGGTTACCAAAATAGACTTGTAGACGACCCAAAATTATCCACAGTGCGCTAAAATCAGTGAATAAATAACACTTATTCACTCTTTTCCAATTACTCTGTTACTGCACGTGAATAAACCGTATTTTCCATTAGGGTAGAAAACTAAATAACCTAGAGTGGCCCTCATTGGCCTAGTGGAGGTATCGAGTAGTGTTAGGCCGACGGCCACAGTAACCTAAAGCCCAAAACACGCTGAACAATTGAAGCAATTCACGTTGTCTTCAAGACAGTGTATCTCCGTGTCAGTAACGATTGTTTGTAGACATCACATACGGTAACTGGGCCTGAGAATTTTTTTTTACACTACCCTCACCATTCACTGGGAACATATCTTCGGTAAGCCAAATTTTCTGTCTCCGAGTAGAGTGACTCCACAGAAGAATGTGGGCCTTAAGCAAATGCAGGTTTTGTAATTCCCTTGACAGGTTCCACTGAGACGCGCGAATGTACTGCGGTTCAACAAATGGGAAGCCATCTAATACCACGGGAGCCAACGGGAGACAAATAGGACACCAAGCGATCAGTCGGCTAACACCATAAAAGCGTCAATAGCAGGTGCTGCATAAGGGGAACATAGCCCAAATTTAAACACATTTATCGATTGCCTGTTTCACTAGCTGCAATGAACAGCTGATCAGGCAGTCGGTCTTCTCCCTACAATACAACATGTTTGCATGGACAGTCTGTTACGTTTGGCAATGGAAAATGAACAAATACCATTTTAATCAAGCAAAACAAAGTTATTCCATAAAGTATTCGCTTTTATCGCCTAAGATTTTAGAAGTAAACGTAGTGAAGTCGGCCATTTTTGCATGAAGCCGGGCAAAATGAAGATGCTATCAACAGTTTGGTATTGGATATGAGTAGAAGCGTGTTATAGAAAACAGAGCCAGGTGCAAACGTAATGCACTACTCATAAGGTTGCTGAAAAATCTTCGACAGCCCACGACCGGTTTCGCCCATCTTGGGGATCATCAGGTAGGCGCAGTCCCCGATTTTCCGTCAATCTAATGTTCTACTTGAACATAAATTGCAAGAACTTAGTGAACTACACTCATTTGCAAATCAATTTGGTTTGTGCGAGAGACTCACCTGAAACCCAGCTGGAAACATCACAAACAAGAGATTCAGCTGGGTTCCAGGTGAGTTTCTCGCAAAACCAATTGATTTGCAAATGATTTTTGTATTTCTTCTTGGCGATAAACCAAACTATTGAGAAACCAAAAAGTGGTTTGTGCAAGATGCCAGGGACACTAAAATGTTTGGGATAATTACACTGGGAAGAAATTTATTCCCAAAACCGGAATTTTCCTTTGTACATGGCAGATAACAGAGGGTAGTAAGATTTCCAGAAATCCATGGAGAAATACAATTCACCTTGTTTGTCCCACGACGAGGATAAATTGAGATAAATTGTTCGCCCCAGGCTCTTTCAATTTGTTGGCTAGTCTTCCAAGAACCGTTTTTCCTCTCGAAACCTGCCTTGCACGACCATCCCACCCGGACCTCTGGATACACACGATGCACACGATTTCCCGTGCTGAGCAAGACGTTGAGCTGGAAAATAGGAAATGGATAACCCTCTTGGCAAACCAAAGCCGAATCTTTATAGTTGGGAAATGGGACAAAACCACGGATATGCAGGATGCTCACAGCCTCCCAGCGTCACGTGGAAATTCGGTTCAATAACATAACCTGGCACTGCAAGGCAGTTGTTTCCAAATTTAAATTGTACTTTTTTTTACCAAAATAAGAGATTCTACGAACAGAGAGAGTTTTCACCTAGATGCTCACTAGATTATTCCCCGGAACCCTTAAAGAGAATATCTTCTGTTACCTTGCGTTTGATTCGCTGCCTTGTTTGAGGTATCCTCTAGTCCCCTAGTTCATATGCTAATGTAATTCACTCTTCTAAATGTTCACAATGGTAAGTCTCTCTCGAGGGTGGGTTTTTGTTTGATTGGATATGAGTAGAAGCGTGTTATAGAAAACAGAGCCAGGTGCAAACGTAATGCACTACTCATAAGGTTGCTGAAAAATCTTCGACAGCCCACGACCGGTTTCGCCGTTGTTGGAGCTCATCAGGTAGGCGCAGTCCCCGATTTTCCGTCAATCTAATGTTCTACTTGAACATAAATTGCAAGAACTTAGTGAACTACACTCATTTGCAAACCGATTTGGTTTTGATGGGAAACTCACCTGGAACCCCCTCGTTTATGATGTTCAAGTAGAACATAAGGTTGACGGAAACTCGGGGACTGCGCCTACCTGATGATCCCCAAGATGGGCGAAACCGGTCGTGGGCTGTCGAAGATTTTTCAGCAACCTTATGAGTATGTACTACGTATATACATGTGTCGCGATATCTCGAATATCGTAGCAACTGGAACATGAGGCGGCCTGGTGCAGCACATCCAGTTGCCTGAAAACACCACAAGCGAGAGATGCAGCTGGGTTCTAGGTGAGTCTCGCAAAACCAAATTGTTTGCAAATGAATGTATTTCGCTAGGAACCAGGTGCAATTCAAATGTATCCTGCCAAAACCAGGCTGACTTGCAATTGAGTGTTTATCACGACAGACGCACCATTTCGTGTTTGACTGGGGGATAAGTTTCTTGCCGCTTCGGTTTCATTGATAAGCTGAAACATTAGTAGACTGTTCAGCGTTTTCAGCCTCTTATAAGTGATATGAAATGATTGAAATTATGTCTTCATTTGAGCTGCTGTGTGAGCTGCTGCCACACGAGTGTGTCTAAATTCATTGACTTCCAGCAAATCTCGTTGTTTTGACACGTCCCGTTTCGTATGCACACGATTCTCATCTAATCGGTCCGTCATTCATCTCGGTCTGATTTTTCTGACCAACCAGACTGAAGAGAAACACTGATCCAATTGCAAATAGGTCGTACCCGACCTGAATGCGAAGCAAGTGGACGAATTTGGGCAAAACACAGGACAAAAATCTGTGCTTCTCGGCAGGAATGATCAAAGTATTGCGTAATAATCCGTAGGCTGGTCACCGGGGTAAGTGAATCAGCTGATCAAAAATACCAGGTTTTCCTACCCGGTATCCTGTCTCTCGGATGAAATAAGTCTCTTTTGCTTGATTGAATTCTGACATGAAGTACGGGAGTAGGCGAACAGCATCCGGAAAACATGTGTTCAGAGATAAGAGAATAAACTGTAGATCGAGAGGTCGAAATCTGAAGGTGTAAACTGAATCTCAGACGTTCCTAATGAGGATTTAGTCCTGTAAGTGTAGCCGATTCACGCTGAAAGTGGGGGAGCGCTTCCCAACTGTTTCATCCTTACTGGGATCCAACAGTCGTAGGTAACTTACAAAATTCCCGAGAGTCTCGACCTCTCGGATAGTAGTTTATCAGCAACGGCTGATCAGTTAACGATTAGTTTGCATTTGAACACGATTTAAAGCCAATCATCCTTCAGTTATGGATTCCACGTCACGTGGTCATGTGGTGATTGACTGACCCCAAGAGAGATAAGTTTTCAGACGTAAGTTTCACTCATTGAATGAACTGTGTTCTTCCTGTGAGTTATTTACAACCATTACTTTCATTCGAGAGAACTAAATCAGCTTGAGTTTAGTATGCGTCAACGTCGATCGATCCAGAACAAAGCGACAACACGTAGAAATCAAATCCCGGGACCACAAATGAGTGTCTCAAAATCTAATGCTTGTTGAATACTGCTTGATGAGCAGGGCCAAAGCAGTCAGGACGAAAAAAATCGATATTATTTTCTGGCTACACACGTTTCGTTAGTAGATCAAATTTACCTGAACAAGATTTGCGTGTTGTTTTTTTCTGTCCACAAGGTCATGGAAATTATGACAAGACTAAGGGATTTCAAACCACCTGGTCACCTGGTTTGAGCCCACTTAGTAGCAAGCAGTTCATGGACAAATCCTCACACCATCTGCACCAAGCCTTGGAGGTCACAAATTTACTGGCTGCAGAGGGGAATTTGTTAACTTAGTATGCCAGTTTTCTAACCATGTGTCTGGCGAGGATTTGCTCTAAATCTTCACTCACCCCGTGCTTCAAGAACGTCGATGTTTCGTAGAGTAATTTCAGCCCCATCCTCCTCTTCAAGGCGCAACATACACTCTGAGTCGACAACTTTTGGGGCTCCGAGATCTTTTCGGTCGTTCGCTAAGGAAACACCATACTTGACGTGCGACAGAGGAAAACATCTGCCTCCCTAATGACTGATGTTGTCTTCAAGGGATTACAGCATTGTAATCGCCATTGATCAGCTGATGCTCCTTCAAAAAAACAAGAGAGGAATGCTGCAAATATCCTTGTGTGTGTTTGTCTTGAAAAGCCGAATCGATTCGCCATAACAGTATCAGCTTCTAAGTGACTATCCACTGTGAATAAGGATGGAAGGCATGAAACAAAACCTGAGTGAATAGCGTGTGAACGACCCCATCCCTGACCTGGTGCAGTTGTTCAGATTCGTCCACACCTCATCGGGTAAACACTGGGCTCGGGTAATCCAGCACACTTCGTAGTTGTGTCAGTCGAATGACTCGCCCGTCAAGAACTTCAAATCAGTTGGTGCAATAGCTCTTGGAAAACTAGCCACATCTCAGCCGCTATCGGTCTCCCTCACCCTCCTCGATACAGCATTTCGTCGCGGGCAGAAGGAAACTAACCTTTGGCGTACCAAAGAAGTTGCATATTAGTTCAGAAGGAAACTAACCTTTGGCGTACCAAAAAAGTTGCGTATTAGTAGGCCTTCCTGGTAGAACACACTCTCGTTGGTGCGACATCTTAAAGTCCCCTAAACAGATTTCCTCATGTGAGTGGTGTAGCAGGGACTAGTTAATCGTGCCTCTTCAAAGGTTGCCCCAAAACGAACATTCCGGATTCTGACACATCCACGGTATTTTCGAACAGAGGTTTTTAGGAATCAATGGGTTTGTATCAACCAACTTGAAACAAATCATCACCCACAGCTGCAGACTTAAACAGACCCCAATTAGACTTAGGGACAAAGTATCCATGCAGCTCCGTGGAGGCAAGCGAAACTGTGATTTCTAGCTCATTCATTCGAGTAGACAAGACACTCGCTTCCTCCGCGAGGAAATTTGAACTAACAGCTCAGGTTAGGGACAGATTTCACTTTGCGTTTGATCACCAAGAAAGGGCATTCACGGGTACACATAGCTGACAAACAATCAGAGAATTTGTAATACAAGGTCAAAACGCCAAAAAAGGCAAGAACCATTTCAACTAACTATCGTTTACACTATATTTCAGTCAGGATTGGCAATAAACTAGAGTTGTGCTGATCGATAATTCTTTTGATACTGATAAATCAGCAAAATATCACGTGACTGTCATGTCAACGCATGGCGACCAAACTGGAATATCTGTAATCTGAAGGATACGTTCAGTGGCGCAAGAGAAATTGTCTCACGCATCTTTGAGTTCAGATCGGTTTCACCAAACTAATCAATATCTACCCAAAAGCAACATATTTCCAGGTTAATCACGAATTTGTTCTGTAAATCAAACTGTCAGAAACCCGGAGAATACTTTACGACTACTGCATGCACATCTCCTTGTAGGTCCTTGGGATGATTCCCGGTGGAGATGAAACAGCTGTAACATGTTCCATAGCCGCTTCTCACTGACTTCTTCCATCGACACAGCACCGGGATTCCCGAAGCTCTTTAAAATTTCTCGTTTTTTAACCACCCAAAATTTATCTCAACAACTATCCCCATTTGCATATCAATTTGGTTTTCATGGGAGGCCCAATTGGAGCCCAGGTGACTCTTTCGTTTGCAATTTTCTTCAGCAACTGAATGTGCTGCACCAGACCACTCCGTGTTTCACTTGGTACAAAATTCGAGATATCGCATAGTTGGAAGAGCTTACACCAATTTCCTGCGTAATATCTTACGTCTTTGTTCAAAAATTTACTTATAAATCCCCTTAGTATTGCGCAGACGAGTTGGAGAAAATGACGTCGGTTTACATATATATATATATATATATATATATGTATATATATATATATAGTCAATCTTATTCCCTCACGTTTGTCCAGTTGCCATAGCATCGTAAAAACAGGCAAAAAATTACCACAAGAAGCAGATACCTAACATATATCGATCACTGTTTACTGGTACGTCCGTTTCGAATGCTCGAAGTTCCGACCTTGACACGACCAAGCATATGTAGTGCTGGTCAACTCTAATCTAATAAAAACTCGAGTCCACTTCTCTCCCCATTTGGTGCGAATAATTGCATCAGGGCAAGATGAGGACTGTTCCCTCGACAGCATCGCTGTTACACACGAACCAACTGTCCACGTTTCATTCACATTTGCCAAACGAATTTGCAACAATTAACTGACAAACGAGGAAGCAGCGGACAAAGGGATTACAGCTAATTGAAGTTATTCTTTCTCAAAGACATTTAAGACGTGCAATGAGCATATTTGACCTTGATGAAGAAAACTGTTTCTCTAGAATGAATGTCATTCTTCGCCACCTCAGTTTCCAGTCGTTGTGGTCTTCCGTTCAGGTGAGACTCTACTGGAGGAGGCTGTCTTTTCAATATGGAATCTCCTTAATTCTTGTGAATTTTGATCGAGAGACGGAATAGTATGGGTATATTTTTTATATCTTGCTTCCAGTACGATCGGAAGGGTGATGAAGACTGTTTTATCGTCTATTGGTCACCAGCGTGACCTACGTGTCACTCATGTGTCGCGCATACAAGTAAATTACCGAGCAGCTAACTTGGATATCACATCTTGCTAGTGAGCATCGCTCACTATCGAAAATGGAGCAATGAAGTTTACTTTTCAGGGCACATCCATCCCTAAACAACGCTCATGCAGAGGCGCAATACCATGACATTATCGTGATGGTTTCTTGAAATCCAGTGACATGTGTGTTTCAATGAATGAGATACTTAGGAATCACGGATCGGCATGGTAGAGTTCTGCTCATGAACGATGTCTGATCCGAATATCTGTCATTTTTCTGTTGGTAAAACAATGATAGTGAACACACGACATATTGAACTATATATATATATATATATTCAGTGACAGAAAACATGAAAATGTGTGCGCCTGATTTTTCTTTAAAACAACACAGGTTGGAGTTCAATCTCAATCAATAAACTTCGCGACTGACAGATAACGCGGTAAACATCTTTGCCTTTGTCGACGTACGTGCCCCAGATCCGATGGTGAACCAAATTTCTTCTCTAAATGAGAGACAAACATTTTGGTTGGGCATTGAGCTTAGCGAGAAATCCACTTTGAGTTGTTACCATCCTGGAGAGATAACAGTGCTGTGTAGGAAAGTTTTTGAATCCTCTTTGAAATCGTGTCGGTGCGAGTTTGGTTCAATCACTGGCAGCACTGTCCACTTACCTATCTCAAAGTGGTTAGAATGGATGCCGAACGGAAGGCTTGTTCACAGACCCTTCAAATGCTGGGACACTCGCATTTCACACTCATTTCCTCGTGGCCATCATCCATCTCCTCAAACCCCAATACACAATGAATTATTTCACTTGCCCCATTGTTTTACCAGGGGAAAAATGACAGAAAATCGGATCGAACATCGTTCATGAGGAGAACGCCACCATGCCAATTCATAGTTTCTAAGTATCTCATTCATACCTCATGGAGGTAGCAAAACCCATGTCAGTGGATTGCAAGAAGCCATCACGGTAACATCATGGCATTGTGCCTCTGCATGAGCGTTGTTCAGGGATGGATGTGCCCTGAAAAGTAAACTTCATTGCTCCGTTTTCGCTAGTGAGCAATGGTCACTAGGAAGATATGACCTCTAGGTTAGCTGCTCGGTAATTCACTTGTATGAGTGACACATAGTTCAAGCAGGTGAGCAACAGATCAAAAAACGGTGTTCAACACCTTTCCGATCAAACAGAATCATACTGGAAGCAAGACATAGAAAATATATATTTATACCATTCTGTCTCTCGGTCAAAATTCACAAGAATTAAGGAGATTCCATATTCAGAAAGACAACCCCGTCCAGGAGAGTCTCACCTAAACAGAAGACCACAACGACTGAAATCCGAGATGGCGAAGAATGACACTCGTTCTAGAGAAACAGTTTTCTTCATCAAGGTCAAATATGCTCATTGTACGTCTTAAATAACTTTAGGAAAAAGTAACTTCAATTGGCTGCAATCACCTTGTCCGCTGACTCGTCGTTTGTCAGTTAATTGTTGCAAATTCGTTTGGCACATGTGAATGAAACGTGGACAGTTGGTTCGTGTTTTTCAGGTAAGCAAGCTATTCACTAGCCGGGTATTCCATTATTTCGCCTTTTTTCTATCGATTGGCACAATCGCTGTTGTTCAGGTGTATATTTTACCCCACGTTGATCGTCATAGCTGAACGGGAGTAAACATCAGAATTAAAAACACCAAAACAATGGGACCTGTTCATTTTTGGAACACAACACGGAGAACTGAAATGGTATTCCACGAAACACTGCAGGTATTCCTCTGGAGCGCTTCAAGTGTATTCTAGGGAACACCATCAGATAGATAAATATTTTAAAAAAACGCTATCGTAAGCAAGTCAAAAACCGAGAGAGTTCCGGAGATGTGATCGACCCGTTCTGTTTACACAGTCCTGGTTTCCATGTTCTGAAAGCGACATATTCGAAAAAATGTATAGTCTTACGGTTGGTGGTCTGTACAGGATGTAAAAAACTGCTTTCTGATTGAAACAGTGTTCTATTTTCGAGTAACCGATGGATTATTCGTGAAGTCGTTGTCACTCACATGTTTACCTCCGGATTTTAGTATGTAATTGAGCATGGTCGGACTAATTGATCTAAACGATGCCATATCCAAATCCGCATGTGTTCCGCCTATCTGAGTCGAAGTTCTCCCTCAGTTCTGTCAAGATAGGTTGCCGAGTACCCGCACGTAAGACGGTGGGCGAGAATGAAGATGACATGCTGAGGTAAACAAAAATCGTTCAGCTGTAACACCTGTTCGATGCCTAACTGCCTAGAAGGAAGCATGAGGGCTGGGACACTGCCGAGTTGCCCGTGCCTAGACAGAGGAAGTCAAGATGAGTCGTGCTGAGGTAATGGAACTTTGAGTATAGCAGGTCTGGATTTGGTTGAAACGGTAGACAATTACTGATTTGTCGTTCGTTTGACAGTCGTGCTTAAGCGTAGCCCAACGATATTGAGGATTTAGCCCTATCCGAAAATGGAAACAGAAACTGTGTGAACAAAGCAGTCGATCACATTTTTTGGTACTCCTCTAGACATTCACTTTGTTCATCGTTTTCTGTTGTTTTGTTCACAGTATTCTTAGTATACAGTCGAGGAGGCGCAACCAAGCTACCCGGTGTATCGTGCAAAAATTCGTTTGTCTTTGTGCTCTCTTCAGGTATGCAATGACTAGGTTGTGTTACAAAAGAAACTGTTTTACTGTAGTCGTGTAGATAAGGCGCCTATAAAGTATTATTCACAAGCGACCTACAGTCCTTAAAACAAACCTGTATGCTTGATCAAACGTCCTGTGCATCATTGAAATTTGTCTTCCAGGGATTTACGTAAGTTATTGTCAGAACCTAACAGGCAGGGTTGCTTCCAGATCCTCCACAGCTCCGGGGAGAAAACATAATGGTTCCAGGTCTGATAACCTGGAGCCCCCCTGAAAAATCTTACGTAAGCTCACAACTGATCAGAATAAAATCGCTTTTCGTACTTTTTAAAAGAACTTTTGCTGAACCACATGAAAAACGAAGTGGTTGATGTCATCAGCTACTCGTCTGAGTAGTGCCCTGACGGACGCATCGCTGTGCGCAGCACCCAAAAGGTTCTGCACAGAAATCCATAGATATTGTGTTTGTTCTTTCGGGTATGTTCTTTCGGAGGTACTTGACCTTGACCAATGGCTGTTTAGGTTCCTTCGTGATTTCAACTTATACGTTTGGTCCTAAATGCTTTTCCAAAGAGATTAGTAATGTGGCGAAAAAATTGGTTTGGCTTCGGAACATTCCTTGAAAATATCGTTTTTTGGTTGGCCGATCGATGATACGGCATCCCAGCCCTCGTGCTTCCTACTCGCAGCCGAAGCAGCTAGGCACCAGCTGAACGCAATGTGTCTGTGCAACGTGAACCATCCTCAAAGACGAATTCGCAGCGAGCTGACGATGAATTGGTTCTCCTTCGAGTGTGGTTTCTAAATCCATCTTTGTACAAAAAGCGTGCAAACAGTTCAAAGGTCACGACAAGCATAAACAGAAACAACACATCGTACGACTGTATTACGATAACCTTGGACAAACTGAGTGGAGAGGGCATGCCATTTGACTGAAACTGGTGTTATACAATTCATACACTGTATATGTGCATGTATAGGTTTACATAGAACGTTCACTTGTTCGGTCCACAGAAAGCTGTCTGGCCAAAATTCATCATTGCGTGTGGTTTATGGTAACTGACGCATTGTCTCCGTGAGTAAAGTCTTTCAAACCGCTGCCCCCCCCCCCCCGCAGTCGGTAGCCCTATACACTTGTCTTTGGAGGTCACACTTACAATATTTTCATCGCAGAGCAATATTTGAGTAAACTTTGTGCATTCAGAAACGCAAACTGTCATCTATTCCAAAAACAACAAAAGGGCTGAGTTTTAACCTGGGGTCGTCTACCAGAGCAACAGAAATTCGGGAATGATTGCTTGGTTTGCTCATTGCCGAAGCATTGCTTTCTCTCTCCCCCCCCCAAGTAACTCCCTGCCCCCCGCGCGACCTCCGCCTCCGTTGCCGGGTTACTTATCCATGTGTCAGGACCGTATCAATCCGAAATTAAATTTGATGATGATTGACCATCGCGATTTTTTATTTTAGTTCGTGATAAAGGTCGCTCAACTTCCAGAGCACAACAAATGTGAACGCGTTAGCGATCAGTAGGTTACTGAGGCGCGCATATTTTTTTCACATATTACATCGTACTGTGGAATTTGAAAGTTCACGTCCTCTTATCAATGCGAATTTAAAACACAGGCATGAAATTTATTATTTTAGTTGATGAAATTTCATTTAAAAAAATATTGTATCAGCTGTTTTTTTGCGTATCAGGTGACAAAAATGAGTAAATGGGTATGGATTTCACCAGGTACAATCTAACAGTGAGTTGACATTTTGAGGGTCTCACCAGGGTTACCTTATCATAGGAGACGTAATGTAAGGTCAAATTATTGTTGTTGTACTTATTATATGATGTTCTGATACATACGCATACACATATATACCTATATGTTTGCATTATATTGATTTGATTTATTGATTTTATTGATTTTATTGATTTTATTTTATTGATGCTGTTCATTCTTGAAGAAATGTTTAAACAACCGAAATGCTAAATCGTTCGTTTGTAACACCCTTTTGGTATCTAGCTTCCTTTCCACCGAGGGAAGAACGAGGGTCGGAATTTTTCCAGCTTGTCCATGCCTAAACAGGAGTAGTCGCGATGCCTTGGTGGGGTTCGGACCTCAAACCTTTCGGTTGCTAAGTTCGGGTTCCAAACACTGAGTTACCTCAAGCTCGTGTACCTGATTCGTTGTTATATTATACCCTTGACAGAAATTTAAACAACTAAATTAGAAGGCGCATATATATTGCGGCGAAATCTAAAGAGATAAGTTCAGTGCTCAATGACTCGTACATGCTGTAAGTACCTTTTTGACTGTGAACGTAATACACTACTCATAAGGTTGCTGAAAATTCTCCGACAGCCCATGACCGCTCTCGCCCTTCCAATTTGGGCTCATCAAGTAGGCGCAGTTCCCAAGTTTCTGCCAACTTATGTTCTACATGAAACCAAATTGCACAAAATTAACGAAATACACTCATTTGCAAACCAATTTGGTTTTGCGAAAGACTCACCTGGAACCCAGCTGATTCTCTCGTTCATAATCACTCTGCTTTGTTCCAGAAACGTAATCAAATTCCGAAAGCGATGCGTCAATGAGGTTTTGCCAAACTAATCTCCCTCCCATAAAATAGCACGTTTTTCGTTTATGTATTGCATTGTACGTCGTAGTACGTCGCGGAATCTAAAGTGAGCTCTTTCTGCTCCCGTTAGTTGACAGAAGTGAGGCATTCCGGCTGGACAAATCCCAGCATGTGGATTTGCATGACTTGTATAGAGCTTATTCGGTTCTGGACCCCAGATAGCCAGAGAAGATGGAAGTGCGGACGATATGCCGAAATAACTGTAATTTGAGTTGGTTTACTGGTCGTTGTTGTTGGTTTTCTTTCCGATTATCTTTGTTTTTCGCTTGGAATGTCTTTTTTCAAGAGCTGACAGGCGTCGGTGTGCACGAGTGCCGTTAGCACCAGAGTCGGTGTAGTGAGAGTACACCTGTATGGTTATCCTAATGCGCTTTTTATTACCAGGTACATATTCTAATCACCATTTGAAAACTATTCAGTATTATGTTCATATTCACACCACTCTCGTTTGAACGGTCGTCCTCCTGTTCTGGCGTAATTATTCCGGTGAGTCCACACCAAAGGGAAGCACTGGACTCGAGTTTCGCTCTTATTAGAGCTCATCAGCAGTGCATTCAGTATTAAAATATCTGGGAACGCCATGATAAGTGAGTGCTCGTGTACTAAAAAAACGACTGAAAAGCCCTCAGCATTCAGAAATTCTAGTTGACCAGGGGTCATGAAGCGCATGACCTCGAGCCCGCATTTGGCATTGATCAACTGCTCCAGTTGACAACGGGGTGTGATCAAGTAAGCTTGATGTGCATTGAAGGTCAGTAAGACCTGTATATTCGTAATGCACTGCTTATAAGGTTGCTGAAAATTCGTCGGTAGCCCAAGACCCGTTTCGCCCTTCTTGGGGCTCATCAGGTAGGCGCCGCCCCCGAGTTTCTGTCGATCTTATGTTCTCCTTGAGAACAAATTGCACGGAATTAGGGAAATACACTCACTTGCAAACAAATTTGGTTTTGCGAGAGACTCACCTGGAACCCAGCTAAATCTCGCGTTTGTGATGTTTCCAGGCAACCGAATGTGCTGCACCAGGCCGCCGCATGTTTCAGCTGCTACGATATTCGAGACCTGTTACTTCCTCAAAAGTACACAAAAGTCCATAAGGTTTACGCCGTTTGCCATGCCACTTGCTATGCCTACCTTTATCTACACAGTAGACGCAGTCTCAAAGTAGTTTTGGAATTTATCACCTTAAAATGTTCACACACGGATAATCGTATAGGTGAACAAGATCTTGTACATCACCTAGTCAGCTTTATCATCGTTCTTACTGACAGTTTGTGATGAAACGACTCAGGCACAACATCTATGCCAATGAATTACAGGGATTACATGAATCGACCAAGTTGCTCTGCGTTTATTGCAGTAGAAATGCTAGTTTGTCCACGAGAACTGACGATTAAGTGAAATCCAAACGTTTTCTTACTGTCGCTAGTCGATGTACTGCTCATTGGGGAAACCAATCAAAACACCGTTCAACCCACATAGTTCATGCAGTTCTCTTTCATCGAACCTTGCAGAGCCGGCTAAAAAAACTAAGCGCGGCATCCTTTGATGCTCGTCAAAGCGCTTTGAAAATAAATGCCAGCTATTTTACGCAGGTGGACAATACGCAGAGGCAAAGCGTGTTTGGGGAGACCAAAGCAGGAAAATCCCATGTAACGAGATTTCGCGCTGCTAAAAAGCCGTACACTATTTCATGCTTATTGGGGATCATTGGCCGTGCGCCGCTTACGGCAGTGAAGCATCAGCGTTCAACAATTATGTTATGCTGGCGATGATGATGATGATGACGGTGACTCTCACGAAGCCCCATGGAATTTAAAACCCGCAATCCCCTGCCAGTGGTTTCAACGCTTAAGCGTTCGATCACAATCCACCAATCAGCTTTCTGGTTAACTCGCACTGGAGCCAGTCATCTTTCGGTCACGGGACTCACATCACATGGTCACGTGTTGACTGGTTTCACTTACATTATGAAATATCAGTTGGAAAATACCAAATCTCCTCACGCCACCACAAATCTTATCTACCCGAACAAGTGGTAATGCTTCCCCAAACTTGTCACCTGTAAAACAGAAAAACTTCTCTGGAACTATTTTACGTCATCAGTAAACAGTAGTTATGTAAAAACCGATCACTGCAGTTACGGTGGTAGCCTGATTGCGCCTTCCATAATTCTGTTCCCAAGATTTTCAACTGTTCTTGTTTAAGGATTTGCACCGCACCACACTGAAGGGCTTCAAAGTGTATTTTTCACTTGTAACAGACACTCATATATTCTCACGAAAGCATACTACTCACAAGGTTGCTGAAAACTCTTTGACAGCACACGACTGGTTTCTCGCTTCTCGGGGCTCACCAGGTAGACGTAGTCCCCGAGTTCCCGTCCTGCTTGAATCGAAATTGAACTGATTTCGACAAATACATCCATGTGCACATCAATTTGGTTTCCAGTCGAAGAATATCATAAACAAAAGATTCGGTTCAGTCTCTCGTAAAAACCAAGTTGATATGCAAATAAGTGTATTTTTCGAAGACACTCATGTGGTTTACGTGGCTGTTCTTGGCGAAAGCCTGCAGTGTAACTTTCTGCATAAACACAACCTGCTGGAATGATTGCGTGAGCTCCTCCTGACTTTGTGCACGTTACGTCATTCACCAGTACGAGGTCCTGCTCTTCTCTGGGGAGTATTCTAACCAGCTAATGTTTATCTCCTAGCGGCTTGTAAAAATTACAGAATGCAGCTTACAATCATCATCATCATCATCATCATCATCATCATCATCCTGTTACCGCAAATGATACTTGAATATGCGCAGTGCTCAACAGTTATCAGGTGAATCCGATCAAATGCTTCCGTGGACCGTGTAACAACACACTGTTCCAGAGTCCACTGGTGGGTGCGACATTCGCTCGAAACGCAGCCGGTTGACATCCGCAATTAAAACATGATGTGAAGCCGACGTTTCTGTTTAATTCCAACCGCAGTCGAGTTCCCACATTTCTTATTACGGACAGAAACGAAAAATTCTTTGGGTTGCAACGAGCAAAACACCGTGCAGCCCACATAGTTTATCCAGTTCTCTCTTATCGAACCTTGCAAAGCCGGCTAAAAAACCTAAGCGAGGCATCCTTTGATGCCCGTCAAAGCGCTTTGAAAACAAATGCCAACTATTTTAAGCAGGTGGACAATACTCACAGGCATTCCAGTTTGTGTCAGTTAAAAGCGTAGGAGCTTTTTAGCGCCACAATTCGTACAAAACACACAGCGACGATAGACCGTCCAATCCAGCATCCTCTGCATTCTTTTGTATGGATTTTCACGTTTTAAAGTCGGCTGTGGGTAGCGCCGGACCGGTAGGCAGGTATTCATCTACTGAGCAGTCGTACCGCAGAAAACGCTCACTGTAATTCCCTTTTTTAGCAACTGAAACATTTTTTTTAAAAATACTCTCTCACCGTGTGCATCCCCGTTGCTCCGAATAGGTACCGCGGCTAGTGTGGACAGACTGTTCACTCAACCAGTTCAAGCGCCCTAGAAGAATTTCTCGCAATTTAAAGTGTTGTTATTTGAAAATGCTTTGGATCATGTGAGCAACCAGTATCGGATTTTGAAATGAACATGGCTCACGGAGTGTGAATATGAAAGTTCAGCTACATGTGACTAATCAGCAGTACAATTTCCCACATCACGTGGTTCGACATTGTCTGGCTTTCCAGATGAGTAGTGTTCAAAAAGCAAACTCATGGAGTTCTTTCGTAATCACACTGCTTGCCTACAATTCCAAACGAGAACGCTAATCTCTGCGAGTCTTTCGCAATCAATAACACTTTTGTCAGTTCCCGAAAATTGTGAATAGTAATCAAACAATTTTGATAAACGAAAATTGACAACTTATTCGTGTTTTCGGTCAAATCGGAGCGACTTTAGATAACAAAGGCAAGAGTTTAGCTCCGATACCCGTGTAAGGGTGGATACTACTGAGGAGGCACGTGAGTAGCACGTTTTATCGTAAATCCGCTTTGCGTCTCTTGAAAAGTGAGATCTGTTACGGAATTTGTGGAGTCGCTTTGTAGCATTTGCTTGCAGTTGAGTAGCAGTCAATGAATATCCAGAAAAAGTTCAGGAAGACGCGTTCAAGGAGAAGGTGGATATTCAGTTTTGTAAACGAGATGCATATGAGAGTTTTGCTCCCCTGTTCAATAGTCTGTAACTGTTCAGTTGGCGTTCTCAAATGGGCAACTCCGCAGCGAAGGCCTTCTTCCTTTCACCCGTAGCACAGCTTTTGAGCAACATGATAGATACAGAGGGCTGACAGAATTTCAGGTTGCTCAAGCCTAAGCAGGCTAGATTTGAACAATGCATTGTTGCTCTCAAAAATCATCACCATCAAGATGACAAGGCTGACGAAAACTCGGGGACTGCGCCTACCTGATGAGCTCCCCAAGAAGGGCGAAACTGGCAGTGAACTGCTGAAGAGCTCTCAGCAACCTTTTGAGTAGTCTAGACAACAAACTATTGCGATTTCTTGAATATCGTACCAACCAAAACATGAGGGGCGGCCTGGTGCATTGCACTTAGTTGCGAAAGAACATCATACAAGAGAGACTCAGCCGTTTTTTTAGCTGAACAGCCACTTAGTTGAAGATGATTCGCTGTTTTAAGCCGCGTTAGGCGGAGGGCTGAAGTGATTCGTCTCACTTACGTGTCCAAGCGCAAGCTTATACCGCAGCCATCTCCTCACATACAACAATCGTTATTGTATCCAGTGGGCTCAACGTTAACCCAAACATTGCTGTGAATACGTTTCATTTGTCTAAACACAATTCCACGACCCTAGGTGTGCAATAAGCCATAAACTTGTCAGCAATATTCCGGCAGTCAAAATATCCGGGTTTCTGTCTTTTGGTTTGCAGGACATGCAGCATTTGACAATGAATTGAGCCCGAAAAGTGCTCCAGTTAGGTGCGGTTATTCATAAAATATGCGGTTACTTTTTCCAAGTACGTGCGCAGGTCACGTGCAAGGATGTGTCGGTTTAAAACAGTCACAAACATTGCACTATTTTTCGGTTCCACATCATGGTTTTTCGCCCAAGCATCCTAGCGGCAAAGATTATAAACACTTGTCAGCGAAATCGCTTCAACTTATGGGAACGTACTAGAGTAAGGTTGAAAAATGTTTACTATTGCTGAGAAAGTTGAAAAAGCCTGGATGGAACTAATAGCCACCAGTTCGTTTGAAGGTATCCGCGCTTCCAGCAGCAGACTTTATACTTTATTCGACGCGAAATGTATGCGGTTGGAAAACAAAAAACACCTTTCGTGGAGGAATCCCTCAGAAGATGCAGGACCGACGCAGTCCTTATCATCCGAGTTGTTAGAACGATACTGTTTTTTTTTTAAATTTCGCTCCATTGTCTCAGTACAAAAGTGTAGCATATGGTAAACGAATTTCCGAATGAGCTTCTGACCCTTGCCTCTATGTCGTCGTTCAAACTGAACCACCAATGCAATCTCAGGGTCAAAAACCTTTGGAACTCCAAAGGTCTCCGCATACTGGTCGAAATCTAAACTGGAATCTGGGGACCCTAAAAAGTCAAAACTGCTTTGTGTGAACCGCAAACTGTGCTATTAAAATGCCACCTGCTCTACACTTCAACGCAAATCTCTCCGACGTCTCATCGTTTACATTTGCGCAGTATATAAAACCCTATATTGTTAACTCATTCAGTTCGTAAGATGGAGAACTCTCCCATGTGATGACGTGTTTCGGCTAAGACTGATTCATTCTGTGTGAACGTAGTGTCTACTCAGTCCCATCTGTCTCTCTATTTGATTACGAGATTCTTGGAAACAGTTGGGGTTTTTTAAAAAAAATCAACACTGCTGAGTTTATCACATATAACCGGTTTTCATAAAAGAATGAATCAGGGACCGTGAGAGTCCCATATGCTGCTATATCATGAGTGGTGCAGTCTCAAGGAGAGGGGGAGCAGATAGCTCAGTGGCTAGAGCACGAATTTACTGACTGGAAGGTTCGAGGTTCGAATCTGACCTCTACCTCTCGACTTCCTCTGTCTAGGCTTGGGCAACCTGGCTGTATCCCAACCCTCGTGCAACCTTCGGGTGGCATGGCAGTTAGACACCGAAATGATGCTACAGCTGAACGACTTTCTTTCAGCCTCAAAGATCCCATTCACTAACCTGCTAGACACGCTGACGCCATGCTCTGAAGCTCTCAGCTGTAGCCAAAATGCACCAAGCAATTTCCCACTTTGGCGGAATTGAATCTACAATAATTTTATGCACTGCTGTTTTCTCCGCATATTTTGATTAGTTTACAACGTGAAAAATCGATAGGCATCCATCTGTTCCTTGTCTTTGTAAACGAGTTCTCAGCTACACGTGGCAGGATACTCCGAGATCGATTCTGATATGTGAACCAGCAAGTCGAGAGCAAAGCGAGCGGCAATGAGGGATCTGGTACTAAGCCGGATGGGTTCGTAATGCTGACGTGCTCTCTGTTTGGGCAGACCCTTGACAGCGACTCGTCTCAAACCTTCGCTGCGTGAGTTTTCATATGATTGCTTGTTCATCTATAAGGTGGCAAAAAGTCGAATTTTTTACTCAAATCCATCCAGTTCATCCTAGGCTTTCGAAAGTTTAACACACGCGAAACACTGAGTGATCTTGTGAGGCTGTCACGACCCATATAGTCTACACAGAGTGGGCGGGCGATTTAAAGTCTTGCTACAATAGTTTGACTAAGGTAGAGCTAGGTTGAATATCGATAAGTACACTCATTTGCAAATCAGTTTGGTTACTGCGAGAGAATAACCTGATTCTGAACGAAGCACCCAGAACGATTGATGGTGCCCCGAAACACGTCAACTGGGTGAAACTAGGTACTAGTTATTGGATACTGGAACGCGCACAACAGCATAAAGCACAGAATTCACTACTCATAAAGTTGCTGAAAACTCCACTTAAAAACAGCATAAACGAGAGATTCAGCTGGGCCCCAGGTGAGTCTCTCACAAAAACCAAATTGATTTGCAAACGAGTGTACTTATCGAAATCAGTCCAAGTTGGTTCCAGCTAGAACATAAGGTTGACGGAAACTCGGGGACTGCGCCTACCTGATGAGCCCCAACAAGGGCGAAACCTGTCGTGGGCTGTCGAAGAATTTTCAGCAACCTCATGAGTAGCGCATTAAGTTGAATATCACACATTAGCCTATTAGCTTCGATCTTCAGCTCCGAGACTGACGATTCATCGTGATGGAAGTTTTTTGAACGGTCGTTCATCTGTTTGCCAATTTTAACCAATTTAAATAACCCGTAATAACCAGGACTGATTTGTCATGACCAAATCTTGTTTCAGCCTTTTACTACGAGCTCGAGATAGCTCGGTGGTTAGGGCGTGAACTTGCTTACCGGAAGAACCGTGGCTCAAAGACAACCCTGGCATCTCGACTGCTCCTGTCTAGGCTTGAAACACTTGGCAGTAGCTCAGCCCTCGTACTTGTTTCCGGTAACGTGGCAGCTGTGCACCCAGAGGGCGTTACGGTCAAGCGATTGTCACTATTATCCTTACACTGGTAAAGCTATTATGACCTAATGACGATGTTTTTACCGTTTTGAGTAGTTTTCATCCATAGAACGTCTTTCCATTTGCAAACGTCATCCTAATCAGGAAGACGCACTAATTTAGCTGTTGTATCGCTTTCAATATAAATTCTATTGTCAAGAACATAGCATCATGATTACTAGAAAAGATCTATTGGGGAAGTCGTGAGAAATTAGAGTTTCCGTTTGGCCACCTCAGGTAGAGACACAAACAACCGTGCTACTTGAAACTTGGCTCATCGAAATATGACTACTGGTAAACTGTCCCAAATTGAAACACCCGGGCGAATTTCATCCCAATACACATGTGGTGGTTGGTGTTGTAACCGTATCACAGCAACGATATAAGATTGAATGTTTGCAACTGGACAACCTCAGGGAGGTTAGTATCAAGCGCTTCCAGTTTTCCTATTATTCACAGCAAGCTCATTGTGGTCCCTAGTCTCAGTGCAAGCACTGTTAACCGTGACACTATTCAGGATCATGGCCAATGGAATCAGCCATCAAACCACTACTAAGAGGGAGCTTACTGAGAAATTCTGGGCTACGGACCAAACGAAGGCGTGCCCTGATTGGTCAGAATGCCAGCCAATCTGGATCGAGCATCTTTAGGTCGGCGTTTCTCGCCTTTTGACGGAGATTCTGGCACCACCTTGTGGAACGTTCTGTGATAACCCTATAAGTACAGTTGTCTCCAAAAAGGGCTGTCTGAAGCTGCCTTGCTTTTTGATATACCATAGTGGGTGGAGCAGGAGGCCAAGGACCGACATAGAGTTGCACGACCGTCCAGCAATTCACAACAGGCTCATACTATCCTTCTAAAAGAATTAGCTATTTTTAATGCAGCTGTATTCTAGGGAGAGGTCATTAAAGCCAGGGATCCCACAGTTCCATGGGGTGTTCAACGGAACCGTATGCATGTTGGGTTCAGTCACACTGTTGCTCGTGAGTAAGTAGCCACCCTGCAAGTTTTGGGAGGTTGAGCCCTACAGTAAGCTGATGGCTTGCCACGTCAAGCCTTGGGCGAAACTCTTCAGCCCGCACTTCTTGTTCGGTCACGGTAGGAGGTTGCTGTGGGAACTTTGGTTTACTGAGCACAGTATGCGCCCAGTTAATTCAAGTCCTCGAGTCCTGGCACAAAGCAGAAAGCAATGAACTTGAATCGCGCTCATCAGCAGTGCATTTTCTTGGGCGTACGAGGTTTCGAACTTTGGACATCTGATATGCGAGGCGAACGTATTACCGCTACTCCACTAGTCCAAGATGAAGGCAGCTAAAGTTTCAGTTCGCATTCTGTCGAAGTGATTGATTTGCCCGACCACTGCCTACTTCACTATTGTCATCATCTTCAAACTTGTGTTTGGCTATGAAAGACCTAGTCTTCACAGACCAGCAACTCTTGACGAACTAACCACTTTTTGTCGAATTCATCCGTGGACCTAAAATACCAGGAAGCTTGATGGGAATTCTACCTTTTGTGCGCAACACTTACGTTAGTCCCCGTCATCGACCATCAACCGAATCATGGCCTTTTACTACAATGTATGTGCGTGACGACAGTTGGCTGATATCTTGGCCTGTGTAATGGGCTTGATGAGAAAGTATTTGCCCGCCTGTCTCTCTGCTCACATTCACGACTCACTTGGATGATCTCCAGTTCAAGTAGCACTTTAGTCATGCATCCAAATTCCTTCTCGTAGTATTTACTTCCGCAAGTCGTTGGCCGAAACTATAAGACCTATTTGTTAATCATGACAAAACTGACAGACTAACAACCGTAACATAATGACAAAGTTACAAGAATGTCAACATCCCCTTTTTTATGTTGTCTTTTGCATACCAAAAACAATTAAATTACTCCTTTAAAAGAAAGGAGTAAATTGATGGATGGAATCAGTCAGTCAGTAATTAATCAGGTCCATTATCCCTATTCCCAAGCAGCCTAGTGATGCATTTCAGGGTCTGTTACGCAGAGAGAATCGGATGAGTGAACAGCACGACCTCACTGAGCATTGGCAGTTACTGATTGACAGTACCGAGTAAAAGACCAAGGAAAGTTTTCGGGTTTTTTATGTAATTTATGGTTTGAATATCCAATTTCAAAAACAATTTTACAAGTACGAGGTTGCTTTCCGTCATCAAAAACTGACCAACCGAATGAATCAGGCGCAAAGGCACGTGTCGTGAGGCAATTAAACATAAGTTCCTGTCTATTCATTTGTTACCCTAAGAACGGGTGAGCTTGTACACTGCATTTACATGCCAGTGTTTAGGATCATTGGCTTCGCTGTCCCTGGGATAATTAGTTTTTCAAACCGATATGTACAACCAACTGCTGCCATTAATTTGTCTTGCAGTAGTAGCTAAGTCGGCATTCTAATAATTGCTCTTCCTTATCAGCTATGTGAATACCTTTGTGCCGCAATTTTTTCTGACTTTGACGGCGATAATGTTCTGTGGTCAACCGTTGGGAAGCAATGACCTGTGTGAGCGATCCAAGGTGAAAAGCCAACAACCTCCGTAAAGTTGTTTCATCCATCTTGAGAATTTTCAGCAGTACGTCTTTTATGAAACTCCGGGGCATTTCGAACCCGCAAACCCCCAGGTAATGGTGTGGATACTTGACATTTTGGTCTGTTATTATTTTCAACCTCGTAAAACGCAGAGAAATCAAGGCGTATGGCAAATGGTCTTTGTGGTAAAGATTTAAGATTGGACCACAAAAAGTCTTCATTTGTTTCTTGAACTCTTGGGTAACTGAAAATAATATGTAATCGGGCATTTTCAATCGATAGCTTATGAAATTGTTCATGTTACCTTTTTTGTCCTTCATATTACTCAACCATCGAGATGTGTAAGATTGTGAGTCCATTGTGTTAGAGATGTGCGTAGTAAATCAATAATTCACCGCGGGTTGCGCTAAATTGTCCCTAGTTTTTCACGTCCGTTTCAAAACCTTCTGTATACCACCGGCTTTGACTTCATGCTTACTACACATGGAGCCAGGCCTCAACTTTGAACTGGTTGAAAAACTTGTTCAGGTGCCTTGATTTCTACATTTGAGAACACATGAGAACACCTGCATCAAGTTGCAATTGGCGGAATATTTGGAAATTATCACCAAGTATTTTTTCTAATTAGCGTGTTGTAATTTCCTGAAAAAATAACCCGGTGTCCTATCCGGGCACTGTGTCTACACAGCACTTTACCCATTTCAATGAAGAAACTTTGGGGCATAGTTTGAGTCCTTCTACTGAAGAGATTCCTGGTTGACATGTCCCCACCCCTCACCAAAATGACACTGTACAGTGATTCCTAGAATAGCTACAACCATGTACCACGGTTTTTTCAGATTACTGTTTAGAAATCTTTGATGTGTTTCGCATTTGGTGAGCGTACTACGAAAAACATTGTTTGCCTTCACGGAATGTAAGCCATCGACCTAATGGGTCAAAAACGAAACATTCCAGTTTGACAAGAATAGCGATTTTGCAACAAATCGATAGATCTAACGATTATTCAGTGTTTTAACAAATCGATCCATGAAGATTGTTCCCCGTTACGTCTTTAATTCACTAATAATGGATCTAATAGTTTGATAAGTGGTCTACCGTTAAGTCGAATGCAAACAAATTAAATTGTAAGAAAACACGTATGATTACCATTCAAACTGCACCAACCTTTTAACCCTTGATCGGTAGCAACCTTAGCTGTGCAAATCCGTCACAAGTCCCCGTGAAGACACTTCCTGCGTGACCTTTTGACAGCAGCATGTGAACAACCCATCATTTTTAGACTGTGACTCAGTCTCGTGATCAAAACGACTGTTTTCCCTGGACGAGAGAACGACTTCAGCAAATGAACTCAGAGAGATCAACTGCTTCACTCACGAGCTCCAGTTTGCCCCAATACCTAGTTATCATTGAGACGAAGAAGGTCCCTACAACCAGTGAAAGGAAGAAGCCCTTTGCTGCGAAATCGCCTATTTGAGAACACCAACTTAACAGTTACAGACTATTGAACAGGGGAGCAAAACTCTCATATGTATCTCGTTTACAAAACTGAATATCCACCTTCTCCTTGAACGCGCCTTCCTAAACTTTTCCGGATATTCATTGACTGTTACTCAAATCCAGGCAAATGCTACAAAGAGACTCCGCCAATTCCGTATCAGATATCACTTTTCAAGAGACACAAAGCGGATTTACGAGAAGACGTACTACTCACATGCCTCATCAGTAGTATACACCGTTACACCAGGAACTGGTCTATTCTTTTATTCTAAACAGCCTGTAGACATGCCAGAATGTGGCAACCATCTCACAGGTCTATTTTCAGTCACTAATGTGAACCAGAAATTCCCACACCCTTCCTTGTCGGTTAAGCTTACAAATGAAAAACGAACGGGGCAGACGCTGAAAGACCGTCTATGCACAAGCTCTACTAAAAACAACCTTGTTGCCCTAGATGATTTGAGCCGTGCTGTTCTCATTCGCAACACATGTCAAGAGAATTTCACCTGAGTTCTGTGATGTAGTCCTCTCGAAAAGTGCATCTGGCTTGTGACCCAGCAATGCGTGGCTGCAACAATGTTTTCTCCGAATAACATAAAAAAAACCGCAGTAGTACGAGACAGTGAGACTGTGGTAGTCAAATGGTATCGGCAAACGACAAGACTACCCATGTAACGGTGGGTACTACTGATGAGGCATGTGAGTAGTACGTCTTCTCGTAAATCCGTTTCGCGTCTCTTGAAAAGTGATATCCTTTACGGAATTGGCGCAGTATCCTTGCAGCATTTGTCTGGACTTGAGTAACAGTCAGGAAGACGCGTTCAAGGAGAAGGTGGATATTCAGTTTTGTAAACGAGATGCATATGAGAGTTTTGCTCCCTTGTTCAATAGTCTGTAACTGTTAAGTTGGTGTTCTCAAATAGACAACTCCGCTGTGAAGGCCTTCTTCCTTTCATTTGAGATGAAGGGAACGCGTCTTCCTGACTGTTACTCAAGTCCAGACAAATGCTGCAAGGATACTGCGCCAATTCCGTAAAGGATATCACTTTTCAAGAGACGCGAAACGGATTTACGAGAAGACGTACTACTCACATGCCTCATCAGTAGTACCCACCGTTACACCCAGTCATCTGAAGTATCGTGTCTGTGTGAGATTGGGCTGTTTGGCGGTACAACTTACTGTTGGTGTATCTTGACTTGAGACCCCCAACCGGGAAGACGGTGGCTGCCTACATGACTTGTCAACTGCAATGCCAAACTCCATTGATCGGGTCTGATGAAACAAAAATGTCATCGATGGGCAAGATGCTGGAATATTGGTAGATCGGTTGTATTGAATGGTTATCACTTGAGTGGTGGTCTGTTTTCCAAGCTCGGTGATCAACCCTCACCTGAGCAATTGCCGACTGCACCGATATGCGCACATAAGGAAACTGGAACTGACGAAATACACTCATTTTGCGAGAGACTCACCTGGAATCCAGGTGAATCTCTCGTTCATGATTTTTTCAAGCAATGTACCAGGCCGTCTCATTTTTCAGTTCGTACGACATTCGACAAATCACGATACATGTGTAGTCGTAATACACTACTCATAGGGTTGCTGAAAATTCTTCGACAGCCCACGATCGGTGTTGCCCTTCTTCGGGCTCATTAGGTAGGCGCAGTCCCCGAGGTTCCGTCAACCTTATGTTCTACTTGAGGCCAAATTGCACGAAATTAGCAAAATACACCCGTTTGCAAACCAATTTGGTGTTGCGAGAGACTCACCTGGAACCCAGATGAATCTCCCGTTTCTGATGTTTCTAAGCTGAGACTGCTTCAGACACATTGGTCACGGGCGTTTCTGGCTTAAAACACAACCGGCCCTCGACGACCGGGTCAAAACACATTTTGTGAAATGTCCTGATGAAGCTCTCTAGGTCACCAGACAAGAATGTTTCGGTCGGAATGAAACCATGACCTCATCAAGTACAAATGTCTTGGTGGTATTCAATCTCACAACAGATCTTAACTTGACGTCCACTGACCTTCGGATTTCTGGCGAGACATTACAATTTATATCGGGTCAAATTGAGGGATTTATTAAGACATCGTTCTAGAAAATGCCGAAGCATTTGACGTCAAAATGGTTTCACCCCTTGGTGCTAGACGATGCCTGACGCTAGGCTAATTCGTAGACTACCTGATTCTTTCTGGTCCATTTCGCAATAAAGTCGATCAATAAGCGACTAAGATAAACTCACTACTGGGCAGCAGATTTCAGTAGTTCCATTTGGTAGGAATGACTGATGCCGGAACGATAATGAAGTTGAATCGAATGGAATGAATTCATTTGTGTACAAACTTGATTATGATGGGAAAATCATCCAGAACGTAGCTGGGACATCATAAGCAAGAGATTTAGCTGGGTTCTAGGTGAGTCTCCCGAAAACCTAAATTGGTTTGAAATGAGTTTAGTTTGTTAATTTCGTGAAATTTGGGTTCAAGTAGAACATTAGGTTGAGGGAAACTCAGGGACAGCGCCTAACTGATGAACCCCAAGAAGGAGGAAATCCGTCGTGGGCGAAGCAGATGGTGGGCTGTGGAGGAATTTTCAGCAACCCTATGAGTAGTGCATTACGTAAAAAAAGTTCTTGCACCGCTTGCAGTCAGTCCCCTCACCTACCAAAGAGTCGAAAAAACACAATGCAGAAGAGTTTACGCAGTTCTGGTTGACAGACTACCGTATTTAGCCAGGAGGGAAATGGAACTAGAGAGAGTGGACACTGAAGAATTCAAAGATACGGAAAACTGTTGAGCGTGCTTTATCTTTCTGGGGCAAAGACAGTGAATTCGTAGCCAGGTGGCTTGGTGAGAACGTTGTGGTCGCTTTGTATATTCGTGATTCACGTAGGGCAGAACGATCCGAGTTTCTAACAGTGATCCGCTTCTTTGGTCCAGAACACTACCAGTTTCTTGTACACAGTTGTCCACTGTGATGGACATTTGCCTTCCAGACGTGTTTTCCAAGTCAAGTCAAATTCAAAAAAACGGATTTACAACGAAAAGATATGAGCACACCAGGCTAAAGAACCATAAATTTTCCGGAAGCGATAATACTCCTAGGTAGAAGTTTGCACTTGAACCATGTGCCGGAAGTCGATGCGGTCTGGATAAAAATGGTGCTGATGTCCTTCAAAATGTTCTCCTGACTAATCCAGGCTGAAAAAGCCAGGAGCGCTGTACAGCGGATTTATCCCTGGTTAGAATAATCAGCAGTACACATCTCACGAAACTTTCGTAAGGAGTTTTGAACCCGCGACCTAAGTGCCGACGGCTGATTTCTGGACCATCCGGTCAAAAACGGCTGATCAGTATTATGATTAGCGCTCACTTGGACAGAATATAACGCAACTCACTCGCGAAGAATGACACATTTCGGTGGCTTACCTATGAGACAGTTATCCTTATTCAAAAGTTTAGCGAATGCGATTGGGGTCAGGCGGCGCTCGTAGTCTTAAAATCCGCCCGTAGCTTTTCGAAACGGAATGTTCCTGAGCTGCCGAGATGCGGAAGACCGAAGTTGCTCCATTGCCATTTTAAAATATTAACATCTAGCGCAGGTATTTGCGACTATAGAAAGCGGTGTGGAGACCGTATCCATTTTAAATCAGCCTGGATGCTTGAATAGAATAACCAGGTTCGGCTGCGGGGAACATTGTTAAAACCGATGGTCTACTGACCAGATTCATCAGCTGTTTAAGTCTTCAGCTTGGTTCCACCACTCTTAGACTGTCCCACTCAGGGGTTGGGTGTTGCGTTCACCTGTCCCATTGTAATTTTGCTACGCATATTGACCGATGAAACCAAAAGGGAAACCATTCATCTTGGTTTCGACTTTCCTGAGTCGTACCTACTTTTGTTAGCATTCAAGAACTGGAGCAATGTGAACCGAAAACAAACTTTCCGTCGGCTCATGGTTGATAGAACGAAATTAACTTGGGCAATATGTCTGAATAATAGTAGCTCGGGTGTTGGCTATTGATCGGTCGGCAGCTGATCTGTTAGCCACGCTTGGCAGTTGGTTTGCGACGCTCTCCTTAGTGTGCCAGGGAACATCATCAGTGCGCCGCTGAGTGAGAAATTCCTCCACTTCTGTTTACACCTACGTGCTTTCTAAAGAGTGCTTAGTAGCTGCAACGTGAGTGGTTGTTTTGAGGTGGATTAGCACGCAGCTTGATTGGTCCTTTTGGCACCAGTAAGGCACGATCTTATCGCCAATTGAAATGTGCTTTTAAGCGCGCGGTAACCGGAGTTGAGCAACTTCGCAGCCTATCTTTCACACAGGTTACACAGTTAATTTTCGTTGGGTGTTCAAAATTTTGCTGCGCAAACAAAACTTGGATCTACTCACACGGTTGCTGAAAGCTGTCCGACAACTTTGTGAGCAGTTTCCTTTATGAAAATATACCGCGATAACTCAAATATCGTAAGAAAGGAAACATGAAGCGAACTTTGTATGTAAAACATCATACACGAGAGTTTCAGCTGAGCCTCTCGTGAATGTCAAATGTATGTGTAAATGAGAGCATCGGTCGAAACATTGGAGATGCCGGCTTTCTACGAAGCAATGCCAATGGGACCGCACCGATCGGCGCCCCACGGGCAAGCACTATGGATCCCTGGAACTCACCCTATTTTGCATTCTATCGTAAGGCCTAGTTTGACTACCACTGTGTAGTCTTTTATACTGCCCACTTAAAATATCGATTTAAAATGTTTTAGGTTTGTGGCCAAACTAAACATATCGCAACCTGTGACCACTTACCGTTTTGATGAAGGAGATGAAGGCCATCCATTGCCAGAAACATCAAATTTTAAAGCTTGCCCACCTTTAGATAAACTTGTTATATACGTGGTCTCATTTCAAGCAAACTGCTTACGCAGGTAGTCCTTCAGGGCGACGTTCACTTACGTGTAGGCTGAAACTACTCAGTATCCTTTCTATTCCATAGAATCTGTGGGTACTGACCAACTCCTGATCGTTTGTTGATCAGCCACGAGCATGATTTTGCTTACTGTATTGGCGAACTATTGACAGCTGAACCCTGGTCCTTCTTCCCGGCCCTCACCTGACCCAGAATTCGAGCGAGCCCACCGTCCGAGGACTTTGATTGAAACGGTTGGAGTTAGACAAGCTCCAAAGCTTAAGTTCGCAGATCTCATTGTGAGCGCCAAAGAGAAAATCTTTGCAAAACAGAAAAGTGACAGACTGACAGAAGTGTGGCCAACAACTTTGTGAACAATAAGCATTCAAAAGGTTTTGTAAGTCCGTATCGCAGCTACGGACGACTTGACTCAGTATTGAGCGAAGTTCCCTCTATCGTCGCGGCACCAGTGTTCCTCTAACCGCCTATCATATCTCTCAATCGTAGCAACGGGATGCTGTTGCAATCAAGCTCGCCATAACGAGTGTCTGATATGTTCCCCCTTGCATTCTGATTGGTGCTTCCTATGATCTCTTCGGTTGACGAAGAATTGCGAGTGAACAGAGTGATGCAAGAATCTGTATTTAACGCAACCTTGCTAGGCTAAGCTTAGCTGTTGGACAGGGTGTGCAGCACATTTCCAGCACACTATCTTTCCCACCTTGATGGAACTACGTTGGTTGAAGATATGCTGTTCATTCAGTTGTCGTTGTCGAGTGAAACCTAGAGTTTTCGTGTCCATCTGTTCCGTCGACGTGAATGACATCTTGCCCACTATATTGGATGCGATTTCGCGCTTGAAATAACTTGGGGTCCAACACGTTGCCTTGTAAGATCCTCAGTATTTTGCCGGATATAATCTCAGTTCCGGATACATCCCTCAATCTGCAGATTCCATGGTTCCGTCTGGCTACTCGTGGATCACTTTTGCCGTCAAGAACTGGAGTGAAATTGGGGGGGGATTGTTGCCTTGAATGTTTACGCCAGAAATGTAAAGAGAGAAAGCTCAGTAGTGTTATCCAAATGGGCTCTTCTTTAGACTTTGCTTCGCCTTGGTCTACGGTTTGGTACACATTTATGACTGTGGTAAACCTAAGACTCAAATATTGTCTGCCACGAAAAACTTGAGTCCTGGAGGCGAACCATTTCTACGAATATGTCTAGGAGCATCATCTTTTTTCGCACGTGCGTCAGGATTCCCGTCAACGAAGAATCCGCCCTAACGATTCATACGTTGGTGACTGTGTTGCACCCCGTCAGGGGGGTTTACAACCGTGACAAGGAAGCACAACCATTTGGTAACCACACCCTGACACTCTGCTCACTGTACGGGTGAGTCAGCTTGGTGAGTGACGCAGTTGGAAGAACGGCATCCGCGGTGGCACAGAGAATGAATCACATGGATGATGACAACATGCTGTAAGATTGTAGCTAGTCCTAACTTTGCCTCAATGTTGCACTGGTCCGGGAAACCCACAGCATCGCCTTGCACAGACTGACCGTATGGACTTAAGCTATAACCGACAAACAGACCACTAATGGAAGTCTAAAAACCCTAGTCTTGTTCATAACGTTGTGGACGCACAAACAAAGGGTCATCCGTAGGGAATGCCTCAAGAGCTCATTCTGGAGACAGTTATCAGAGTTGAAGAGATTTCTGATGACTAAGTCGGAGTAGTTTCTTCAGAAAAAGCGATATTTCTTGGAGATACTCCTTCAATGAGAGCAATACATCACTTATTGGTGCTTAACTGCCATACAGCTAGGAGTGGAAAGCAAGTAGAAGGATAGGTACTTTTTGCGAAGAAGCCCTCTACCGCAGAGATATGAAGTATCTACGTGCTTAGACAGCAGTAAAACAAACACATCTGAACAGTACACAAGCAGCATTGACCTAGCACAAACCTGCCGACGTAAACGCAGCATGCAACGACAGACGAAGTGTAGCTAGGTACTGCAGCTAGGAAATGGTAGGCCCTTGTGCTGCAGACGTTTCAACGGCCACCACAGTTAACTCGTACTGTGCCACATGGACACTGGTGATCAAACACTTGGAGAGACCCACGGTCATCGAATTAGAGGGACGAAATCTCGCAGACATGCAGTAAGACCGCAGTAAGACCGGTATAGGAAATCCTTACCTTAAAGATGCAAAACATCTGCCGAAAGTTTGGTACATACCCGATGTTCTGTCCAAAGTACTTTGCGCTTGCAAGTAATCCTCAAAGAACACGACGACCTCATCCGTATGATTCGACACCAAAGATCTCTCTCCAGAAGTGATTTCCATACCTAGATTCGTGGTCTCTGGGATGCTGCACTCCATGACGACGTCGATGACAATATTGAATATGAAGAAAGTGGGGACAACCTGATTAACTCACCTCAACAGTCGTTGTACATCTTCATACGACCGGAAATACGAAAGTAAAGGGCACAAAGAATGTTTAATGTTCATACGCACGAACCTGGTTGGTTGAGTGTGGACCAATCAGCATGCAGACAACGAACTGTTAACATTTGAAAACACACCATCAATCAAACAGAAAAGAGGGAGACCGATTACGACGCAGTACGGATCAGGGACGGACGAACTGGACGAGAAGATGATAAATATCAATTTCAAAAAGTAGTGTGGCAATCGAATGTAAGAACTACAAACCACAACGCAATACAGATTACGATCGAAACTATCGGAATCTATGTCAGACAGCCAATCAGGTTACAGTTCAAAGCTGCTCTCTGCAGCGTAGGTAAGCTCAAGCACGGAAAATGGGATTACCTATCCAACAGCGCACGGAAGATGTCTTCTCAACTGATGACTTAATGTCTACGTGTCAGTTACCAAACTCGGCGAACAGATCAACAGATAACTGATCAATTGCCAGTGAATTCACTCGAGATACCAATATTCCAACACAATATAAATTTTTTATGCAATCATGGTTTCTGACCACTTACCGAGAAGTTCCCTTCTGAAGGGTTTGGGAAATTTAGGACAGGTTTCTCTTCAGCTCTGTCTCTCAGTATGGTCAGAAAATGAAATTGAACCCTGAAGACATGATGTAGTAGAACGCTTTTTTGGAATTCCACACAGGTCTGCAGGTAATCAATCCTTGATCCACGGTAATCCGAAACAAAGTAGCAAAAAGCGCATGCTTGAGAAAAAACACGAAGGTCTCACATGCTGTGCTTCACGGATTCTGAATCAAAAACTTATGAATGCTGAAACGGCATAAAACCTCAGTGACTATCAAGGTATTTTTCTATGACAGGTTTTAGGCTTTTTTGCACTCGACAGCACCTCGTGATGACAAGGTATAAACAATCAAGACGCTTCACTTAGGCAGGAACACAAACTGTGTTTCAAATCTCCAGGACCCTACGCTGAACAACCCTCAGAACATTGGGAAGAATTTTATAGGAAAACATAATGTGCATCTAACAAATTCTCCCACAGTGCATGCGGATATTTCCTGAAGGTAGACCTCTGAGGAGAGAAGGCTTCTAGGAGACGGATGCCAGTTCGGAGGGCGAGATCGGACTAAAAGTCAATGATTAGTTTCCCTCGGAGCTAGGTATTTCGGGAGGAATGCGTTTTTCTCCAGATGGTCTGACCTCATAAGGAAACTGACCACGTTTGTCAACAAGGGCTAACAACAATTGTGGTGTATCATTCTTTTCACAGTGTCACTGTCAATGACCAAAGAATAGTGACCAATGGATATGTTCTCAGCCCTCCAAGCAAAAGCTGGGAATCCAGCAAATTTCACTGATTTTCGTAGCCTTGAGTTTTTCGTACATACCATCCAGGCTGAAGCTGTTCACACTCAAAAGATGGTAATCCAGGGATAAAAGTTTGCAAGCCCTCAAAGCAGACTTTGGTCATTTAGCAATCAAATTTCTAGGCCATCAGTTTCAAGCTGCGCTGACTTATTGCCTCTCCGCCTAGAAAGACGATCCGATCGATCGCCTCACTTGCCAGGACAGTCCTCTCTAAAGACGTCCGTAACCTGCCGAAATTCGGTTTCTGGGATTCCTATGAACTCTATCTAGAAAAGTTCATTCTTAGTTGGTTCGTTCAAATAGTATCTCCAAGTTGTGACATTTCACATCCATTTACTGACAGTGACCATCACCTAATTTCCACCCTTCCATGAGCAAATCTTTCTTGGACTGTTGTGATATCGATCTCCATTTCATGGTAGGATTGCGGAGCGCCAACCTAGGGAAGGGTATTCTGGTCACAGTGGTGAAATTTATACGCGTCAGAATTTAAAGAGCTGAGCAATTTGAGTTTATGGGTGACTGAGTCCGGATGTGCCATCAGGGATTGTAAATCGGGAGACTAATTGTCCAACGTTCAGGGGTTCATCTGCCCTAAGCTGAACAACCTTGTATTTGTAAGTGACTGTCCTTCACATTTGCGGTACCTGTTCCCTACCATCCAGACGACTTTGATGGCCAACAAGTGCTTATGATGCAAACCAAAGCAAGGTATCATTATATTTATATATAACGATAGAATAACTCATATATGGTAATGATGTTGCCTGTCCTTTTATTTCAAAAGCAATGTTACCCTCCAAGAAAGTCCCTCCACCCAAGGAATAAAGGACAAATCGAATATGTCAACATATCAATGCATACTTATCAGGAAGGGCAGATACCTGAAAGTAACCACAGAACGCCCGGAATCTGCTGAGACCCCAAAACTCCACCAAAATCTCAACAGGAAAGCCGACAAGCATCCAGGCCGACCAAGCATTCAATCAATTCAGCAACAGCCTGGATCGATGAAAGTGAAATTCAAATAGCGTGAGGTCCCTCGTAAGTGTTGCACGCGCACGCACTCGTTTGTTCGCAATAAACCTGTTGTGTTCCTTATCGGTGGGCCTTTTCCCGGCCCTAGGCATTGGAGCGGGAACAGCAGACAGGTATGGCAATACTAAAGTCGTTCTATAACCCAACCAGACTCGAAACTGGACAAATTATTATTAGAGGTAGTTACTTCTAACAACACATGCGTGCCTTCAAAGATAATCTCACTGGCAACCAATGTTTACTAAGACTCCTTTGGACTACGACTTCCGACGACTGTAAGAGACATTCAGCCAGTGAGAGGGTACGTACTGCACACATCTTGTCGGCCCAGTTAGCCCCAGGGTTAGCGCATTCGTTAAATATTCATCCTGTTTATTTTTCACGAGTGTATAGAATTTTGTATGCGGTGGCTCTCTGAACATTCCATACCTCTGGACGACCTCACGACGCATGTCAAGATCTGAACCAAGAGTTCAAGTGCATGTGGTCAAAGAGCAGATAGGAAGGAACAAGCGGCAAAGGCTTCTGAACTGTACACGAAGTCTATTGTACACTTAAACTTAGCTTGGTTCTTGAATCCGTTCAACAAAGTTCCGTATCAGCAGAACTATGTATTGCATGGCCCTACCTTCTCGAATTCTGGTTTCTCGGAGTCTCAGAAGATGACTTCTGAGACAAAAAATTAAAGTAATTCTTTATCCTTTCCTATCGCAGCAATGAATCCGGCTACACACACACTCCCACATTCTTCTTTCCCTTATATTCGTACAATTTATTCATCGGTTCGATTGCGTGAACCTCGTACGATTTATGATTTCACGGAATATTTCTGTGTTACTCGTGAGTAGTATAGATGCGACGTAACTATTTGACGCTCGCTTTTCCTGGGGATTCAAATAACATATCGCTTTCGGACAGTGTGCACTTCATTTCTAACCCACAGCGAAAGCTGGAAAATTACGTAATGAGCATGATATTTAGTCAGACTAACAAACTTAGCAGTCAAGGAATGCCTAAGTCCGTTCCTGTTCCTTAACTCTGCCGTAAGAGCCATTTGGTCGTGGGTAGATCACCAAAAACACCGTGAAGCGAATTAAAGCGAAACTCCTCGATGGTTTTAGCCGGGAAAAACAAAGATTTCCCTCTTCGCTGCTTACGTGTGTTGATGAATCGCGGGGAAAAACAGAACTTTATATTTGGGATTATTCTATATGTGCACGAAGCCCACTCCACCTGTTCCCAAGGTTACGAAGCAGTAACGGACGGTTTAGAAACGTTTGATGGTTGGTACACACAGAACACAGCTGCGTCGCCTTTTGCAGCAATGATGCTGGGCAAATCTGACTGTCGTTGGCGGCCATTTTCGACATCTTTGGGACCTCGCAGCTAACAAATCTGTCATGATGAAACTGTAATGTAATCTTGCGCATAATGTTGCATTCTCCGGGTGTTTATTATGGCTCGGCTAAATTTTGAGACCAACATTCGATTTCATTTGCTTCCAGTGGGAATGGTTTTCAGCCTGATTTCTGACATCCGACCATACTTTTACGAACACTGACCACAGCTTGATTCGACCGGGTTTTCGAACAACTTTCATTCCTGTATATACGTAATGCACTACTCATAAGGTTGCTGAAAATTCTTCGACAGCCCACGACCGGTTTCGCCCTTCTTGAGGCTCATCAGGTAGGCGCAGTCCCTGAGTTTCCGTCAACCTTATGTTCTACCCAAATTGGACTGTTTTCGAGAAATACACTCATTTGCATATCAATTTGGTTTTTGCGAGAGACTCACCTGGAACCCAGCTCACCTGGAACCCGGCTGAATCTCCCGTGTGAATCTCCCGTAGTGCATTACGTATATACATGTATCGCGATATCTCGAATAGCCTAGCAAGTGGAACATGAGGCGGCCTAGTGCAGCACATCCAGTTGTCCAGAAACATCAAAAAATGGGGAGATTCAGCTGGGTTCCAGATGAGTCTCTCGCAAAAACCAAGTTGATTTGTAAATTAGTGTATAACTTGAAAAACTTTCATTGCTGTTAGTGAGTCGTCCCAAAGTTCTGTGTTAATCCGATCGCTAGGTCCACGGGGAATCTAGCAACCGCCCAGAAGTGTGAGGGGCCTCTTTCTGATGAGTTTTACTGCATCTGTTGATTAAACCATAAACGCTTGCCCAAGAATTAACCAACCAGCCAGAAAGGTAACATCTACTAGGTAAATAAACTTTATGCCGGACACGCCAACGTCCTACATTCTCATGCCCAAATCGGCTTACAGATCACGATTTAGGCACCCAGCTCCTCAAACCAGTCAAAAGTGAAAAGCAGAATGGCTGTTTGGATGATTCCCTGACCAACATGTAACAAGCTTATTGAACGACGGTCAATTTGTTACTGGATGTCCTCGAAGAGCTTCGTGGGTTACAATGACTTTACAACAGAAATGTTCTTTAGTCCAAATGCCGACAGAAGCAAAAGAGATCCGACAAAAAGTTTGCCGAATCCTAGTGCCCAAAAGACGAAGTTTGCGAGATTAACTGCCGATAGACATCGGCAGTTAATGGAGAAATCATGTCTCTATATGGTGTATAGACTCAGCTTCATGCGCACAAGTTCAAACATCAGGTACAGTTTATTTTTTAATCGATAGCTGAAAATTTAAGACAGCTTACATCAGGAGAAACTAAGTGGCCAAATAATCTCCCTAGTTGTTCTAACCGTTGGCCGAATTCACGATTATATACTAGTGTACAGATAGTTGATGGAAAACTCGGCCAACCGAGAGAAGAGGAGAAATTTTCACCAAGGACGTGACTCGTTTGGGACAGCTGCAGCCGTAAAGTGATGTTTAATTGCTGAAAGCACAAAGTATGAAGCTAAACTTCATCAGAGATCACGAAATCCGCAGGTCTTGGGTTTTCTGCTCTTCACTCACAAATTTATAGTTCTTGTGTCAGCGTTTGCTAAAAAAAACCGTAGCATTCAGCAAATGCAGCTGCTCTTTGATGGGATCCACCAGTGAGCAAAGTAGCCAGGTACACTAGTTTGATCGTTTTTCACATTCGTGTTCGCCACTTGCGATCGCAAGATCTACTAGGATGCTACGGGTGCAATTGTATATACTACTGATGAAACATGCGAGTAGTCTATGGTCTGGTGACCAAGCTCCGCCCCCCACATCTGATAGAAAGTGAAGTTTCTTACGGAAATCGTACAGCCGCCTTGCAGTGTTCGTTTAATTTTGTTTAGTAGTCGATGAATTTCCAGGAGCGTTCAGGAGGACGCGTGAGAATGTTGAATTTTCGAAAACTCTGTGCAGATGAGACGTTTACTTTCATGTCTAATGGCTTGTAATTGCTTGATTCCTGTTTGCTAATAAGTAACTTTGGCAGTCAAGGGCTTCCATTCCTTCACCGAGGACCAGCTGTTTCCTCGCGGACTGATCTTAGATGCCGAAAACGGAGACTGGTTGAAAACTCAATGGAAAAATATGTTTGGTTAATCGGTCGAGGGCATCGCCATCTCTACTGGTGAGCCTCAACCGTCCTCAGATCACCTTCAGAACCGGTAAAAAATGAAAACTTCTGATTTTGAAAAGAAAACAATTTGAGCATTCAAAACGACCAGAACAATGTCTGATCACAAACATTACACCTGTGGAGACTGACTAATTGACTGATGAAGCAGAAAATAAAACGCTTTTTGGATGACCGCCAGCTCTGGAGTTCTGCAGGACATCGATCATCGGGCTGTCATAACTCCATCCAAAAAGATCACAAAGTAGGAGCAACCGTGATCCCAAACATGGAAATTTGTGGATATATGGCTTTTGAACATTCGCTGATATTAACTCACGGAAACTAAAATCACTATCTGGAATCCCAAGAAATTGAGAACCGGTTTATTTTCGAATTGTTGACCAACCACTCGGAGGCATCTCAAAGATTTCATCTAGACCACTTAACCCCCTAACCGTTGAAACCTCTCAATCTTATATCCAAACTACTTCGAAATGCAACCAGACTTTCTCGTTGTGACCACCTGCAGAAGTGTTCAAAAGGGGTGATGGGGGTCAAACTACTGATGAAGCATATGAGTAGCATATTTTAGTTTGAAAGTGCAAAAAGGCAAAGCGTTCCAGATACGGCACCCTTTCGGCGTATAGCCACTGATCAACATGAGGAAACTTGAAGTATGAGTTATTACTGGGTTGCCTGAATCCACAGTTTGTTTACAATTGCTGTGTTCCCGACACTTTCAAGCGGTTCCGTTTTCGGATGAAACTACAACACTGCCCAATGAAGTACCGTCAAGGGATACTGAAATATCTCCACGACAGCTAAATAACCACGTGATTTGAACGGCGAGTATGAAAATTCTCCTAATTCTCTGACATTTGGATAACGACATGCCCTGTGAGTTTGTTTTTTTCAACGCTAGATCCCCCGGTGTGAAGGTACAATTCACTATGAGCGCAGTGTACGCTAGAAAATTCGGCGGCATTGAACAAGCGGAGCGAGACGAGACGACAACAAAAGCGACGTATAACTGCATGCTTACTCAATCGTACGGTCGATTCCACACAGTCATACAGATTTAAACAACGTAGTATTTTGTTTCGTGGTGAAAACGCACTCTAAAATGAAAACAGACTGTAATCACTGCAAGCCTGTTGAGTCATGAGCTATCACGTATTGATTTCTGGACAGCTTCAATACATGTTGCAATTTCAAGTCAAATTCATGAGAGCTATCGGTAGAACTGAACATTTCCACGGTGCTAACGACACTGAGCGTTTCTCATGACGATTGATTTCCATGAGCTTTGGTTTTCGAATAGTTCCTCTTGAGTTTGCCATTTCTACAGCATGTCCGAAACTCGATTCCCCGAATAGGACGGAAACACTGGTGGCCCAGATTTGTCTTGCCAATGAGTGATGTTCACTTCCGGCTAATCGCCTCAAGAGAGGTTTATGGGGTTGATGGGTTAGTAGACGTTATCACAGCAAGTCTTCTATCAAACGTATCCTGAAAAACCACGTGATCGATTTAGGTATGCGGATGCAGCCCATCATTGTTCTCTTACTCGGCAATGTTCTAGATGACTTGAGACTGGTAGTACACTGATTACCCACTCTTTTTGTATAGGCAATAAACCCTAGAGAGCTTCGGCGAGATGCACTTATTAGGAAATTAAACTTGTGTTAACAGGGGACTCAGCTGAATCCCATCTGAACCTCTCGTTTAGGATGCTACTGAGCGGAATATTCTGCACACAGACCACCTCATGTTTCAATTGGTACGACATTCGGGATAACGTAGTACGTCTTCTTGATGGACTACGTTATTTATCAGGTTGTTGACAAATTTCGACAGTGTGCGGCCGGTCTTAGCCCTCTTCGAATGCATTAGGTAAGTGCAGTGCCCGAGCCTCGGTCAATCTGATGTTCCAACTGAACACCCGAATTGTGCGCAAGAAAATTCAACGGCAGTGTGGCGAATATCACACCAATTTAAACATAATGGGATCCCTGTGTAACAAGTGGAGTTGAAAAATATGGAGAAATCCACCTCGGATCCACTCGAGTCTCCCACCCACACAATTTTCAAGTCAGTACATTTCGCCCGTTGCGCAAAGTTTGGTGTTCAACTAGAAAATAAGGATAACGGAATTTTGGAAATTGCGCCTACTCTGTAGGCCCCAAGCAGGACAGAATCTGACCCAGACTGTTGAGTTGCATTCGACAACCAGATGAGTAGTGCATTCTGTCAAAAAAACTAAACAGCCTTCTTCAGGTGATAAGCGAAATGTAGGAAGTTAGTAAGTTTTCATTCTTGTTACTCTCCAATAGATAGAGAAGGTGGTCTTACCGCCAGTTCCGGTTTTTCCCAGCGGACCAAACTTGAAATCGATTTATTGCCCAAACCCAAATTGTCTAGTGGAAACCGAATTTGAGGATGCCGATCACAAGGAGCATCAATATATTACAGTGAACGATATTTTTCGAACAAAACTGATGACGAGGGCAGTGATGGTGATGATGATGATGATGATGATGATGAGGGCAATCACCTTGATGATGATGGCTTTTCACCAGCGTATGATGCCGATCAGCATAAAATCCGCGTAAGTGTAACTCAATGCTTAGGTGTTCCTCTCTTCAAAGAAATTAATACAGATTTCCCCACACACTAGAAGCCCAGCTAGATTGTCATCCTTCGCATGTTTGTGGTGGAAACATTTTCCGCTAAATTCTTAACTACTTAAATGGACTTAAGTAGGCTTTGAAGGTCGAGTAGCGCAAATTGCGATCGAAGCGCATACCATGCAGATCGAAAAAAACGCCAACTAGATGATATTTTTGTACGGTTGGAGATTATACGCACAGAAACCAATAAGTCACTTTGTAAGGTAACGGTCAAAGATAAGCGCAGTTGCGCACAGGTAATCCCAAAAGAGGGAGCACTATTCGGACAGATCATATCAAGCATTCCGGACCAGCTTTCCACACAAAAGTCATTCCATTCGACAGGCAATTTTACTTCTTCAGACGTGAGTTTAACCTATTCCTGAGAATAGCCATAAGCAGGACCGTAAATCTGATCGATTAGAAGACAGTGTGTGCAACGATCGTGATGAGGCACACTGTGGTGACATTTAAATCATCCTAAACCTGATTGGCCGAGTTTAAATGACAGCAACTTCAAAGTCAGGGACGTGATATCACGTGTTGTTGTAAAGGACAACACAGAGGTAGAATCCCCGTCTAAATTTTCTGATTAAGCCTCTCTGTGTAGGTATTATTCTTTACGTTGCTGCTGTCACTTACTGAAAATGTACGCGCCAAGGGTTGGTTCTAATTACCGATAGCGCAGCAGCTGGCGAATACAGATTTTGAACCAAATTTAGTCAGTTTACAGTGGCCAGACTCACGGATGCCATTAGCTCAGGAGAATTACTGTACTACCGAAATTACCGCAAATTCTCGACACCGTCCTTCAAATTGACATCGCTCGTCTGACTTTGCTATTCCACACGCCTTCTGTGAATTTTTCACATTTTGGATAGAATGCCAACAAAATTGGTCAGCTGCCTAAATCTCAAAGTTTACGCTTCAACTTTAAACTGCCTCGTTCGGGCACACTCTAGAAATGAGGCTCCTGGATACAATACGGATTCTTCCCAAGAAGCAGTTAAAGTATTACAAAACGATATTTCGCGGTTCCGTGGAGCTGTTTTTTTTGGAGTTTATCCTATTGAAGTACTGCCGTGACCAACAGCTTGAGGAAATCCGACAAACGGTCCTGCCGATTGGCCTTGAGCATGTCCAAACGATGGACAAATGCCACTCTGATTAGTACAGTGGAGTAGTCTACTAACCAGCCAGGGATAGGGGTTTTGGTCAACCACCACATGTGCTCTGTCAATCATTGCATTCTATGTGGGATGACTTTTCTTCAGTGAGTTTCGATCCATCGACTGGTTTTTGCCTTATCAATCATCACAGTCGTTGGGGATAATCATTTTCCGGTCGACGGAAACGGCATATTCCTTGTTTCAAACAGAAGTCGATTTTGTGTAGCGTGAACTAGGTCTACGGTCGGAAAATTCACCCACACAACACCTGTGTGACGGTATTCTAAATCGCCAACTGATACACACTGTTACAAAGTACTAAACTTGTGTTTACCATCTCTAGCATCCTTCCTTTAGGTAAGCATGAACGGACTTCTTAAGGCTGGACGTTCTTTAGAAAGAATACTGTAAACGAGAGGGTGTTCGTATCAGCACGTTACGAGGTTCACCATTAACTTGGCTGTGTTTTGACATAAAACGATGGTAGTGGGTGAGTCTTAAAGAGGGTTGCTTGATCATATGGGAAAGTTCTCGATAATAAATTCCTATCCACTGATTCCTTATTGCCACTTCCTTCAAAGCCCGTTCAAGTCAGTTGTACAAATCGGTTCTACCTGCTAGCCACTGTAGCGGAAACGAATTTATCAGGAAGGGTAGATTCCTGAAAGTAACCACAGAACGCCCGGAATCTGCTGAGACCCTAAAACTTCACCAAAATCTCACTAGGAAAGCCGGCAAGCGTCCAGACCAATCAAGCATTCAATCAATTCAGCAACAGCCTGGATCGATGAAAGTAATATTCAAATGGCGTGAGATCCCTTGAAGGTGTGTTGCAACCGCAGGCACTTGCTTGTTCGTAATAAACCTGTTGTGTTCCTTGTCGGTGAGTCTTCTTCTCCGGCACTAGGCACTGCAGCGGGAACAGCAGACAGATGTAACAGAATTCGCCTCCAGTTCCCTGACCCCTCCAGAGTTGAACAGGTGAATGCGCTTACCAAATTTACATCTGTTTTGCTTCCCCGAGCAGTGCCGGATTACTACACCTTCCACACTGTCCACTCGTATAGACCCACAAGTCCCGGTCGATACAGGCAACTTTTTTCTAGAAAACGGACCGTCAAATCAACCATTTATTGTGATTGTTCAAATGTGGACGAAATTCCACCACTACTGACGCAGTATTGATACGTAATTTCCCTTCTTTGGGTGGTGGACTCCGACGCAGCGTCCTATTCATCCTTGAGGTGCTGTTGCTCACAGGGACATCGAGCTGAGTAGTAAGGGCATTCGTCCGACTGCTTCCAAATTCCCCATCCTGTAAGCTGTAGCACGAGACTGTGGTATGGTGTACCTTGGCGGTAGAAACTACAAACCAATATTCAGTCTATCCCCGAGATCCCTGTGGACAGTCCCGATGCCGTTAAATCCCTTGAGATAGTTAGATTTGCCTGAAATCAATCATCCTTATCATTGTCGTTCAGGTGTAGCACCCTTTCGGTGCCTAACTGCCATGCCACCCAAAGGAAGCACGACGGCCGATATACTGCCAGGTTGCCCAAGCCTAGACAGCGGAAGTCGAGAGGCAGAGGTCGGGTTCGAACCACGGACCTTCCGGTCAGTAAATTCGCGCTCTAACCACTGAACCATCTCACCCTGCCTGAAACCAATAAGATCCGTTTACTCCTCTTGTGATGGGTGGCTCACGTGGTCGCACAATTATTCACGGTTTTCGAGCACACGTTCATGTTGCTTTGTAGTATCAAACCAACCACTTGAAAGGTCTCTTACTGCTTACAAAATAATGTCAGTCGCTCAAAAGTAGCTTACAAAAATGCTCCGGCAGACCGATTCAAACATTGTGGACAAAAACTTCAATCAGATATTTAAAAAAATGTGGCCCACGATGGCCTCCCCATCCTCCAAGATGTCACGCAGGCTCAAAGAAACACGAGGGTTTGGATAGTGCCTGATCGTCCAGGCCTCAAAGGAAATAATCAGGAACTCACGGATGAATTTGACCTCTGGATGAGCACTTACAAAGTTAGGCTTTAATCTGTCGGACAGTGTGTATCGGTGATGTCATCTCAACTGGTGATCGAATTTCGCAAACAAAAACGTGCAGTTGAGTCTCCTGCGAAAAGCAAACTGATTTGCAAATGATTGTATCTGTCGAAATCAGTCCAATCGGGTTCAAGTAGAACATAAGGTTGAGGGAAACTCGGGGACTGCGCCTATCTGATGAGCCCCAAGAAGGGCTCAACCGAGCGTGGGCTGTCGAATAATTTTCAGCAACCTGGTGAACAGTTTCCCTTATGAAAATTTTCCAACTCAGTTGGTACATTAACAAACGGGGATGACATACGCATCGGGAAGGACTATTAAGAATCTCGCTTACTCAGCCGATCGGAATTGAAACATTGGTTATTGATAACCGGATCGATTGATTCATGTCATGAATCGCGACAGACCGGTCGATAACCAATCCGTTGAGAGTATGAATGTCACTAGCCTGATTCGTTCAGAACACTTCAACACTACGTAGTTACTCGCTTCCCATACCAAGTAAAAGAATTGTGACATGCACGCGGCAAATACAGACATTTGTAAACTAATCTGTTTTCAACGGAAGAGCCAACTGAGATCCAGCCGTAGCTCTGGTTTATGCTATTCAAGTAGCTGACGGAAGTTCGGAGACTGTGACTATTGGATAAGCCTGAAGAAGCGGGAACCCGGTTGTTGGTTGCCAAACAGTTTTCAGGAACCGTATAAATAGTGTTTTCAATCTAGACATTTTACAGACCATACTTCCTAAAGTATCCAATAAACTAAATGACAGAACAGCGCAGTCAAGTACTATCTGTCAGCCAGAACAACACAATGACAACGAGGAAAGTGATAAGGTATTCTCTTCAGTAACAAGGCCGAAAAACGAAACAAACTGGTCTTATTACAACTTTCGAAACATGACTACAGATCGGATGGATCAGACAACAAGACAAATACATGACCTGTTTTGACTCCCAGTCGAAAACAGCTTCAAAGTCACGTCAAGTCACCTTTGATCACAGAGCAACGCTTAGATCGATTGATTGCAACAAACTCGGCAAACCTCAGAACACGTTATTTTCAATGTTGAGGAAGAAAAATGAAGGTTGCAGTGATCAGATGTCCGACAGTAGATGACTGTGTTGTTTTCCACCGGCACGTCGACGCGGTATCCTGGGACCCAGCGTAACACATGCTTTGTCATGCCTGTGGTAAAGCGCTCTTTCCTAGGTCTGGATAACCTGGCAATATCTTATCCATCATGCTTCCTTCGGGTAGCATGGCAGCTACGCACCGAAAGAATGTTCAGGTTGAACGATTTTCTTCCTTGTTTAGCGTATTCGAATGAAAGGCGAACGTCCTCATGAACAGTTCCAGGTAGTCAGCAATGTAGTCTAAGGCGGAAATCCGACGTGTTGCTGTAAACAGCGTTTTCAACACTTTACGCTTGTACTTCTCTGGAATGAACATATTGACCCGCTCACTTTGGTTTTCTGTAGACTCTCGCTCAACAGATCTAGCAGCCCCAAGTGCAATCAGGATGTCATGGGATGGCATGGAACTAGTAGCATCCAGCTAATGTGTTACAGCAAGATTTGAGTGAACGTTGTTCGTACTGCGTATGATCTGATTATGGGCTGTCGAAGAGCTCTCAGCAACCTTATGAGTAGTGCAGTACGCCTATAGTGCTGGATAACCTTCAGGAGAAGGAACTCACGCGTCATAATCACGCAAGCTGCATTGCCAGAGAGTTCGTGTCTCATTGGGTAAGAAATATCTTTCTCAAATTACCGGACTGAATTTCGGGCGGTAAAAACCACAGTTCTCTACAGTCGGACACGTGATCGCCACAAGACATCAAGCTTATTTTATCCAAGACGCTATTATGCTTCTTCGCCACCGAGATTCACGTGATCTGAGGTTTGCCGAGGCCGTTGCGTAAATCGATCAAACGCGTCGCTGTGTGCTCAAAACAACTTGATGTGGTTCTGATTCTGCCTTGAACTCGGTGATGCAACAGGTCATGTCTGGTCGCCTGACCCATCCGGTCCACAATCACGTGATAAACTTTGTTCAGCCAGTTGTAATTAAAAAACGGTTTTCTGGGTTTAGCCTTGACAAGACAGCACCAAGTGACGGTGTCGAACAACCTCCTCGTTCTCAGTGGGTTATTATAACTTCTAAAGGAAAATAACTGTTTTGCCATTTTAAAGACGGTGGTTCAACAGTCGGGGGACAACGTGACTTTCAGACCTTTCTTGGAAACGATTCAGCTGTTTTTTTGTTACAGTCTACGGCACCGTGAATCATTGATCAAAACTGCAACGATGGCCGATTTTAGTGGACCAAATGCCTTCAAACAGACAATATATATTATCCATTTACTCAAAAATGAGTGACACAACACAACCAACCCATAATCCATCGATCGAGACGCACCATTTCGGGCTGGAACAGTCAAAGTGTGAATGACCTTCGAATGGTCACACAGTTAATTCCTGTGACGGTTACCATTCTCGAAAACTAACTCCCGTGGGTATCCACCAGAAAGGAGAAATTGTCTGCCAGACAAAAAACTTTCGTGGCGCATTCGAGCGAAGACTTGTGCTTATAGGCTAATTTGTAAATTTTGCGGTATTTTCCAGGAACATGAGCGTAGCATAGATAGTTACTGCGGAGCAAATCTGCGATGGTTTGGCCATCACGAATTGGACTTTTGTACCCAAAGCACTGGAAGGCCAGTACACACAGCGAGTTCTGTAAATCATGTCCACAACCAGGCGTCTTCTCGTTCACACTTCGAAACTGCACTTCAAAAATTACACACAGTAACGGTCGCACATGTTTCGCATTGTGTGCTGTTCACCGACTGAGTACTGCTCAAGCCGTAGAATGTCCTATTGATCATGTAGCATGAAGCATTGGACAGAATACTGTGTCGGCATATTGGGCACCCCACCGCTTCCTGCCCACATCGAATAAACAGTGTTGTTTGATTCGGCGAAAACAAATCCGCGGGCATTTCAAACCGCTGTTTTCATAGGTACTCAATTAAAAACTAGGCCAATGAATCCAGCGGACCAATTGCACTCTGACGAAGTTGTTATAGGAATGTGAAAAATGCAATTTTGACGATAATTTTGGATCAAATTCCCCGTGGATTCATTGAAAAAGGCGGTGAAAGCAGTGTATACTCATCAGATTAGATCTCTGAACTTTCCTTCTATGACTACAACGGCAACAGACAAGTTGACAGGTGCAGTTCTTCCGACAAGATAGTCACCCTGGTTCACTTTTACAATCGTACAAACCGGTCGCGAACTTTTCAAAACACGTGTTCTGTTAATTAGCTATTTGATGATTTCGTTTGATAAAAGGCTGTGAACTGTCGTAAACCGTTTCATTGTTACCTAGACTTATCAGTAGTGCTCACCCTACGACTCTCCTCGGAGGTTCGAACCCCCCGGACCTACCGGATCCAGTCAACAGTTACAATGTGATTTGGTGTTCGAAGAACGAGCGATGCTATATCCTATCAGTCACATAGCTGATCGGCCGTTAGTTGCCAAACGGCTTAGTCTTCAACTACTCTTCGGAAGGCTATGGGCTCGAATCTCCCCCGAGGACTCGTGAGATGAGTTCTCCTAAGGATGAGACAGTGTCTCTGAGCATAGGCTGACTTCACTACCAGGAAGAACTCTCAATTGAAACAGTGCCAGCGACCTAGTTGGTGAGTTCGTGGGCTGCTAAAAAGTTGGAATAAAACACGAAAGAGAGGAATATTTCAACATGAGAGCTGACTTACTACCAGGCTGCCCAATCCTGGGCGAGAGCGGTAAAGATGCAGAGGCTGGGTTCGAACCACGAATATTCCCGTCAGTAAAATCGACCCTAAACCACTGAATATGAGCATCCCGCTTTATGGGTTGGCCCTCATAGCTGCATGTTGCATTACTCTGAAGTAAACGTGTGAACATGCGATACTGTCACCTGGAAACCGAACTTTACTTTCTGTGCTGTTCTGCCACACGCACGCACGCAAATACACACACACACACAAAACAACACCCGTTGCCAGAAGAGGCTGCATTTAATATTTGAAGCTCGTGCTTGTGCGTTTGGGCCCCGTTTCCAAAATGGACAAAATTACCAGATTTTATGCCCTTATCCGAAATGTCTACAAAGTAAGCTGGTGCCATTGTACGATGTCAGTGGTGCATCAAGCGATACACCTAGTCACTTCAGTTCACCTCCGTTATCAGCTTGAGAATGTCGCAACCAATGAGTAGTATGTAAATCCACACAGACTAGTCTTTATCAAGGTACAACCGTTCGCATGATTCAGCGACTTACCGAGCTATACTCGGGATATTCGTGCGACACTCGCAGAGTCGCCCATACCAGATTGATCAGTGGTTAGAGGTCTGATCAACACAGTGTTCCGGTGCCCAGGGTGGAGGTTGAAACATGTGTGTGCTGCCTTGCGGTCAGGCTTTCAGTCAAATTCTTTGCTCGAGGACCCTCCCGTCTAAGTCTGGGAATCCTGGCAGTATTCCAGCCCACATACAACCACGAACTGCGCACTTTTACGGCAGCAAGGCATTAGCGTTTAATGCTAATATTTCGACGTCGATGAAGGAAACTAAAGATTCTTTTGGCTTTCAGTCCCAAACAGCTGACTTTGATTTTTGAAGAATGTTGATTCACAAGTCCCAGTTTTCAGCAAAGCGACGAACCGACCATGAACGGGTGTCACATCCCATCCGCAGTATAAAACACAACTTGAGGCTCAGTGAATGTTTTTGAACAACTAGACGGCTGAAATTCTTAATCAGATCTCATCGGGCAGCAGTAGAGAAATCGGTCAGTTAACCCTTTTTATAGCAGTTCCAATCTCTTGAACTTGGGATGGGGCTCCCATCGACCGATTTTGTCCGGCTGGCGAATTTGAATGAGGTTTAATTCTTGGTCACATGATCGAACAACCTTGTGTCCATTCTGGCCAACTGTCAAACTGGCAGTCATACTCCGACCTAAGGGTTTATCGGGTCACGTCCAAGGATCGATGGCTGACTGGATAAAAATAACTTATCTCCCACCAGTAATCCGACCATCTGAGTAAGTTAACAACTGGTTCAACTAATCATTGCACCTACTAGCACGATAACTGCTTATTCAACTGGTTGGTTGAGTCGAATGCAATGGTAACGGTGTTTCGATCGTGATTTTTCATCCCAGCCAACCAATTCATCCACGCAACCTGCAATCCCTAACGGCAAATGATCATTTCAGGTTAACCGGCAGTCAACCCAAGCTCAAAACGATTGTTAATGATATAGACTTACCATAAACAGTTTTAAGCTATTCGCAGGTTTTCAGTTTCCGAGAGAAAAATTATGGAAGTTGTCTGAAAACTGGAGTGGCTTTGTAGTTTAATCCCAGTATGTCCCGATTGTAATCGGTCTCACGTGACCGTGAGGGGATTTCATTGAGGGTAACCAAGACAATTCCTTATTTCTGTGTTTAGGCGTCGGGGCGTTTAAGGCAGATCGACTTTTTTGGTTCCTGTTTGACACCCCGCTCACCTGTTTGCAGGCAACACCGACCGCATCAAAGAAAGTCGTTTCATGAACGGGTTCTGTCGAGTGAAGACGGCTGAGCACGTTGAAACGTCGGTGACGGCTAACCACGAGCATTCGAGAGACCCGAAATCATTGGCATAGATGTCAAGATTATCACCCGCGATCATGACGCACTACAGAGATTAAGTATACTTTGGTGTTTTAATCGCGACTAATGGGTGAGAAACATGTTATAGCTTCTTTTCAAAGAATATTCATATTACCGCCTTCGACGCCTTCTTGACTTCACTTGGATATGGGAAAGTAGAGGTGTATGCGCGAGCGAAATTTCGGGGGACTCCATCCCTATTAGATTCCCGATAAACGTTATAAAAATCACAAACTCATGCTCCAACCTTTCTGGGACATGGAGCATTCAGCGTCACCTAGGCAAGTTCAAGTCCTATTCACCTGACTGAGGCTTCTGTTCAAAGAGAATTGTCAAATCAGTTTCCGGGTCAAAGACGTCTGCACCGCCGCCGTGCTAGCATACTATACAGAATCTCAATCAAGTGGATATCGGGATGACAGATTAGCCAGTCCAACATCTTCACGGGACGGAATTGAAGCTAGGTCTGGACGATGTTAGAGGCGCAAAACACCGCGGTGTTGCTCCTTTCAGATATCTCGTCCTGCTGTTGGCTCATGGCAATAAGTGTCTGGACCAATGCATCAGAATTTCAATAACCATTGGATATCGTTCAATTCGTAAACCGAAAATATCCCCGATTAAAGTGCGAGAGTATCAACTACGGGACTGTGGTGCTCACTGATGGTATGACATGAGGCAATTTCAGAAACGTTTGAAAAGGACAACGTAGTGCTCACGCCTCACACATCATCCGGACCTGACCTCTGTTTTATCCCATAAAGCTGTTGGACCGGCTGACTTGCAGTATTGATTAGCATTCGACTGTGATCACATAAAGCAAACTAGCACAATGAGTGTACAAAGATGCAGATAACCACTGAGTTGGAAACTGTCCGGAGGCGAAAGTGCAAAAGTGACACCAACACACTCAACAGAACTAGAGCAAAATGAAGTATAGGGGCTTTTAGATGACCGGACCAGAAAATATCATCCAAACTCTGACGTGATGGCACCATCCACTGTTCTTATAATTCTATCCTGCACATCTGTCATCCTATAGTGCTTTTACGCCAAGTTAACAAAGCGATATTCTTATAAATTCTGGGGTTCAGATACAATCAAATCTGTCACTTGTGGAGTGGGAATCTGCTTTTGACTGTGGAGAGTATCAAAATCTCTAGCAAACTATGGCGAGGAAAAGCGTCTTCCCTAAATTCTTGCATCCTATGAAGGCTAACCTCTCCCATGGACTCGTGCCTGTCTGCGACAAGCTCTCTCCTGAGTTCAACACATCCAATGATGTAAAGTAACAGGACCCTCTACCGACCTTGTTCGTAACCAGTGTGTTGACTGAGTCTTTTCTACCCGCCTTTAACAGCCCGGGGATCACAATAATCCCGGAACGTTGGCTCACAGACATTGAGTACTCGCACGATATCACTCTCCGGGAATCAGATCCTTTAGAAACTCAAACAACCTTAAACAACCCAAAAAATTTCTCTGCATAGTTCGGTGTTTCACACGCGGAAAGTGTAAAATACTACTGCGGGGCTGCATGGGATCAAACCCGATCGATGTGATAGATCAGTCTGTCTATCTGAACAATTGAATGAGTCTCGGTGGACTGATGGAGGACGAAGCCACTTTACGGACCGGGAAGACCGGGGAAGTGCTTGCCTATCCCCAAGATTCATGGTACCAACATGACATCAGTTTGACTATCAATGGTAAACTGCACAGCGCTGTGACTCGACCGGTCCTACTTTACGGATCAGAAAAATAACCGTTGCACGCGGACACTTTGCTTCACTATTCGGGCATCGGAAGGAGCACGTGGGTCTGGCGAGAACGGCAGATTAGTAATTCTGAGTTACTGTTGGTGGTTTGCCAGGAACGGCAGATATCACTACAGTTAAGCTGGTCGTCCTGCATAGGTTGTGCCGGTAAGGCAATGTAATTCATATGTTATAGGATCGTTTGCCTCGGAGAGCAATTCATATGTTATAGGATCGTTTGCCTCGCACAGTCCTCTACACCAAGCGAAGACGACCCATGAGTGGTCAGTCCATGACTTGTTAACGAAGCGTCAAATTCCTTACCAGTCAAAGCAGTCGCTCTGATAACTGCTGTGTTGATATAAACTAATGACCCTGATATGGCTTATACGCCACGCAGCACGGGGATTCTTCCTCAAAGCTGCTGAATTCAATGGGCAGCCCTCTCAGTCTCCGACAAATCGGACAATCAGACAATTTAACGTCAATGGACTGACATGGACATCATCTCCGATGCGTTGCTCTCGCTCCTTTATTCTTCTGGTTCTCGGTGAACAGCTGAAACCTCTGTATTTCGGTAAATGGATTACAGCTGAAACACTGACTGAACTGAACATCAGATGCTGACCGACAATCATCCAGCTACATCTACCGGGGACTGAGTAATCATGAGAGACATGGATGATTCCATAAGTTTGTCGCGTGGTATACAAACTCAACTACAGGAGGCCACCGAATACAGTGCTTCGCATCTTGTCCAGAGTGATGACTACGAAGTGGACATAACCAGTAAACAAGTTGCAGAGTATATGTGGCTCGGGTGTATTGCTTGGTTCTTGGTATGTTCGTCGAGCTTGCCAGTTAGATTGCAACTGACAGGCTCGATGAACAGTACAACCAAGGATATAAACAGTGAGAAAATAGTCAACTAGTAAAATTGATTCTTGAATAGGATAAGATTTCTCCAAACTTCACTTCTTACGCTCTCAATCTGCGTAAAGGTCTGTTTTCCGCCAAACACTGCGATTACGAATCTGTCATATAAGTGAGAGTTTGAGCAAACGAGGGAAAGTGATCACGATCACAACTTGTCCCACGCATACGGAAACCGACGATGGTAGCAAAATATGGTATACGTTGCCTACCACCCGCTAAATTACTAAACAGTCGAGTGCTCTGTCACGAACGCATCTCGGCTTTGTTTGAGTGGTTATCGTTACAAGAACCGGTGATAACCTCAACATATGGGATTTATTTTTCGCACATCCTAGACAGCTGTTCAGAAAGAGTGATAATCCACCATCACACACACACAAACTCTAGAGTACGAAATAAGATTGATAAAAATTCAGGAACTAGGTCTGACTGATGAGCCGAAAGAGTGCAAACGTTAGCGAGCTGTACAGGAGTTGTCATCAAATTTATAATGTCGCATCAGATGAATGCTCACTGAGTAGACATCTTTATCACATCATGAAGGTTACAGATCGAAGCCTGGTAATTTGGGAGACACCGCGGATATTCCCTCTGCTTGTGTATATTCGCCCGATGGATGGGAGAGTCCAGCATTCCAACCCAGGGCTTTGATGTAGTAATCCACATGAGACTGGCGGGAATGATGGTAAGTCCCTGGACGACATCGGGAGCCACCCACTAATAGTTGGTTTGAGGTCTACCCTCAAGTATAAGCCGTGCGGCCACCATTCCACCACTTGCACACATTCTTGTTAACCAATGATGTTGCAACTACAGAGCTCCAGTCACCTAATTGCGAAAAGGGCTCCTTGAGGGGAACGGTCTTCCTTCATTCTGACTGAGAGGTTAAACCAGCAGAATTTATTGAGATTGAATGACGGATACAAAGTGGGTGAGTAATATCCGCTGGAAACCATCAGCGTCACCGAAAAAGAAATCGCAACAACCACGTAGAGAACCGTAATACTCATGACTACCCGCGGGTTTTTCAGATCCATCTGTCGTGTCTCAAGCCAAAGACGAGTCCAACGTATCTACTCTCGCAGTATCCATAATCAAAATACAACGCGAGAATCTGCAGTGAACTTAACAATCTAGCTCAATAGCCAACCGCCCAAACTGCCAAACAGCCTCCATCATCATCATCGTCATAATCTTCATCAGCTGTAACAACCGTGTACTTGTCGTACAGTGGTTATAGCTGCCACATTTTCGTCCACTGATGATATGGGGAGGTGAGGGAGGTTGCTGTGCATTGGAGGCCGTAGCTGCTATGTCTGACAGTGCCTTTAAACATCGATGTGTTCCGACTCGGGGTTCCCATCCAAGGAAGCGGCAATGGCCAGCGCAGCTGAGTTTGTTGGTAATGGCTTTCATACTTCGCTGTCAAGTTAGTGTTTAACTTCCCCTGGTTCCACTCTTCGCATGGTTGTGCGAAAACAACCATTCGAGGAAATCGGTCGACTGGTATATGGAGCATGCGACCAAGCCAGCGCACCCTATGCAGTGTGGTCAGTTCATCTATTGTGAGCGGACCAAGTCGGTAAGCGTGTCGCAACACCTATGCACGAACGTTAGCATCCGCATTCTGGTTTTCTCTTCCAAACGCACGGTGTGCATGAATAGTACACACACGGTAACTCCCGAACGATCATGCGTGGGCCATTCCCAAGTAGTCTCAAATTGTACGACAAAACGACCTCAATCAAGTTTGGGCTATCGCCGCCAAATACCCTCGGTCTTACTGTATTCTCGGTGATGTGGTGTGTGCAGCTGTTGGTCCACCAACACAGCTGAAGGCCGAAAAGGACAGAGTGCACCGTACGACCATGTACACTTATGGCCGCCGAAACTACTTGGTGCAGATTTCCGTCTAGAGCCAGACCGGTTCCAAGAAGCTACCTCACTCACCGGGTGAGAAGTGACTGTGGTTAGATAGCGAACTTACTGGTCGTAAGGTTAGTGGTTCGCAAGCGACTTATGCATCTCGACTTCTCCCGTCTAGGTTTTGGCAACCTGGCAGCATTCCAGCCTTCGTGTGGCATGGCAGCTAGGCACCGAGTGTCACAGCTGAACAATTACCGGTTGGGAGGGACCATACGGGTAATTCGCGTCTTCTGCGAAGGAGGTTGTGGCGTGAAGCACAATCCCAATGGTGCTTCTGGTTAATCCCGCAAAGTTCAAACACCACGGGGCGGTTGCTACGCCCTCCCAAGATCAGTGGCTGCTTGAAATCCGGTATCGCGCGTCTTTTCACATACCGTCATTAAGCAGGTATCCGGTTTGTCAGACTAGGGCAGGTACTATCGCTGCCACATATTCACGACCACTTCTTTGCTACGAGCAGCTCATTGAAAAGCAACTGCACGAGAATGGCCCGTACTCACGACCTGGGGACGCCTCCTGAGGTTGTCTGAGAATGAGTAGAAATAATAAATCGTTCAGCTGTAGCACCCTTTCGGTACCTAGCTACCATGCCACCCGAAGGAAGCACGAGGGCTGGGATGCTGCCGGGTTGCCCAAGTCTAGACGGGGGAAGTCGAGAGGCAGAGGTGGGATTCGAACCGTGAACCTTCCGGTCGGTAAGTTCGCGCTCTAACCGCTGAGCCATCTAACCCCTGATGAGTAGTATGTGATCGGGTCCCGGAACATTTTTGAACCCTACTCACCCTACCTCAGAAGACTGAAGAAAACCTAACTAACAAACCTGCAGCCGTACTCTAGGTAAAAGAGAAACCAGCGTCAGTATGCTAAACCCCACAACTCAAACGTCCAAACGCTAATTGCAAGGGAGGAACATGTTCTCTCTTATCAGCAGATAGTAGACTATCTCAAGTCATTGTGTCTATTGATATATCACGTACTGGGACCGTAACCATTTCGTATGAATTCCAAGAGGCAGCAAGATATGGAAACAAACAAATCGATAATCCGGACAAACGGCTCACCAACTCACAACCCAACCTCCCATTATGTACGATGAGAAGGCAAACAGACTTGTGGGAATTTAACGCTGGAAATAACATGAACGCAGACAAAAAGGAAGATATACAGGGGTGGAGACACAATAATCAGGGGAATGTTAGAACTCATCATATCAATGAATGGAGTAGTTCTGTGTACAACGGATAGTAACACACGTCGCGTCAACCAGCCTGTCTTTGCAGTCAGGCAAGCGATTTTAGCCAATTTGTTAAGCTTTCATTGGGGCCGCACCGGCTTCTTGATTTGTCCCGGTTCCCGACGGTGCCGGGATATCCGTTCGGGGCCGGCGGAACAGGATTATGTGCGGTTCGGGTTCGTGGATCATATAGTGGACCCAGCCGGCTGACTGCTGAATACCCAGTTCCCGCCACTCGTATTCCGACATCAAACGGTTCTTCGGGACCTTCTTGGCAATCTCTTTCGGAAGATGCACGTGTCTAATTGCGGCATAAAGTGATACAAACGGTTGCTCACCTGTATTCGTGCAGATCATCGTAATACTTTTCCGAATAATAAATATTCTTACTCGACATGAGGAACAACCGAAAAGCCGCGAGAACGACCAGGTCAATTTCCGCACCGTTCGAACATTGAAAATCTTAGTTCGATAAATTCAACAGTAGGGCGTCACGCCACGTCATCCGGTTAAATACACACTGAAGTTCATAGGATCTTTGCGTGCTGCGATAGTAGGTGCTTGGGCCTCTACTTTGAAGGCGGTAAGTTTGAAATTTGGATTTGCATTTGGCTGATGCAGACTCGTTAGTGTACGCACCGAGTTCGCTGAATTGAGGTATGTCAGTCGATTCGAATTTGTCACACACAAGTATAGGCTAGCTATAACCTACACGTCCTCTTCGTTGTGCACCCACGCGAACAAAAGTTGTCTGTCGAATGCGAAACACGGAAAACGATGGCCACTCCTCAAAGGGGCGGATCTCAAGGATGACCATATAGATCGACCGCCCAACTCATATGATCCATTTGCCTACGCCGGCTGACTCTACTCTAGGATGCTACGCATTCCGCGGATAACGTCTCTCAAGAACGAAACAAAACCCTCCACCCAACTGGGTGCAGTTTCCTAGACTCGAGGTGCAGTCGTCCGCAGAAACGAGCTCCTTGTGGTTGCCTGTGTTTTGTCGCCACCCCAACCGGACTCTGCGGGATTTGCAGAGATCTTCTGATGGCCAAGACGCGTTAGATGTCCATAGTAGCAAACCAAAGCATATTCACGGCAAATCTTGGAACACTGGACAGAACTAATAGCCGATTTTGTGCTATTCCCCGCGCTCCAAGCAGCAATGGTCAAAATTTTCATCCACAGGCAGGTACACTACGTCCCTTAGTATCAGAATACCGCTTTGAGAGGACAACAATGTGCTGAAATAAACCCCAAGGATGGACCGTTAGGAGCACCGAGGGACGGGGCAGAACGACGTTGTAGATTCCCCTTCCAAGCCTTATAAGTAAAAACGGTGTGGAATTATTAACCCTTCTAAACTCTCTTGTGGCCTACTATCTCTGCTGCAGAATCAGCGCCGAATTTCATATCTACAAAAATCCTCATGTTTTCCGGCAGGCATTCTGATATTCAAATGTCGGTCCGCGTTCAACGATCATCCATAATCGCGCCCATAGAAGCTTGATTCATACCAGATCTCTCTGATGTTGAGATTTCGATGGATAGCTACCCCATTTTCCCGGCTGGCTCGGATAGCAGCAGGGCTCTTTGCGTTGGATTACGCCTAAACACGACTCTGTCCACTCCATTTGTCCTGCCCGACACCATTTCGGCGATTCCTTGTGAAGCACTGTATATTCGAATTCCACTGCACTGGACCCTCTCGAAGTCATTTACCGTTGCCCGACGATTCCGCGGGAGACCGCTTATCTCTCACACAAAAACGTGAGCGACTCTCATTTGGCTACCGGTTTAAGCACTGTTTACTGACAGGTGACCCACTTTCCTGGCCATCATGGGCGACAATTCAGCGCGTCACCTACATTACGCATTTTGCACCGATGCCGACACAGGATTTCATCGGAGCGTATAGAATCAGCGGGTCGACGCGCAAATTGTATATCCCACAACCTACCATTCCTACTGGTCCTGGGGAAATACACTTTGTTGGCCAAGTGATAATTAAGGCTCCACCGAGACCTAACAATCATTATGCGCTGAACTTTCCTTCTCCTGTTGCTTCACCAGAACCCCAGAACCCCAAACATGCATTCCAAACTTCCATCGGGCAAAGTCCCCGAGACGTTGTACCATCTTCGACGAACACGAACTTGGACCAGCTTTGACGGAGGAATCATAGAGGACTGTTGCGCAGAAAATTTACGAAGCTGACGTCATGGTCGTTACATGGAAAGCAATGCGCGGTCGAACGAACAAAAGATACCCAGGTGGACTGGGCACCTTCTGAAAACTAGACGCAAACTATTCTTCAAAAAGATAGCAGCTGGAGAATTATAGAACTAGCTGGTATTACACAGGATTCGAAGCTGTCGTAAACCAGCATTTTACCAAATCAAGTTACAATCGTAGGTCATAGCGCTAAATCTTGCCTAGAAAAACAAAACTGTACACCACCGAAGAAACCTCTTTCTCCTTGAGGCAGGAAAACGAAGATTCCATGAGTGACACATCGAGGGTATCTGAGGCCTATATATAATATTACTCCTGATCGAGGTCCGTTCCAGCGACACCATCCCACCCGATGAACCTCAATCTAGCTTGCTCATCGCAGAGAGGGATATTCTTGACCTCTTGCGCGAAACAAGAATTTTTAGGATTGTTGAGGCCAGACGACGTGCATTTCAAAGTCTTGAAACATTGCTCAGCTTTGCCATACTCTTACATACGATGCTTTGTCGGTCTCCTTACGAAGGAAGCCTTTCCTTCTCCCGAAATGAAGTGATTTTTTCGCTGATATAAAACTGTGGTGACTGCTTATCTCCCGGCACCTACAAGTCTACTGAACACTATCACTGGTACAGGGGGATGGAAAGCTTTGTGAAATCTATTGCACTAAATCACATTGCTGGCAACAACCAGATACCCCTGAGCAACATGGTGCTTTCCCAGGCTGCTTTCATGTGGAGAACATGATCGTGTTCTGGACAGCTTAAGAGAAATCAGAGACGAAGTACTCGTATTGGATTTTACACGTCTGATATTTCCAAAACATCGGATCCAGTTTCAGGCATTCCGATTCCCCGTGTACCTGTGGCATCAGGAAGTATCCTGATTAAATCTCATGTGAACGACCTCTCGGGTGCACCGTCAAGTCAATATTTACTCTTTCGGATAGTGTAAAACCTTGAACTTTTTCCCGTGCGCATTAAAGAAAGTTATTGACAACACAAAGCAATATACTCCGCTGAATAAACATTGGAAATAAAAATTATTATTAATTACAGAAAATATCCGTGTATAGTTAGGAGTAGTCTTGGTTAACATCCTTGTATTGCATGATAAGGATGGATATGATGATATTATAAAGCTGAACTTGAAAAAGTACTTTTACGCCCATCCTTCTTCCCTCTGTCCGTCTCACATCATCACAAAAAACTGTCCCACTTGTTGCTCTCCGCATGACGTGCAGCGCTTTTCCTGTCAGATGGATTGTAAAATGCGCCAGCAACGTTGATTATTCGATACGCATGGAGAGTGTGATCCTCACTGGGCGTGTCCAATGAGCTGGTACGAAGAAGGCTGCAGGCAGCAAAAACGCCAATTATTAAGGAGCTCCTGAAATATTTCCTTTTTCCCTAAACTAGGCCGCCCCCGCGGGATCCGATATTTTCTCGCCCCGTTTGGGAGGTGTTTGAACGACAGCTTTTGCCGCTAACCACGCCTTAGTGCAGCAGATACAAGTTTAGAACGCGCACTCCTGATAGAAAAACGTGTCATTGTGGACAGTATTTGCGTAAATAAGTCTCCTCCTAAAGTTCTCCACAGTTCGCCCAAGACCCAGTTCAAATCACCTTGCACGACTCCCTCGTGAGGCTCTGTGCCTGATGGTTTGAGGGTCTGCGCTGAGGACCTAGTGATCGACGGTTCACTACTAAAGTGAACCGTAGCCAGTGAAGGAGGAAAACGAACGCAAACCGGCACGCTGGAATGAAGCTTTGATCCTGTGCATTAGTTCATAAATCCATGATGCACACATGGAATTTTGACTGCCTGTGATCCAGAATGCAAAATATTATCTGTCTTATCGGAAATAAATCAAAATTTGACGTACAATCTCCAGTGTCTCGGAAAGCGTAAAGTACGGAGCGGGTTGGAACTGAGGTCATGATTTTCCAGGAACAAATGTTGTGAGTCTGCCCGTGAACTTCAGACGTGTTCACACTGGACGATTTTAAAGGTGTTTAGCCGCTTAATAGACACGATCACAAACCGAGAAGAGGCATCGTATGGTGGAGATGAAGCGACCATTGAAGAGTGTTGTTTGTGCCGCTCAGCATGCCCACAAAGGTAAAAGATAACCGACAGAGTCATCAGGCTGGATCTAACAATCACGAACCGGGGAGGTTTCTGGGAAGCTGGTTTACGGTTTCTTACTCGTGGGCATGCACATCAGCCGTAGCCGCTTCACTGGTCCCGTGTCAATGCACCGGGGGATTATTATGTTCACGGACAAGATGCACAGTTGCTTGGGTTTACACCGATCCCATATCTTCCATCTACCCTTTGATCGAATGAACTGGCTCGAAATATTATGTGAGGGGTTCGAAACCCCCCCTCGGGTGGTTCGCGTTCGCAAATGTTAGGTGAAGTTTTCGTGCGTGTTTGAGTTGCTTCGAAATTAGACCTCCTTGTCTTCGGTACTGATTTACGGAACGCAGACGAAGAATATCAGTATGCTCTCTTTACATTCTATGTATGCGTTAACAGGACACGGCGGATTTCAATGGCGTTTTCTATTTTGGCTGTTGCTTTTTTTCTAGTTTCACGGATCAGGAGTGCGAAACGGGCGCCAGATGCAACCGAAGCCAGGTTAGCAGATCTGCCGAATGTAGCGTTTTATAAAACAAACCACGTACACTGTGCTGTAATTCTGGCTGCTGGATGGCAATCCCGGAGGTAAGGGTAATATCCTACGGATCTCCTAGCCCTTACTAGGCCTCCGTCCGTTTAGCTTTGTTTGACGTATCGTCGCAATGTTTGTGGAGAATTGTCAACACTTCCTCGGGTAGATGGCGCACGTAGCTTACTTTGGTGTGCTCTTGTTAATTTTGCTCAGCTCCACTTGTATATATCCTGTAAACTGTTGTATAGTTGGGTCTTCATATGGTTCCAGGCGTCTGAAAACTGCGGTTTGAATAACTGAACACATAAAGGTGATGGAGATGCAAGGAAAGATGGGTTCTGGTACTGATCGCTATTGTAGATCGGATGGCTCTATAGTAACACCAGAAAGCGCCACGTTTACGAAAACACCTACGAACTTTGCATAGCCCATCGGGCAACGTGAGCAGCCAATCGCCGATAACATGGGAGGCTGGGTTTCCCAAGTGCCATCCCGAGAAGAGCTCAACGCAAACATCAAAGTAAGTACCATTCGCTTCTGATCACCGCTCAAATTTAAACACTCGGCTCACCACTGCGCGTATCCTGTCTGATGAACACGAAAAATTCGACGTAAACTTTAGCGGAACATCGGGCAAGAGTACTACCGATCCGTTTATGCCGTAAAGCTACGGATTATGGATTACACGACCCCAAGCAGAGCTGGCAAGTGAGTTAGCTAACAGTCCTAATACGCACCAATGATAAGCGGGTCTTTACGTTTTGCCTAGAATCAACGTACTGACGAATTCGGTACACGAGGCGTAGCGCTTCTGTGTCAACCAGGATTACTGATCTAAGAAAGTCAAATATCACCGACATGGCCAGAAGATTCAGGCCTGAGGAAAAAATACATTAACATTAAACGGTGGATATACAACAAAACTGGACCTTTCCGGCATCAACTTCCAAGTACGTTTGTCAATAATGCTTTCCCAAAAGTGCAATAGCCGCCTCTCTAACCATGCAAATAAGGTTTGTATCCGGTGGGTAAAATTTCAGCAGCCGGCATATCAAGAACCATGTAGAAGGAGCCGATCATCTGGTGGATAAACAATAATAATAAAACTCATGTGTATTCACAGCTGGTGGAGAACATGTCGTCAGGCATGATCATGATATTACATTCAGAAAAGAAGCGTGTGTGGTGGGGTTTGAAGATACAGGGCTCAAAAAAGGACCAGCTTCCCAAATAGTACGCATTGCCCCACGTGGATATGATGACGTCCAAAGCTGAATGATCCAAGCGTGGCGGATATCAAACGCATAGAAATACAATTATTAGGGCTTTTCATTTTTGGACAAAGAATAAGCGAAACCAGACCGTTAAAGTTTGGGAACGGTGGGCGAAGAAACAACGAGGGAGGGCAAAACTGGAGGCGTCCTGTCTAGTACGTGACAATGAGACTGCAAATTGCGGAGAATGAGGGACCAGAACAACGGATTTGGCGAAGCGGCAGAGTTGCCGTGATCCGGTCGGTCAATGAAAACCACAACTTTATGCGCTGCTGAGACCCTTGTATAGTTGGGACTATGGCCAATGTCACGGTAAGCATAAGTGGGGTGATGTGATGGAAGAATTAGCAACTCGGATATATGGTAGTCGGAATATCACAATTACACAGTGCGGTGAAATAAAAAAACTCGCTGTTGAAGCAGAGTCGGGCGTAAGAAAGCCCTGAAAGAATGCGTTCATGCTAACGCGTAAGACGGAACGGAACCGTGCAGATAGTGACTGATTTTATGGGAGCACAATCTGAAATCCACCAAGATGATAAGGTCCGAACGAAAGATTCAGCAAATTGGAATGAGCCCGCCCCGGAGCAGGCTAGGGCCAGATTGCAGTAAGGCAAGGAGCGGGCGAGAGGGCACGGTCGAGAGTAAGATTAGGTAGTTTCGGGTGTGCCATCAAAGTGGGTATGGTGGTGCCATGCCATACTTCACTTTCTGGGGAGTCCCTTAACAAGCGTTACGTTTTAGGTGCTCGGTCTTGTATGGGCAACCATGTGGACAGCCGGAGTTTAGATTGGCTGACGGAAAAAGCAGAGGTAGAACAAAGCCGATGTAAGGTCACAGGTATTTCTGGTCCGGCTGGGGATCCCTTTGAATGTAAAGCACAGACCAGTTGGAGCGGATGACTGCTAAACAGGGCGTTAGAGCAGGTATCGCCAAAGGTCGAAGCTTGGGAAGACGAGTAAATCAGATAATTTAAACTAGGCCCTGTTACTTTGGCCGTGCACTGACACGCATGTGCCTAGAACTGAGCTAAAGTATAAGCTGGTGTGCATGTGGTTGTCGGCGGCTTATGCGCCCGAGATGGACAGCCGGGTGTCAACAGTGACGTCAGTATCTTAGGCGAGTGATGACTCTTAAAGTATGTCAGTCCCTGGTCAGGACGAGTGGTGGACGCATGTAAATGCATGGGACCCACTGTGTGGTCTTTTGGGTGGAACAGACCATGGCTTAGGTTGCTTTTTTTGGACAGGAGACTTGGATTTACAATCAGTTTTTATTGTTATGGAATAAGAAGACATTGGTATTACAAATTTCGTCGCGTTTCTCGGTTTTGTTGGAGTAGTACTTGTAGTATAGCGTTTTGGATTTTGGAAAATGAAGTGGTTGGCTGTGGTTGAAACCGGTTGGCTGCTTTCACCACTGAGTCTGTGCGGCTTGTGTTTCCTGTGGACGTGTCCCTTCGGTGGTTGACTGCTTGAGAGATCTTACAGGGCTGGAAAAGTTCGGATTTTTGTGTTGAGATATGTGAATGTAAGTGGGTGAGTCAACGCCATCATTAGGATACTAGGATTTTCAATTACGTCGCGCTGAAACTTGAAGAAACAGAGACCTCATCTTGGGGTGCATCAAAGTTTTCTTCCCACCACTGCGGCAAAGGTAGTTGTTGGGTTCTTCTTCGGTTCTTATTCAAATAACTTGTGTGTGGGGTGTAGGGATACTACTCAAGAAAACAAGTTACTTGCTATCTGTCTGTGATCTATCAGGCTACACGTGAAGTATTTTACTGTTAGGTTTTTGGATCTAGCTTCTCCACCAACATGGGCGGACGCATCCTTTTTGAGGAGATGAAGCGACAATTGTTCGATTTTGGGGATGCTTTGGAAGATCGCAACGTTGCACAAGCACGGCAATTCCGTGAGTAAGGACAGCGAAAACGTCGACCAAGTCCTGGGAGGCTGTCTCGTTTGTTGAAATGACCTACAAGATCACGATAAGTAGTTCGATGGGAGGTTCTTTTCAAGTATCGATCTGAGTTTGTGAATACTTTTGTCCATGTGCTTTTAACGAGGTCGTATGGTGGGACCGCGGCAAGAGGTTAGCGTAGAAGCCAGGGTTCAAGTGGGTAGCGAATGGAAAGTAGTAGTGAACATAATGAACTGCAAGTCCCGAGCCAGGCCCAGTGAGGGAGTGAGCTGGTGATGGAAGACTTAACTTCATTTGTTGCGGTGCCATTATGAGCAGCCGTCTTGTCAAATGCCGTTAGCTACGCATCAGCCGCATCCGCGCCATTTACGGCAGCCTGACTCTTTTGCTCACAGTCCTATAAATTTTCTTGGAATACCACCATGGGACAGTAGAGCTGGGATTTCGTGCAGCAAGCTCTGGTCCAACTGTCAATGAACGCTTCCCGGACTCAACGGACTGAACCGGTTTATTACTGGCACCGGCCACTTGGGGTTTTCCGTGGTTGTGCGCAAAATCGTAATATATGGTTTAGAGTACTTGGGTTACTGACATGAAACCAAGAGAAGACTGGTGATAACATCACAACAGGCAAAAATTTAAATCCATGGGCAACGCCAAAATCGTTGCGCTGATTTCGTAGAAACATTTATCATTTGCTTTGTTGTTTACGTGACGTTACACAATCTTATAGTCCGTAGCAGGTTCTGGACGACACTCAGGTGGCTTCAGTATAACTTCAGAATTCAGCTCGGCCATACCATGGAACGACTGAAAGTTTTCTTCCGAAGATCTGCAAAATGGATGTGCAAATCATCAACAGCGAAGCAAGCATGGTCGGGAAGTCGGAAGAATTTTGTATGAATTGACGTCAAGGAAAACTTGCACGCGACATGCCGTTTGATCATACGTCCAGAAAGACTAATGCGTCGCCATCGAAATCAACAAGGTCAGGTTTTGCTCTTCTACAAAGGTATGAACTGAGATAGATTCTCTCCGACTAATAAACCAACTTCGGACGCAGATGTCCGAAAATGGCGTGCGCCGTGTTTTAGTAGGTCAGCATCGCCGGTGGGAAGTTGTTACCTGGTCGGTGCCACTTCAAAATTTTTGATAGCAATCAAGTATAGTCGTTCTGTATCAACAATATAACGCATTTTCTGGACTACCACCCCTTTGTCCATTAACTGAAGAGCCGTAATACATAGAGGCGCATCCAATCAGTGAATATTCGGCTTGATTTACCAGTTCCCTATAAAAATGCAGCAATCCCTCGAATTCGGGACTGGCGACGTGCAAAAAATATTACCCTTACAGTAGAGCGATGCAAATCGAAGAGGGTAAATTGTTCATGTGACGGGCAAATTCGCCCCCAAACAATCTATCTGGCAAGCGCCAAAATCTGCGTACAAGAACATTAATTGTCATATCAGGCTTTCAATTGTATTCACAAAATAATAGAACATTGATTCCGACAGAACGAGAAGCTTCGCGGCCAAAAATAACACTTGACTTTCCACCAGGATGACTACCCAGAGTATTGGAAAACTGACAGAAAGTACGCGCACGGTAGCACGCAGCAGTTTCACCAACAGCCACCACAAGGAGATGTGGTTGAAGGTAAAATGCGCGTTATAAAAATAGATTTGAATAAATTTTACCGAAATGATATTGATATAAGGCGATCTTGGGTTTTGCAAAGATACCCATTTGATGCATTACCGTACGAGAGCGGGCTTCCGGGTGAATTGAGGATACTACTTTAAATCCATTACATTCTATATCGCAAAGTTAAAAATGCCGTCTCATGTGCAGGCCACCTAAGGCGAACCACAAAAAACCTGACGGACGCAATTAGTTCTACAAAGCAAACGCAACTTCCCTGGGCTCTCTGTGCCACACCGAGATTGCTCCATGTTCCAAGTAAACAACACGATCACACGCACCATAATTTTTGTTCTCTTGTCCTCATATGCTTTGAACCAGCGGCCTTTTCAGATTCGTCCAAGTTCCATAACTATTTGTGCAACTCTCCACGCAGCGTGCGGCGCCAGATATACACCCATTTTCTTACTCCGTGAACTATTTTTTGTCGTGGCTCCCGACTGCTGACTTGCTTTCTGCTACAACTTCCTCGCTCAATTGCTGACTAAGCGCTTCCGAACAGTTTGAAAAGCTGTCCATGGTAGCTTTTAAAACTTACTTTATACCCTTGCACCCTTATAAGTGATAGTTTACCTTTGAAACGGCCCGACAGCTAATCAGGTGATCTTTTTAATGTCCTGCAAACGTATATACCGTTGAACAACATCGGTGGTCCCAGAGCACCGACATTTCACTTTCTTTTCTTCCCTACCCAGCATTATGGATGACCAGTTGAAGCTCTTTAGTAACCATTTCCTCCTGTTACAACCTCGTTCTACCTATGGCCACCCCAATGCCACTTACTGTTCATCTTCAAAGCTGCTGTGGCTCTACAAAAGTCTTCGTTTGATATTGATGTATTTCTTTTACAGTTCCGCGGCCACCGCCAGAGGCCTTTAGTGCATCCAAGAGCCATGTTATCCACGTAAGGGGCAAACCCTGAATTAAATTAAGATATCGCAATGGCGGCGCCGCGACTCTCATCCCCGTCAATTGGCCCGCCCGTAGTTTACTGTATGCTGCTGTATGTTAGGGGCAAGATGGCTCAGTGGTCCGAGCGCGAAGTTGCTGACCGAAAGGCGCTTGGTTCGAACCCGACCTCTATTTTTCGACTTTCCCTGTCTAGGTTCGGGCAACCCGGCAATATCCCAGCGCTCGTGCTTCCTTCTGGAGACAGGACAGTTAGGTACAGAAAGGGTGCTACAAGAAAAACTACTGTGTGCTACCCACACACGTAAGGCTGTCTTAGACCCCTTGACTATGTGCTAAAACTATAAGCTTATGACAAACATTGCGTACTGTCGGCCTGTTCTGCGAATAAGCCATAAACGCCATATGATCCTACGCAATAAAAAACTGTTATGCCTCAACTCCCATGGCCGTACTTTCTTACATCCTTCTCACCATGCAATCACCTGTTCCAACTAGTCCAACGGCTACCCTCCCTGATTCGGCGGCTGAGCCCTTACCTTCCCAAAATTAAGCACCCACTCTGGCCCATCTAGTTTTCAGGTTCTAGGTTAGCCAACAATACCTACCTCTTCTTGGGGTCAGTTGGCTTGATGTCATCCCATTTTGGATTTTTCCTATTGAGTGCCTCCTGACACTCACCAGATTCCATTGCTTTCGTTCTATTCCTTCCTCATTCCCCCTCTTCCCAAGCTTCAAACGTCTTCCGTAGTTGCGCCAACGCCCCGTGCAATTCACTCAATCTGACTTGTCCCCGGCTTACACTAACATGGTCCTCCTACTGATTTGGAAATTTTCTGTGGCTCTTCACCGGCCTGACTCTATCTGTGTCAGTCTCCTCGTCTAACCCAGATCCAGCTGCCATGGAAAGTCATATCGCCTGTCCGATTGCGGCAACCCTGACGACCGTTACGGGGCTGTCCAGAAACCGAAGTATGTCAGTGCAATGATGGCATGGCACTACCATACCCAGTTGGATGGCACTCTCGCAACTATTTTCTTCAGAATATCGACCGCAACCTCTCGCCCACTTGAGCCTGTGGTCGCAACGACAAAAACAGATTTTTCACCTGGCCCCAAACGCATCGTGCGAAACCGGTGAACCTATCGTTCGGAGCTAACCAACCTAGATTCCTACCGTCATTTCGGGTTTCCTCTTTCACAAGTTCAATTCCTTTTACGGTGTTCGTTTGGCTCTATCTCCCCATCAAAACTAGCCCCTACACCTGACTTCCCTACGGCAGTGAGACCAGTGATTCTACTCGATTTCAGTTTGAACCATACTCCTGAGACAAAACTTGTCATTTGTCTCCAGATCAAGTCCTTCAATCTCCACCCCGATTTTCGCTTGTTGTGACCCTAGCCATTTACCCGACCGCTCAAGGTCACTCATGGCCAGCAACGGTTTTCAGTTTTAGTTCATGTCAGCTGGCGTCACCTTTGAACGAGTTGTACCACATGCCCACTGTCCACCGCTCACCAAAGCACACCCAAATTATTTCCGCCGAAGCCATAGAGTTTTCGAGGTTGTGACTTTTACGGGGAGTTAGTCTAGTCCATTTACACTTGTAGGTGATATGTTGCTCATAGCATTTTGTTTAAGTGAGCGAAATTTCAAGGCCACGAAACACTACCAATTTGCATTTTGCTACCGGTTTACGGGAGATAAAACACGAAATCGCGCTTTACCATATTTTGGCTTTCTTTAAAAATAAAATAACATCCACAGAATATCCCATGCAAATTCCACCTGGGAAAATCGGTCATTGATGTTTGTGTGCTTTATACTCCCCAGATTTAACAAACGAGATAAGTTTGCTCAGCGAACTTCGTCACAACAGATTTTCTTGTGGAGCTCAGCTTCCATTAAGTACAACATTGTCAGAAAACAGCATGAATTGTGCAAGGGAGATGCGAGGGCCATCTCTGTGGATGCTTGCCTTTCCCAGCTATGCATAACTAACGTGTGGACAAGAAGGCGTCAGGAGTTACCCTACGTAAATTACCAACACAACGGCATCATTTCTACTAGGAATATGACTCACCGTCGGTGGTATACGTCATAAAGCGGTCATCTTGGTAATGGTAATCGTTGTCACTCACCTCGACTACTTATCGTCACTGCAGCATTCTAGCCCCGTGTCAATGTGCGGCGCTGATTACGAGGCCTCACCTATACACGATAACCTAACCCGACGGTAAATGACGACCCGTCATACTCATAACTGTATTCAATATCGCCTACCTTTGCTACTTAGCGCAACTTCCAGGCCCGTGCCAATGTGCAACGCTGATTACGAGGCCTCACGTATACACGGCAACCTAATTTAATGGCCAATGACGGTCTTTCATAATCATAACTGTGCACGCTTTCAATCATCTCGAATACTTGTTGTAACTGCTAGGCCCACTTCTATGTGCGACGCTGCTTATGAGGCCTCACCTATGTACAGTAACCTGATCCAATGATCAACGGCTGTCGCTCACGCACATCTGTACGCGATGTCGCTTATCTCTGCTACCTATAGTAAACGCCAGGCCAGAATCTATGCTGGCAGGTGAAATTAAGACCTCAACTATGCGTGGTATCCTGATCTAACGCCCAACTTGGGTCTGTCATACTCATAACTGCAGACGATATCGCCTACCTTGGCTACTTGTGGTAATTGCTAGTTCTGTGTCTATGCGCAACGCCGAATATGAGGCCTCAACTAGGCTCAGCAGCCTAACCTGATGACCAACGACAGCCCGTCATGCTCAGAACCGTACTCGATGTCGACTGCCGCGGTTACTTATAGTAACTGAAGGGCCCGTACACATGCTCGTAACTGACTAATGCCTCAACTGTACATAATAGACCAATCCAACGACCGACGGCGGTCCTTCATATCCATACATGTCATCCGTGTGCCAATCTCGTGCCTAAAAAATACACAACCATCTTTGAAAAATCACATTTCTATTTATTGGTCGTATCAGTACAAAAGTAATGTGTGGTCAATCCAGTTCTCAGTTTCAGGAAGCCGTTTTTACTCGACAGGATTTCTGAAAGGAAAAATGTATAATCAATTGCTTAAGCACTCCGTACACACCCTTTAAAACATAATTAAACAAAGTTGTGATGGCCAACTCACAAAGTGCTCAATACATCCCTTTGTCTACAATTCCAAATGGGTGCCCACGGTGAAGCTGGAGTCTTAGTGTTATAAGGGTAAACTCACCACTTCCTCAATTAATCCCGCGTGTATATCGGTTATTCAATAGCGGTACTCGGCAACCATATGCATTATTGGGCGCAGCTAAGTTAAAGCTATAGAGGGGTGTATACTTGTCAGCCGTAGACCAAGTGGTATAGAATTGAGCCCTGAGATCCAAGGAGCACGTGCGTCGTCACACGTGCACCTATGGACACAGGGGTAACCAAGACCTATCGATTGGGCCGGTACTTGATGTCAAGTCTGCTCATTTAGAGCACTAAAACCCAACTCCACTCAGCTTCTGCTTCCCGATTCCAAAACCACGTAACTTAATAGAGTTGGCTCTGTATTAATGCTTTTTATCCCATCAGAAATCTCCTTAAACTCACCAGGCTTTACTGGCCTCTTCCAATTCCCTCGTATTCCCAAGCTTCAAACTTCGGCAATACCCGGTTCGGACGACATATTTGCTGTTATCCACCCCACCTGGTCAGTGATTTACATCCCCAGGGATCTCCAAACGAACCAGAAAAATATCTCCGATCTTACAATAACGTCGTCTTACCTCTGCGAATTCCCTTAGCCAACTCAAAAAACCCTGCTCAGAGAATTGCACGTCCCGGCCCAAGCATCTCAAACATGACGTCCGTTACCGAAGTACGTCAGTGCAATGTTGGCACGGCACCGCCATACCCAGTTTGATAGCACACCCGCAACTAATCCCTTCCTAATCCTGACTGTGCCCTCTCGCTCCATTAGCTTCAACTACGAACAAACCCACGCTTCATTCTGATTGTAATCTTATGATCACGCTACCCGCCAGTTGTGAATAAACATTATTATTATTACCCTACACTGTGAGTGCAGGGGACCAAAGGACCAAAGGACCAGCATACCAAAGGACGGGATGACTTTGCTCAGTTCATTCAAAAACAATTGCACCTTGTCCTCCTCTTTGAAGATGAGAACGACGTCTGCATACTCCATATCGACAAGATTTTCGTTAGACATTTGAAAACCGGGGTCCAGAAGACGCTAGTTAGTCAGGAATTGTGACCACTTTTGACGGCTTGTTATTTCGGGCCACAATCTAACTCACATCCTTGTGCCTTCTAGAAGTCTTTCTAGAACCTTTCCTATTTTGTGTGCCGGATGTAGACATGGCTGTCTTATTGCCTCGTCCGAATGACAGAAATGAAACACCGGGCGCCCTCAATGGACCCAAGGATATCCTTGATCCATGCTAGTCTTAATTTGTGACGGTTTCTTGGCGAAGCCTAACCACGATGATAACCCTAAACGACTCACCCACGATGTTCATGTACGGGGTTGTCCACGGACCCAAGTACGGCGTTGTGATGATGGTACCGCGGCTACCATACCTAGTCTGATGGAATACCCGTAGTTCACCATATCCACAATGTTTACCGGATGGGTGTGTTACGTGCACCCACAAGACAACTTTAATCCGTTTAATTTGTGCCAGGACTTGAAAGTGCTGGCCACCTTATTGTGCTGTATGCTGGTTCTGCCCATAAGCGCACTGATTCTACCTACGTCACTATCGGTGGTTCGGTACACCTTGCGCCTTATATATAGCGTGTACTGACTATCATAAAAAACAAAACAACTTACTAGCTGTGACGAATTCCTTGGCTTGGTTTTGCAGGACGCCTGCCACAATGATAGGAGACTTTTCCATACATTAATCGTTAAAGGCTGCTCAATTTTGAGTTTGCGGCGACATGCAGGTCGAAATTATTGTCCTTGGCGTTCCGAGATTATTTCCAAACGCAATGCAAAATAAAAGACGTGAAGAAACCGGCTCATCAGAGGTACATCACGCGAAGCCGTCGGCAGCCATTAAATATGGTTGACCTTGAGTACGGTTAAACAACTTCCGACAAAACTGCACCCGTATGGGAAGATATAAAGGGACCGAATAAATGCCATCAAATGCTGAAACTCTATGTTAAAGCTTTCCTCCTCAGATCTATGGTTTCAAAGAAATTCTGGGTGTGCATCTAAGGTTCGGCCTACTGTCCTCGCTTTTTTCAGTTCTCACAACTGCGGTGACACTTCACCTAATAAGCATGCCTCTTTGGTTGTAACTTCCTCTCCACCGTGTATTTGCCTGCCGCGTTCAAGTTGCAACGACCGGATGATGCCTAAATCGGTATACTCCCTACAGGTTAGGAAATTACCCTGTTAATAATAATAATATTTTTATTATAAACTCCTGGTAATTTTGTTTCAGTTCCCATGCCAGTTTAGGCATGACCAAGTCTATTGCCTATTGTCTACGATTGCCCCCTTTTTTCCCGCAATCCCCAGTACCCGCCAGTCCCATCCAGTCGTGCTTTATTCTGACTATAATCGGTGATCATGCCTCACGGTATGCCGCCCACTAGTTTGAATAAACATTATTATTATTCCACTGAAATAAAATTGAAAGGGTATGCATCAGACACGGATTCACGGATTGATACACAGGAGCGAGGCTTTTGCCCAAGTTTCCGGGTCGGTTTTGTTCTTGTCGTTCAGCAGCTGTCGTTCACCTGAAAGGCACAAGTGAAAAGGGTGTAGCACTGCTCTTTAAGTTCTCAGCGCGGGGCAGTATTTGCCAGCGCGAGGACTCGCGTAAATAAGTGTCTAATAGTGTTTTGAACTGAGTTCTAGAGGGAGCGTGGACAACCGTCTCAGCAACCACCCGAAATGAGAAAAAGTTTGCCTAATGAAGGTGTGCGCTCTGAGCTTAAAAATCTTCTTACCATGTCCCCGCCGTGTGTTTGCTGGGTCAACGGTGAAAAACCTGTTGGCCAAGCCTTGTTCAAACAGGGCGTAAGTAAGAATTAAGTCCCCTCGGAGGCGACGATACTCCAAGGGAAAGAGGTCGAGCACCGCGAGACGCGTTTCGTAGTCCATGGACTTGAGACCGGCAACCATTTTCGTAGCAGCTCGCTGGACACGCTCAATGAGGATTACGTCTTTCGTGCGTCCTGAGTAGACAACCGGGTTGGCATATTCAAGGAGCGGTCTGACAAAGCCCCATAGAGTATTTGGAAGTCCGTGAGTAATACGAGAAGGTGCGCCGAATCATCCGTAGAACAGCGAATGCCTTCTGAGCCGATTTCTCAAGGTGCAGTGAGAAGGACAGGTTTGAGAGAGCCAGATACCCAAATCCTTTTTGGCATCTATCCTCGTGATGTCTTCTGGTCCTTTCTCACCATGCATGACAAAGGAGTTCGCTGAGTCTCCTCCAAATGACATATGGACGCACTTTTCGTCATTCAGAGGAAGGTGCCAGTCCAACGACCACTGCTTTGCGGCGTCTACATCAATTTGGAGGGCACTGGCATTGGAACTCCACGATTTCAAGTCGTCCGCAAAAAGTAGACATGGACTTGCAAGAACATCTGGAAGGTCATTGACGTATATCAGGCAAAGGTCCCAAAACGGAGCCCTGAGGAACTCCAATGGAGACCGGCGCCGCAGAAGAGTAGGTCGAGCCTACTTTCACTCGGAATGATCTGTCTGATAGGAATGCCTTGATCCAGTGTAGGATTTTCCCTTGAATCCCGTAAGACTCGAGTTTGTGGAGCAGAGGGACGTGTGGGGACTCGATCAAATGCTTTTGAAAAGTCGAAAAATATGGCATCCGATATGAGTCCCTCGTCCTTGGCTTGGGTTAAGCTGTCCATAAATACGAGCATGTTCGTTTTGGAGGAATCCGTGTTGAGTTTGAGAAATCAAGTTGTTGGAAGTAAGGTGATCTAGAATGGTTCGCTTCAGAATGCGTCCCGTCACCTTGCATGGCACTCTAGTGAGGCTTATAGGCCTGTAGCTGTCAGGCGATAGTCGGTCACCAGTTTTGTATATTGGCGTGACAATCGCTTCCTTCCAAACAGAGGGAAGGTGGTCTTCGTCAAGCGACTGACGAAACAGCAGATGTAAATGAGTTGCCAGTGTGTACGACGTTTCCTTCAGGATCCTTGGGTGGACTTCGTCGGGCCCCAACGCGCAGAATGGGTTGATCTTGTGCAGGAGTTGACGAATGTCCTCCACCGTGAATACCAAGTCGGTTTAAACCAGCTCAAAGAATCAGCACTTAATACGTTGAGTTTTAAGATGGCGGAGTATAAAATAAAAGAACCGGGTTGAGTGCCTCGATGATTCAACGCTACATAAGCTCAACACACCAAACAATCTGCAACCGACGGCGCTGTTGTTTGCTTGTGAGCTGGTGATCAGAGTAAGGAATCTATTCTTGTGGCAGCTATATATATATAAACTACTGTGTATGGATCTACTGGGTGTCCAGGAGGTATGACAAAATTTATATAGCTTCGTAACAATTAAAAGAAAGGGAGTCTTTTGGCTTTGCGCATAAAAATAGGTCTTGCATTTGTCCACCACCTCCTGAATTTGGTCAGCACCAACGGAAGACACTTTGTTGATCCGCTTCACTGGAACATAGTGACCACTGAGTGCTTATCCTTGGTTTCATCTGCTATTGAGCCAGAAATCCCGAACCTCAAACCTGGATTCAAAATTTCTGCCATGCAGGCTTCTTGGAAGGGCATACCTTCCTTGGAGAAGTTAAACCGGGACCAGCTTCATTGGAAGACTTACGTAGGACCGTTGCTCAGAAAGTTCACGAGGCTATCCATACATGTCGTCCATCCGCCAAGCCAATGCCTGAAAAATGTACAAACACTCTTAGCAAATAATGTTTCTATTTACTGGTTTCATCGTTCCAACGTAATTTGCAGCCAACCTAGTTCTCAGTTTCAGGAAGCCGCTTTCACTTGACAAGGTTTCTGTAAGGAAACATGAATAATCAACAACAACTGGTGATAATGCCTCACGGTATGCCACAAGTTGGAAATAAAACATTATTAGTACCATTATCACGTTGTAGTGGCTAACTCATCAAGTACTTAATAAATCCAGTTGCTTACGATTCCTGATCGGTGTCTATGCTGAAGCTGGAGTCTTACTGTTATAAAGGTACACTCACCACTTGCTCAATTAGATTCGTTGGTGAGGCTGAGGGAGCCGTGTGTACATTGACGATTCGATAGCGACATTCGGCAATCATATGCATTATTGGACGCAGCTAATTTAAAGCCAAAGAGAGCCGAAAGTCGTAAGACAAAGTGGTATAGACTTGAGCGATAAGTTCCAAGGGCCGTACGCGTCCTCAAACGTTCACCCCCTGGACGCAGCCGTAGCGGAGATCCAGTGAGTGAGTAGTTGGTGTCAAATACGCTCAATTAGAGCACTGAATACCAACTTCATTTCACTTCTGCTTCCACATACCAATGCCAGTTAGCTTAATTTAATCAACAGCTTCGTCGCCTTTATCATAACTTGCAACTATCCCATGCTCAACCGCAATGGCAGTCTCACAAACTTGGGCTCCCATACGGGAAACCGATCGGTTGACGTATTTGCGCTTGCGACTTTCGGCATCCGGTTGTACATTTAACACTCGTAACATTTTAAAAGCCGCTCATTCCTCCAGGCTACAGTGAGATTCTTTTTCATGTCTGTCGTACTGGTGTGGGTTTCATCCAACTGATCGTTTGTGCCAAAGTGCTGCAACCCAGCCTTACTTCCACAATCATGTCTACAACTACTTATCGTTCATTTTTGAAGAGCATGGTCACAGGCATAAAAAGTGAATGCAAGCGATGAATGCGAAAGGGTTACAGGAGAATATGAGAGAAAAGAAAGAAATGTCTCATTCGAAGTCATGCAACCAACAGTTCCAGTCAGATAGGATGAATCCCAACGTACGTAAGAATTTTGGTAAGGAAACATGCGTGTGAAGTCTAACAACCGAAGAAAGGACAAACAATGCTGAATGCTCTTCAAGGCGCGGTAAGCGCTAGCACAGTCAAGACTCGCACATCAGGCACAAAGTGTCCGTCATACTGGGTCCGGTGTGAGATTCAATGGCAAGAATATCCACTCAACGCCATGTGCCACGCATAAAAGTGTCATACGTACGCAGAGAACCCACAATGGCGAGCAAACACAAGTCACTGACTGTGACTTTAGAAAGTCCCAGTCCAATAACAGCTTTGGGGGATTGAGGAAAGCAGATCCCTCGATAAGAGATGACCATCGGTTGGTGGACCAAAAAGTCCACATCACAACCAATAGCACGTAGAGCTGAGATTATGGCGAGGGAAAATTCATCAGCACCATACTTCTGCTTTTTCTCATTCCACAAAGTCATTCCGCGCCCATCCGAGACTATGCTGACGTCTATTACAGTCGCTCGGCGCTCCCGAACGGCGATCAGGTCAGGCTTGATGAAGGACGTCGAAGTAGGTGCTCTCAACTCCTCAAAGACGGTGTATCCCAGGCGACGGAGGCGTTTTGCGAGTTCCCTTGCAACCCGATTATGACGAGCACATCTGGCGTCATGCGTGATCCAGCAGGACTGCAAAATATGCACCAAACTCTCTGGTTGGCCACAGTTTCCACGACATAAGATCGTCTGGCCACCGTGACCATGTCGAGCGCTTCTAACTCTCGTCCTGAGCAGGTTGCATCGGAGCTGGATACCGCGGATAAATATCCGAGGAAACACTCGTTCTGGAAATACAAGCCATCGATTAGAAAGAGGCGAAGCGACCAACTCTCGTAAACCGCGACCGTCAACGCTGTTGTGCAGGCTATCACCCCAAGCAGCCACCAGCTCTTCCTTGATGTTTACGCATGAACCATGGACACGGATCGGAAGGCTGAGATCCCGAACAACCTTGCCAAATGCGGAATCGTTGACCACATTGCGTAGTACACGGCACTGAGTAGAAAGCAGCTTTTCCATACGCACTCTCCGCTGCATCGGGATTGTTGCACTCAGACTTGGGATACCAAGTCCCCCATGTTGTTTACCGGCATGGATGTAGCTGATCGGGGTATCCTTCGGTAGACGTAGCCAGCCGCGAATAGATTGCCTGATGTAGTTGTCCAACCTTTTGAGCGTGTTTCGGTGGACTTGGCCAAGCACGAGCGAATATGTCAGCCTCGGTATCAGGTAGTTCCTTGTGATCTCCATTCTTTGATGCGGCTTCAACGGGGCACGCGTCACCTCGTCGAGCAGTTTGAGCAGATGCTGTCGATGGTTGAAGACTCCTTTCCCCTTGAAAGTAAAGGGGATGCCCAAATATGTTACTGTGTCTGTCGGACCCAGAGGAGTGATGAGTTCCTCGGCGAAGCAAAATGGTTCGACTGAGACTGCTGTCGCCCGATGTTTCCTGTCCCCACAGATCACCATCGCTTTCGTCTTCCGGGCGTTTATCTTCATACCAGCTCTTCCCAACTCAACCGCGGCAGCTTCAAGCTTCTCTTTGAGGCGAGCTTGACTTTCTGCACACACGACCCAGTCGTCAGCGAAGGCAAAACCATCTACTAGGGTGTCATGGAACTGGTATCCCAGTTGCGGCATCGACAATCCAAGAACCTCATCCATTGCCATGATGAACAATAATGGGGAGAGTGGATCTCCTTGCCTCACACCTCTGTGGCAGTGAACCTCGGAACTGGGGAAAACTGCTACAGCATTCTCATAGGACTGTGCGATGTATCGAACTAGAGGTGACGGTGCTCCAAACGCCTCGGCAGATCTGACGATTGTGTCATGCGAAACCGAATCAAATGCTTTCGAGATATCGACGAACGCCAAGCTGAGGTTAGAAGCAGTCGCTGAAGAGTGACGAAGCAGGGCATGTAACAGCGATGTAGCTTCCAAACAGCCGTCCCGATGTAGAAATGCAAACTGGAGTGAAGGCAGTTGCAATCTACGACTCCAGCGATCAGCAAGCACCTTGTGAAAGCATCGGACAAGAATGGATGATACGGAGATCGGTCTCAGTTGATCCGGTGAAGTCGGATTAGGGACCTTCGGAACTAGAGTAATACGAGCACGACACAGGTGTGGGGGACAACCCCCAGATAATAAAAGTAAGTTGAAATACCCAGCAAGTACGTTCGCATTGAACCGGCGGAGCATCCTGGGTGTGAGCTTGTCCAGGCCTGGGGACGAATTGCCCATTGAACGGACCGTACGGCCGACTTCCTCTCCTGTGATGGGCTCAATCAAGCTCCAATCGGATGGTACTACTACGCGACTGGGCCGGCTGTCCACGTGTTTTGGGGCTGAGAGCACCTGTTTCCAGTACTGCTCGGCGTCTGGAGGTAGGCCGCAGTTGCCTTTGTACAGATCTTTCCATGACCCATCGAGCACAGCAGACGCTGCATCTTTCCATCTTTGGTGGTATAGGGTCTGGATGGCGGCGTAGTTGGCTCGGCGGATCTGCTTTCGGTTGACCGGCATCCGATGGGCTAACTGACGACGGCGTCGGGATACGGTTTTCCAGGTGTGTGGAAATGTCCTGGAGGCGTGGAGGTCCAGAAGCGAGAGGACTTGTTCCGGTGTCATGATGCCAGACTGCAACCCTCGGGCAAATGCCAGAAGGTCAACACTAGCAAGTGAACTGTCAGCATGGGATTCTAAGAGTGACACGGCGCAATCCACGGTTTGTTTAAACCAGACGCTATAGTCATCGGCTTCTGACGAGTAGGCCGCTATTTGACCGATGGTTTGGTCAGGTCCACCAGATGATGATTCGTCCTGTTGTGCTTGCCAGTTAAGCACCCGTAACCTGGTTTTGATGCTGATAGCCGATCGACCAGGAAAATACTGCTCCAGTCTCGCGAACAGCGCGGTTTGCGTTTCACAAGACGGATATAAATTGTTAGCCAGGCGCAAGAGCGATTGTGACTCTTGTTGGGACCAGCGGGCACCGGAATGCTTCACTCGGCTGAGCTTATCTGCATTATGCTGGGTGGGGTGTGCGTGCCGGCGATGTTGACTCAGGCCAATCTTCGTCGGAAAAAGGCGGGAACAATCAGCACAGGCCAATTGGGCGACCATGTTCGTACCAACACTATCATTGTCGTGAACTCGATGGTGGGCTACCAAGCCAGCTTTCGATTTACACCACTTGCCACATTCCTCACACGTGAGCCCCACGAGTCTCTCCTGTGTACTGGTTGGAACTGGTGCGGAGGCGCCAGATGTTTTGTAGTGTACATTGTCGAAAGTAACCAGCACATTGAAACCAAACAGGGTGGTTAGCCCTGTCTGGAGTTGCTGAACTCTTAGCTCACCCAGACTGGCGTCCAGGCTACCCAGTCGGCACCACGAGGAGGTGGTTCAGCTCGCCGAATAGATGAGCTACTAAGACAGCCACATTTGATGCAACTCGTCCGTCTCGGACAACGATGATGAGCTAGCTGAAAGCTGCAAGGTTTACTATATTTCACCGCCCAGGAACAAATATTCTTTAGCCTACATCCGGATAACATATTCCGCCTCAATGCCATTGCTCCCGCTTTTGTACGCTGAGTGGTCAGTTGACCCGGACGCCCCAAAATCCATCCCCTCAATGATCTTGCATACCCATCCACACATCTTCTGCCTGATCGACCTTTTCGACCTAACCAGTGCACCTTCTCGTGCTGGGCACATTCGTCAACGGAAGGCCCCGTTGCGCAACCGACAAGTCGCTTGCTAACTGTCTCGTTACGGATTCGTAGACACCTGCCCACACGAGCTATGTTTCCGAGACAACAATTGTTGGGCAATTGAAGACTTCTTAATTCCGCTCATCGAACAGGCCCAGTCGCCCAGCCTTACATCAAAGCATCCCGTACTGTAGCCTGATGCAGACGCCTCATGAGGTTCAAAAATGTAATGATTTAAGGCAATGGGTGTTTGGAATTAGCAAACGCAATCCTAGCCTCGCAGACTCATGCTCTGACTTCATCTGTTACACTAGAATTAGAACTGATACAACCTCTAAGATACGTAAAACGCTCCACAACTTCCGGTGCCTCTCCGAGACTGTATGTTTGGGAGCATGACGGTAAATTCGGTGGATCGAAAGTGTATGTCAAAGAACGGGGTGACTTTAATCAGTTCATCCAAGAAATAATTGCGCTTTTTTCTCCTCTCCGATGAGGAGAAGGATGTCGCCTGCATATTTCTGATAGACAGGGTTTTTGTCTGGAGGTATTTGAACACAGGAGTCGAGAAGACATATCAGCTTTCTTTTCACTATCTTGTCGATCGCGAAATTAAATAGAAATGGAGTGGATGGGAACTTCTGTCGGGCACTACCTTGTGTATGGAAGCTTTTAAAGAACTCCCAACATCTCTCCGTACCATGTCTGTCCCTGACGCACCTTCTGTCCCCGACGGTGCGAAAGACTGCAGAGTTGACAACTCTCACTTCTGCTGCATGCCCTCCTCCGCCTTTTGCAATGGAGGAAAGAAAAGCTATTTTTGTTGCAGGCTTGTTCCGCTGATTTGAGCTCACCTTGGTTGTAGCATATATCCAGAGAAATCCACCCACGAATCCAAAACTTCGTTGATAATAGAGCAAAAATGCAAAAAAGCCAAATGCACGCGGTATGGCGCCTCATTGGCAACCCGTTTCGCTAAGACTCTGGGCTTTTCTTAAGGCTGAACCTGCAACATTCTGAGCTCACCCCATCGTACTAACACGCAATACTACAGGCATTCTACGTTTCTCTCTGATCCCACGTCCCAGCACGCTCCAAGCTACTTTAGTTGAGCACAATTTATCCAATGCGTGTCCCTCGCAATCACATGCCAACACCCGTTTGCACTGACCGCACACCCATAATATTCACCTGAATATCAATTACACTTTTGAACTCGGGAACTGTCGTCTAACTGCAATAGTTAGGAATTGTGATCACTTTTGACCGCCTGCTACTTCGTGTCGCAGTCCACCTCATATCATAGTGCTTTTTAGCAGACACATTTGACACTTTTTCCTTTTTTGATTTTCCAGTGTCTTAGTGCCCCGTATGAATGGCAGCACTGAACAATTGTGCGCTCTCGGTGGACCTAGGAATATCTTTGACCGTGCTGGAATTAATTTGACACGATTTCTTGGCTAATTCTTACTACAATGACAACCCTAAATGTCTCACACAAAATGTTCATGTACGCGGCTGTTCACGAACCCAAGCACGACGTCGCGATGATGGTACCGCGGCTGTCACACTCAATCTGATGGCTTGCTTGTACTTCACCATACCCCTGATATTTCCCAAACGGGCGTGTTACATGCGCCCATAAGACCGTCCCAATCCATTAAATTTGCGCAAGAACGTATAAGCATTGCCCGTAAACCCACACATTCATCCACTAGCATTGTCACGGCGTCGGTATACCTGTGAGAACGGAGCCATATAATTGCGCTTTTTTCTCCTCTCCGATGAGGAGAAGGATGTCGCCTGCATATTTCTGATAGACAGGGTTTTTGTCTGGAGGTATTTGAACACAGGAGTCGAGAAGACATATCAGCTTTCTTTTCACTATCTTGTCGATCGCGAAATTAAATAGAAATGGAGTGGATGGGAACTTCTGTCGGGCACTACCTTGTGTATGGAAGCTTTTAAAGAACTCCCAACATCTCTCCGTACCATGTCTGTCCCTGACGCACCTTCTGTCCCCGACGGTGCGAAAGACTGCAGAGTTGACAACTCTCACTTCTGCTGCATGCCCTCCTCCGCCTTTTGCAATGGAGGAAAGAAAAGCTATTTTTGTTGCAGGCTTGTTCCGCTGATTTGAGCTCACCTTGGTTGTAGCATATATCCAGAGAAATCCACCCACGAATCCAAAACTTCGTTGATAATAGAGCAAAAATGCAAAAAAGCCAAATGCACGCGGTATGGCGCCTCATTGGCAACCCGTTTCGCTAAGACTCTGGGCTTTTCTTAAGGCTGAACCTGCAACATTCTGAGCTCACCCCATCGTACTAACACGCAATACTACAGGCATTCTACGTTTCTCTCTGATCCCACGTCCCAGCACGCTCCAAGCTACTTTAGTTGAGCACAATTTATCCAATGCGTGTCCCTCGCAATCACATGCCAACACCCGTTTGCACTGACCGCACACCCATAATATTCACCTGAATATCAATTACACTTTTGAACTCGGGAACTGTCGTCTAACTGCAATAGTTAGGAATTGTGATCACTTTTGACCGCCTGCTACTTCGTGTCGCAGTCCACCTCATATCATAGTGCTTTTTAGCAGACACATTTGACACTTTTTCCTTTTTTGATTTTCCAGTGTCTTAGTGCCCCGTATGAATGGCAGCACTGAACAATTGTGCGCTCTCGGTGGACCTAGGAATATCTTTGACCGTGCTGGAATTAATTTGACACGATTTCTTGGCTAATTCTTACTACAATGACAACCCTAAATGTCTCACACAAAATGTTCATGTACGCGGCTGTTCACGAACCCAAGCACGACGTCGCGATGATGGTACCGCGGCTGTCACACTCAATCTGATGGCTTGCTTGTACTTCACCATACCCCTGATATTTCCCAAACGGGCGTGTTACATGCGCCCATAAGACCGTCCCAATCCATTAAATTTGCGCAAGAACGTATAAGCATTGCCCGTAAACCCACACATTCATCCACTAGCATTGTCACGGCGTCGGTATACCTGTGAGAACGGAGCCATACCTTGCGCCAGATATAGCGTGTGCTGACCACCATAAATAGACTTACTAGCTGTGACTAATTCCTTGGCTTTGTTTGGCGAGACGCCTGCCGCAACGATAGAAGACCTTTTCGATACAGGTCGCGAATGGAGGCTGCGCGGACGAAGGGGGCACCATTATTGTTTATACATTCTCTAGGTTAGTTCCAAATCCAATACAGAAGAAAACGCGCAAAGAAACCAGCATTCTCCAAATTTTCACACCGGCCACAGGCGATTACAAGCTAAGCCATTAGCTGCGGTTAAAATGTTAATTTTCCTCCCATGATGGACCTCAAGCGCGCTTAAACAACCTTCAACAAAACCGATGCCGCATGGGGAGATATTTAAAGTTCGAATAAATGCTATCAAGTGTTGGAACTTCGTCTTGAAGATTCCTTCGTCCAAACTACTGTTTCAGAGAACTTTGGAGTTTGCGTACAAGGATCGGCCGCCTCACTTAGTGTATGCCCCACAAACTTGGGAACATATCTATTACTATTAGTGTGATGGTGGGCAGAAGCTTATTGAGGCAAAAAGTGTTTATACTTGATTATTTGCATGTAAATAAACACTGTTTTGTGAGAGTTTATTGTGATATATATGTAACGGATAATAGCGCCGTAATACCGTTGGGAATAACTGGTAAAGCATGTGCTGATACGGTCCAAAGTAGTCATGGAGGATCACAACCTTAGACAAGACAGAAGAACGGACATTGAAGGTATGAGATCCGGGCAGCTGAGGATGACACAAGTTGATACGAGCAGTCGTACCATACACAAATTTTATTCAGTAGGCAGTAGGGATGGCAGGTTGGGGGTAGCAGACATTGTGATGAGAGCTGGTTCTGTGAACAAATAGATGAATAAGCAGCCTGAACTAGGCAGAATGTGCAATCAAAAAGAGCGCAATCAGTGGAGGCAGGAAATGTGGCACTGGACTGTAGAGGTTTCTAAAAGTGATAACGATTAGGTGCTATATGATATACAGATATGGACATGTGGGCATATGTGCATATAGGCAGTGAGTGCGCGTAGGCCGCATACTCGGATAACTGCGCAGAACAGAGTCAGCACGTTCGAAATGTAACGGAAGCTACATGGGAATCGGGTGCCAGGTGAAATCCGCACTGGTTGACTAACGCTCAATGCTATACCAACTTACCACCAATTCCGGCCTCTTGCGTCACTGTCTGAGTGAACTTCTTCGTTACTTAACATAATCTTACTTTCGCCGGACTGTTTGTTCAATGCCTCTAGTGGTATAATAGTGTCATATTGGCACGCTTAGCCAGTTCTTGACCTCGAGATATCCAGCAACATCTACACCAATCCTTCTAGTTAAACAACATGCTGTCATTATTAAACTCCTTACTATCTGATAGCTTCTCACGCTCGCCAGGCTTTCTTGATGTCATCCCATCCCCTTCTCTTGCCAAGACTCAATCTTCGACAGTAGCTGGTTTGAGCGCCGGATGCGGCCGCTTTCCTCTCCCTCTGATCCGGCATCCACAATGACACCAACTGAAGCAAAATAAAATATCTCTACATATGTCTTGTCCTATCAATGCTTATCTCCGCAGATGACCCGAAATCCGGCTGCCCTCAGAATTGTACATCCCCAGTCCGATGACCTCAACAGTGACGTCCGCCATGGGGCCGTTCAGAAACCGGAGTGTGTCGGTGCAATAGCGCCACGGCTCTGTCACACCCAGTCCGTTGACACATCAGAAACCATTATCTCCCTGATCTGAAGTGCTCCCTCTCACCCTCTCAAAACCCCAGCTTCAGGTACAAACAAACCGCTTACCTGGATCTAACCATCTAACCCACAAATTACATGATTTCATCTACGGTATGTTTCCGTCTTTCGTGTGGGCGCTGAGCGACACTAACTTACAAAGACGGAAAACTGTGTTTTCCACCCTCTATATTCACCACATTGAGATCTTGCTAGTTTAGGCATGTCTTCATCTGCGTTGGATGATGTCTATTGGTTGTGTGACTGTCCCACCTCCGCGCATTACGAAAAGCCCACAAGTGTCAACAACAGTGACCCCATTTTGACTGCACCATTATGACCATCCATGGTGGTATGCCACCTACTAAACATTATTATACTTACTTTAATATGCATACGGGTGGCTTGCTTTGACTGGATTTAACTAACCTAAGCCAAACCGAAGCCTTAGTTCCTCGCTCTTCTGAACCATTCTGCATCCCCTGAACACGCTCAGCACATGCATATCAAATGGTGGGTCTGGAGATGCGCCATAAACGAAATACTGGTTTGGCCCCACAGCCCACTCATTCACACACACATACACACAACACTGGTGCGCTCTACTTGACAAGGCGGCTCACACCAATGCTTCGTCTTCGTTTAGCCATAGTACACAGGCTCTGAACATCTCCATTCTACTCCCATAGCCCAAAACGTAGTTGACGTTTCATTTGCCTCCGCGACTTGCCTCTTCCAGCAGCTGTTTGCCGTTTGCTTGTCCGAAATGACTGAGCTGTATTACTGGCCTGGCTTTCCCCCGACCGGATAAAATATCTGGTAGCTGGAGTTACGGGGCTGTCCATAAACCGAAGCATGTCAGTGCAATGATGGCATGGCACTGTCATACCCAGTGTGATGGCACTCCCGCAACTATTCTCTTCAAAATCTCGACCGCAACCCCTCGCCCAATCGAGCCTGTAGTCGCAACTTCGAGCAAATTTTTCAACCGGCCCCGTCTCTGGGACGAGTTCTTTCGTACCCGATGAATTTTCGCCCAAATTTGGCTAGCCTGATTTTCTGCCACAATTTCGGCTTGCCTCTTCCACAAGTTCAAATCCGTATACGATGTTTGGTTCGCCCTATGCATTACCACCACGTCCCCATCCAACCTATCTGCTGCAACTGACTTCCCTACAACAGTGAGTTTGCTTAATTTCAGATTAAGCCACATTTTTGAGACAAAACTCGCCATGTGCTCCCTATTCGAATTATTCTACCTCCATCTCCACTTTTGCTCGTTGTGACTCCAGCCATTTGCCCAAGCGCCCAAGGTCACTCATGGCCAGCAATGGTTTTCAGTTTTAGTTCATGCCATGTTCATGTCTTTGAACTAGTCGGACCTCATGACCATTGTTCCCTACAAGTTGGGAAAGCAACCTATTATTATTTCATCGGATATTTCCCACTGTTTATGACATTGTCCTCTTTTCCGCAATCCGCACTACCCGCAAATCCCCCAGTCATGCTTCATTCTGACTGTAAACGTATGATCATGCCAGACGGTATGTCACCCAAAATTTGGGAATAAACATTATTATTATTATTATTACCTACGGCGTGGCCAGGTATCAGGTTCCAGGTCTCAGATCCAGATGTGCGCTTAATCACTGTTTAAAACAAAATCCAAACAAGCAATATCAGGTGAGCTGCAGCACGAAGGTACTACTAACAAGGCTTACAGGGAAGTAGAGTAGGCCTGGCGGATAGCACGCTTGTCTGACATTTCGGGATTACGAGTTTGACCTCCGAGCGACCTGCTTTCCAGTCGGTGCATACACTCAAAAATGGGTGAATCTAACGCAAAATAGCGGGCAAAGACGGCGTTGTGGCAAACAGCGCAAGTCATGCTACACCTGAGTGGTCATACAAATAAAAATTACAGGCGTTTGTCGTTGAACTGCCCGAGAAATCAGCATCCCCACAGCCATAAGGGCTACGTATGGCTGGAAGCCTGTAAACTGCTTGAGAGTATCTTCCCGGCAGGTAAAGGCCAACCTTACTGAGCACGCTAATTGGGCTGCTGTGGTCAAGGAACCCTTTGCATTTCCATTTCGTTAAACAATTCAGATAACGGGACAAATTCCACGTAAATTCACCGAAAAAGTTGTGTTCGTCTGCACGGATTTCAAAGCCGGGTCATTGGGTGTGGCCTTAAGATTACTTCGAAAGATCCCAAAAGGACGGTTAGCAGGCGTCAGTTTTCATTATCATTAGTTAAGCATTATCTAAGAAATTTCTTCGTGAGAGACTCCACCGTCACCTTTCTTACATTCGACAACTCCACCTCAACCGCTGGGATAAGTACCATCCTCCAAGTTTGTGACTTTCAATTGACATTATTGATGAGGCATTTCGCCTTAGAGCTTTCCATAAAAGACTATGGTGAAACTGAAAGCCACACCACCGGAGACGCTACGTTTGTGCTGTTGGTGCACAAAACTGGAAGAAGCTCAAACGGCTTCGAGTTTGTGGAATAAAAGATTGCGATCTACAGAACCGAGCGCCTAGTAAAATTTCAGGCGACATATCTCTGCTTAATGGCCTCTCTCTAAGTGAACGGCAATTTTGGCCGAGAAGTGTAAGACGCCGCCTGAATGCTATGTATTCTTAGCACGTCTATGCCCGACGGTTGGCGCCAACTTGTTTTCATTCTAGGTGTGCCCTCGAATAACGAATAACGTTGAGGAGTGTGGCTAACCGGCTTGTAGTCTCCCGTAGTTGCTCGGCCTCAGCGTTTGTGTGGAGAGCAAGGATCAGGGCATTCTAATCTACAGGTAATTTAGCCGGTTGCAGTGAGTTTTTATTCACAATTGCTACGCTTTTGCAAAGGATACCTGGAGGAAGGTTAGCGAAGCAAAATTGTACCCATGTGTCCGCAGCCGCCGGGCTAGCCCCACCCTCAGGATGCGAACAACTTTCTCGGTCAAACTGACCACTCGATGCCATGCGACCAACTTTTAGACTAAGGAATGAGCTAAAATCACGTGCGTCTTTGCTCCGTGATGCAGGGGTCTTCTATTTTTATCTTTTAGGTACAGTTTTTTGCAACAACTTCCTAGTCGGTTACAGCTGACACGTTGCTTACGTCTCTGACTAAGATATTGTGCTAGATGTAGCTTAAGGGCATTGTTACGTTTCTTCAGCTTTTGGCAAACATGCCAAGCCGAGGCTTCATACCGCAAAAGTCGGGGATAAACCTGTCCTCACAGAAACGCCCTCAAACATGGTGCCTAGGGCTGTTGCCCTACTGAATCTGGGAGCCCAATAGTTGGACAAGTATTCCACCAAGATCTGCCGCCGCGGCTTATCATCCCCTCAGGTTCATGGTGTTTTGCCTGGTATCTACTCAGCTATCCTCAACTTCACTCGTTAATGCAGAGTCCCGGGTTTACTCGCACGTACATTTCGATAGACAGGGCACTTTAAACTTCAGGCAGTTTGCCACCTTACCCGGGTTTTCCTTGGTAAACATTCAGCGCAGCACGTCTATCGGTGCGGTCATAGTACCCAAATTACGAGTTAATCGGCAGTCGTTTCATTTCCGCCCACTACCTCTCAAACATAATGATGATGACCTCCGGTGCGTTGAATCCAACCCAACCGCATGGTAATTACCCCATTCACTTGCTTACTCCGCCGGTGTGCTTTTGATCTCCAGTTGTTTCGCTTATTCGTACCTGCCGCTCACCTTGCCGCAGAGGCCGTCTAATCCGACACTTGTGCATTGGCATGTGTGTGTGTATGTGCGCAACTGACCTACTTACCCATGCGCGTTCATGTCCCGTTTGCTGCGCCTGCCTTGACTTGTTTTCTCATGAGTTCCGTGTGACGCACGTCTAATGAGAATCACGAGACTATCGTCCGAAGGGACGACTGCAACCCACGCTACTGAGCCATCATTCCGCTCGCCGGTGTTCGGTGTGGGGACGTTGACACTGCACTGTGCCGGTCAGTGAGAGACCTGTGGACTTGTTGGCGCTACGAACGTGAAAAATCAAGGCTTGTTGTACGCACTTGCTTATCATTATGTAAATAGTACCCAATTCCTCCTTTTGATATTCGTGATTGTCGAACCTACGCGTCACTCAGAGTTCGGTATCGGGAAACTCAACACGGTGACTAGGCTTTTTTGACAGCTTTTGGTGGCCGGGTGAACTGGTTTTCGTATCACACTCACTTAGTGTCCAGCCGCTATGACCTCCAAAGGAAGCACGAAGATTGGGACTCTACCAGGGTGATCAATCCTAGACAGCAGACGTCGAGGGTCAGATATCAGGTTTAAATAACCGTTCCTCCTATCAGTAAATTCGCCCTATAACCATTGAGCCACTGCCTGAATGAGACCCAACCAGCTCAGTTTCTGTAGCTGCGGCTTCCATGTTTGAAACTAAGGTGGGGCTGATGATTCGCATCACTCTGGTTTGTATTAGCGCCTTAATATGAAACATAGGCATGATAGACCGTCAAATTTGTACACTATCTGGAAAAGGCTAAACAAATCGCTACGAAATCAACATTGACGATTTCGACTATACAAAGTTGATGGAAGACTCCATCGGTCCGTTCTACGAGCCTTTCTAGAGGCCGTCTACATTGGCTGGAAAAGCAGTGATAGCCTCGTATAGGGCACTGTTTTTTCTATCGGCGGCGACCATAAGTTGCTCACAATGTCTCCGGCCTCAAATCACATGGCAATAGGGCAAAGTAGTCAGAGTTCTTGCAGTAGGCCATCTTCAACTTCTGCGAATTATTCGTTCGATTCATGGACATATCAAAAGATAATCTAGCCAGGCTCTTTAAGTTTACAAGAGGAAAACGCAGTACCCACCGTGCTTCTCCCCTTTCATCGAATTTTCGGAGATACCATGCACTGTTGCTTTGCGACTGTTGGCAGCGGCAGCTCTGTTCCATTACCCAATGCGTGGCGCAAAAACTCACCAATTGCCGTGTTGTCACAAAGCAGGTTCCATCAATGGCGACTTCCGTTGCCTCGCGGTAATAAGCTGTTTGGCCACCAATAACTTCATTCCCATGATTTTGTCTACCTTATAAGATATAGTTGACCACACCATTTTTTAAGCCCCCTGTTTTATTGCGTACAATGTCACTTTTGCGTGCACTAGTGCAACCGAAATACAGGAACGAAAAGCACTCCAGGAATCTTGGGCAAACTCCTCGTTACAGTACTTCAGTCTGTGGCCTCGAAGTTGTTTTAATACACCACTTTAGACACACTCCTCATTTTTGGGAAGGACTGCGTAATGTTTTCACGCGCTGCTCTCTCTGTTCGACATTTCACCGGATCGAAATGTTTTTCGACATCGGCAAAAGTATGCCTCTTGATTCTCAGACTTATCATTATCTTGGAATCTTAGAACCTAAGGAAGGTTGCTCTGCTTGGAGCTAGTGGCGGTATTGGTCAGCCAACCGCGCTACTTCTTAAGCAATCCCCTCTTGTTTCTCATCTTGCATTGTATGATATCGCTCATGTAAAAGGTGTAGCGGCTGACCTAAGCCATATCGAAACCAAAGCTCGTGTCACCGGGCATGATGGTCCAGCGCAACTGGCCGAATGTCTCACTGGTGCTGAGGTCGTGATAATCCCAGCCGGAGTTCCGCGCAAACCGGGTATGTTTTCAGTCCTTCCGCATCCGGTTTCCCGTTCTTTTTGCCAATATGCTCCAGCTACGAAACAGTCGTGTTTTTTCGCACCCATAAATTTGAGGGCTAACACGAGTTGTGGTTGCTTATAGGTGTAAATTTGGACCCGGGCGTCACTCAACCTGAAGGAATGCCTCATCGGGTCCGAATCAAATCTTACCCACATAGCGTCTTTCATCTCCATACTTGCTCTTCCACTTATTCTTCGGAGTTTCTGCCCCGTCACTTCAAATCCCCTTTATCCATCATTTCACTGGGACTCGCCCGGGGTTCGTTGAACTCGAGATTTTGTTGCCCGAGAGTTATTGAGATGTTACTGGGTTCGTCGACTGTAATTGTCGGTTGAGCCGTTTTTTGTGGATTACCAGCTTGTGTGCGGATCAAAGTCCACGAGGTAAGTGGTTAGAGGCGATTAATGTAGCTGTAAGGGCCGCATACTTGTCGTACAGTGGTTGTAACTGTCACAGCTTCGTTCACCGATGATTTGGGTAGGTGGGGTAGGTAGCTGCGCATTGAAGGCGGGAGCTGATAAATTGGTGGTCAATGGACTGTTAAGTGGGGGAATTGGGAAGGGAGCTATGCGTTGCAGGCAATAGCTTGGATGCGCGAGCGCCGTTGAGGGCGCGACTGGGCCTGACAATGTCTCTAACCATTGATGAATGCAGAAGGAAATGAATTCTGGAAGACGGTCGAGTTGACTGTTTTTAACGGTTTTCCCTTCTTATATTAGTCGGCTGAAGGTGCAATAAGTTGACGGCAAGGGTGGTTAGGGTCTGGCATGATTTGGAAGGCAGGGTTGAGCTCAGTCTCTTGCAGGTTAACGGGCTTAAGTAGACGTCAGCTAGCCGCTTCTTGAGGAAGGTTGTATAAACCGCGCCTTTGTTTGGCGGCTCATATCTGAGGTGCTAACAGTCTCGTCACTCTTCAGTAAGCATTCCTAATCTCAAATGGAATATTTGACGTGCGCTGTGATACGTGTGCGAATAACGTGCCAAGTAGGGTTCTTTCAACTAGCCCGACTTAAGAGCCCGAGATGCTTGTTGCAGTGCAAGTGGCTAGGTGACACTAACGTATTCCCCATATCTCGCTGAATGAAAGTTCCTAGATCCTTCAACCTAGTGACGCTGTGCCTGGTGTGTACGGGCGGGATCTAGCATTGTGTATAGGCGGTGCGACAGTTCCGTGCTGAACTATGGCTGGTTCAACGTCATCTACAGCATGACACAGTGTTCAAAAGTGGTGTTCGCTGCCGCACAGCGATGATTTATTCGAAAGCCTTATTTTGAAGAAAATAATAAAGGTGGACGAGGGAGGGACCTAGTGCTAGGTTACTACAATCCTTCCGAGGTGCCTACACTTCCAGACACATTCAGGCAATCTAGCTAGAAACTGACAGTAAGGTCGCGCCACTGGCATCGATTAGCAGCCACATATTGCAGCGTCTCCAATCAGGCGCAATGGGGATCACGCGGTCCTAATCCTGGGAGGTGAGTCGCGCCGACGGCACTCAAACATTTCGTATTCTCTTTCATACCCCTCTGCCAGCTCAAGAATTGGCCAACTCTGCTACCGCCACTCTGAGATGGGCACAAACAACAGCGCCCTCTTCATAAAAGGGTGGTTCTACGCACGCAATACGTGGTCTAATCAACACAGCCTCTGATGCTGGACACATTCTTTGACGCCATTCTCAAATTAGCAAACGCGACCCGAGCTTTGCAGATCCATGCATTGAATTCATCTGTCACTACAATCAGAACTAATACAACTTCCAAGATACATACCGAACTAATGAATACAAAGGAGAGCAGAAGACTCTGCTGGACATTAAGGCCTTGTGGTGTGCTCGACCGAAGTTCTGACATGATTTCGCTCGTGCGAACGGCTATAAGCGGTGTTCCTGGTTACACTTGATTCATTTAAGAATCGAGCCACTGATACTGTTGGCGGTTAGTTTTCGCAACAGAACTTGGTGCTAGCTGGTTTAGGTGATTTGTTACTCGCAAGTCTGTGTGGTAGTGCCATTCTTCCACCGCTTAGTAACAAACGGAGCGTCCAGTAGATTCCGACGGTTGAGCGAGGCCGCTTGTGAGGTAAAGGAATCCTTGGACTATTGTTGTCCCATGCCAATCGCGGCGTTCCATCTTAGAGCTTTTGACTTGCCGTACAACACGGAGAGACCACGAGGGCCGAAGTACTGGTGGGTTGCCCGAGTCTGCATAGGATCGACAGGAAAGCCAGGACTTGTTTTGAACCACGGACCTTCCGTTCACTAGCTGTGTGCCTAACCACTGGTCTCTTTCGGATGCCTGTGACTGTTGTCATCGTAAGCTGGAACAGACTACAATGTATCCTTTATATGAAGACTGGGGCATTCGACTTGTTCGTAAATAAGGTCCTTGCGATAGTGAAGGATTCCTTCACTTAGTGTCTGTCACCTGCCGTGTGAGCGACATTCCAGTGCGTGGTTTTCTGAGTTCAGGGTGTCTGAGGTTTTTCAGATTCCGATTAAGGCGCTGAATACTGTGGCGTTTGGTTGTGTTGATACATTAGTTTGGCATATTTGCCGTGTAACTCTAGAACGTTTTTCGGATCCTCACGGGTGGGTGGATTTGAGAGTTTCAGAAGGGCTTCGTAAACAATCGGTAGTTTTTAATTGGCCTTTTTAACTTTCGCTTTTGACACAGGCTTCGTCAGGTCAAGTGATCAAGTTAACAAATTGGCCAGGTTTTAAGTCATATGGAGAACCAATCAGCTAGACACCTTCCGATTAGCACACTAGATCAGTGTTGAATGTCATTTTAATGGTCTTGCTGGGTAGTGTGGTTGTCTAAATCGTACGGTTGACGGGTTGGGTGGTCCTTGGTTCTTGATCTTCCGGTTCAAGGCGCTTCAGTTTATGATGCATCGTGGGTGCCACTGTTCAATTTTGTCAGTCTGTTTGGGCTTGCAAGTCCCAGGACAATTTAGTTCGGGGTTGGTGGATGGGATTAAGTGGAACTTTTGATCATTTTTTACCATTTTGGTTCATGCACCTCAGATTTAAGCTACTTCTGTTGATGGTCCCTCTTTCTGATAACGCACACCACGTATCAGCTCGACTGATAGAAAACCGTTCTCTACACGCTTGCTAGTTCTACATCTATTCTATTTAACTGGGATGCTGGGCGAACTACACCACCTCGGCCATCAGCCTCTGTGACGCGAACCATAGTCCCCGCCTCAAAACTTCAAAATTTTCTACATCTATTTTGTGTCCCGTGTCCGTTGTTGAGTCTCTCACTAACACCCGATATTCATCTGTGTTTCCCGACGGTCTCTTTATTTTTTCTCCTGTGCCCCGATTCTCGTGTGTGTGGAGTTCCCTGTCCGTTTGTTCTATACAGACCTTAGTGCAGTCGTTATATTCAATTTTGTGAATATTGTCCTTGGGTCTGTTCGCTGGGAGACGATCCTTCAATTTCAATACCACATAGCGCTGATTGTTTTCCTTCTGGGTGTATTTAGAATCCTTCAAATGACTTCGGATGTCCCTGGTTTTTATGTAATAGCAGTAGTCCAGTTAAAAACTACCGATTGTTTACCAAGCCCTTCTCAAACGATGACGTCTCATTCCGTTCCAAACTTTTTCCAATGGTTTTGAGGTGCTTTTGGGTGGACGGCAGTGGTGTGCTCGGAATGCCTTTGTATATAAGCCCATACCGTTTTCACTTCAAAAAGTGACGTGTGCTGTGTCTCCGGAACGCGCATGCAAGACCCTGCTACGGCAATGCATCTGAACACGGTCCGTAGCTCTCAGTTTATTCACGGTTTATTCTTCGGGTTTCAGGTGTCCCAGCAGCTGCTCCTCGTAGTCTTAATGGTGTAGGCCTTGTGTTGAGTGCGAGAGCTGAAGACGCTCTGTTTGATTGGACTCGTGTGAATAACTAACCCCAAACCAGAAATCTGTTCGTTATCTCGACATATGCCTCAACAAACTCTAGCAATCACGCTCTCAAAGTCGCTTTTTCTACAGAACCTTTTGGACCTCTGCGTATGGCCAAGTGCATGGGTATCACTGCTCTGGCCGGTAATTTTAAAGCGCAGTTTGGAAAGGGAGACGGCCTGAACCAATGACGATCAGGAGATGGGTTTTTGTGAAACAGAGGGTACTTCTCTCATTATTTTCATCCGGTGTTGGAAGCTAAACTGGCCATGTTTTACGCATGCCGAGTCACAGCCTGTCAAGGCAAGTGCTGTTTTCCTTGCTTAATTTGGGATCGCGAGAATCTGCATTTGGACGGAATTTGTCAGAAGGAAATGAAGGATATTACGGAAGGCTTTTTCGCTGTTGGTGCTGTTCGCCTTTCATGGTGTGATACAGGTTACCCTCCTTGTGCTTAGCTGGAGACACTAGGCTATATGGTTACTAACCAATGCCAATGGCGTTCATGCTACTAGTTTCCATCCATATTGAGTGAGTGTTGGAAGTGTAGGCACCTCGGATGTTTGTTATAGTCCAGCCCTAGGTCCTCCTCCCTGCTTCATTTCTCTCAGTTGTAAGGTCTTATTCAAATAAATTGACATGATTGCACATCAGTGGAGTGCCAGTGATATCTTTAGATGTTCCTATCAATGATGGTGATGATAAGCGCTCTTCAAAGGCCGGAAATCGCTGGTCGCCCATCTGACAGAAATTACTGGTGCTATGTGGAGTGAAGAGAAAATGCCCGCATAACGGGACAAATCGACAGTCGTCCATGTCCCAAAAAAGGTTTCGTGATTATTTTATCCTTAGTCTGGCAGCTGTTGCGCCGAAGTTGCCTTCTGGTTCCCATCCTTCGAAGGTTGAAAGGCAGGTCCGTGGAAGGCAAGCTGAATTCTGTGTTTGTAAAGGGTGCGTCGGTCACATTCACTCTTCGGCAGCGACACGCCTTCCAGCAACGAGCACTGCTGGTCATTCTTCACTTGAAAGCTACGGCAGTGTCTATGGAGCAAGGGCTTCTCTCACGCCTGTTTTCTTTCTCCTGCGCAATTCCCCTCTCTTCGCCCCATTAATAGCTCTCTGCTTGTACACCCATCCAGCAGGACTGACAACCCCGTCCGCCTTGCATCGGGTTGGGCTACAACCTATACGCGTCAGCCAGATTTGACAGCCCCAGACATCTCGGGGTCCATCTTCAAATCTCTTGTTGAAGGTTTTGACGTCCAATTGGGCAGGCTTAGCGCGTCTGAGACACGGTTTGGACTCGGTACGTACGGACAATGGCGAACTAGTGCTTCAGGTATATACTAATCGCAGTACTAACCTCAAAGCTAGCTGAAGTCGTCTGGTCACATGGTGTCTTCTGACAGCGTGACAGCCACGAACCCTAATTGACCACAGGACAATCAGCTACCCGTAATGTGTATCAATAATTGACTGCCGCCCGTTTTGGAACAGATACATGGAATCTGACCACGCGCTCGTCCGGAGTAGCTTTTTCCTTCGTTATCCAGCGTAAGTTGCGAACAAATCTCTTAGCGGCTGAGGGGCCGGCAGAGCTCGAAGTTGGGCTGACTATAGAATCGTCTTATGGGCTCTTCCAGCTGCTCCACCAGTGAATGTGAATTCTTGCTGGAACGAGATCGCCAAATCTTTGCACGGTGCCAGGAACTTCGCCTGTGGCACCGCGTTACCAAGACCTAAAACACTGTGTATCAGACGGAACAGTAACAATGCTTGAATTTCTGAGGAATGTCCCCGCCTGTGCTGAACATAATTTGGCCCGGCGACTCATCAGGCGTCAAGTGAAAGTGACTGCACACCGACCGTGAAGCCTGGTAGAAACGTAAGGCCAAAGAAACGGGGGAGGCCCCGAAAGCGGAGATTGCCCAAAGATTATTTCAGTTGATCCGTCATCTAGGATCAAAGTGGTCCCACCATCCAGCATTTTGAACAATAATTCTCGTGGCCGTCTGCTGTCACTCAGCTGGATTCTGGTACTTCGTTACAACTTCGGACAGTGACCTTGGAATTCTATGGCCTCGGAGGCTTATGATAGCATATGTTCTCTCGAGCGCCATCGAGCTTCTGTTCCGGATGACCTCCGACTAACCTTGTTCAAGGATGGAGTCAGCGTTTGTCTGATCTATTTGCCTGCATCTTGGAAAATACTATCCCAGACAACTGCAGAGAACCGAGGATAGTGCCGATTGGCAGAAAAGAGGCGCGTAGAGAATGCGGTACTCACAGGGCGATCAGTGTAACTCCAATCGTATTGGTGACTCGTTGAGCATTGACTCGAGACAAAAAAGGGGAATTCTGATCTGGTAGGAGTTGCATTGACCAATTTTTTACGCTGTTTCAGCCGTCAGAACAACGCCATACTTATAGACGGCCCACAATTTTAGTGCTGGATTTCCAAGACGCATGCGATTCAGTTGACTGGTCTATTTTCTTCAATACGCTTGCCCAGCAAGGAACGCCACGAAAGTTTGTATTCTCTGGAAGGTGACCAAAGTCACCCGGCCTTTGGCGTGCGCTTTGCATCCACAAAGCGTTAGGTCATGATTCTGGACATGCAGTCACTGAACACGCCATTTACCATCCAGTGAGAGGCATTCGTTATGAAAGGTCCTACTTACCTTGGAATCATAATAATGGTTCAGCTGTAGCAGCCTTTCAGTGCCATGCCACCCGATGGAAGCATGAAGGTCGAGATACTGCTAGGTTGCCCAACCCCAGACAGAAACAGTCAAGGTGCAGAAGTCAGGTTTAAACCCCGGTCAGTACGTTATCGCATTAACCACTGAGCCTTCTCGAGCTCGAAGTATCTTGGAGGTTGTGTTAGTGCGGATTGTAGTGTGATGGATGAGGTCAGCGCACGAATATGCAAGGCTCGGGTCGTGTCAAAGCGATATATCTCTTAATCTCAAGGGACGTGTGTATCAGGCTACGGTACATGCTGTTTTGTTGTACGGTTGTGCGGCGGCCTGTTTGTGTAGCGGAACTGACGTCTTTAGGTCTTCGACCACTGTTTTCTCAAAACCATAGCTGCTATAGGCTGGTGTGGGGGAATACATAACGAGACAATTAAAAAGCGAGTGTTCGATCGTACAGTAGGGACTTCCACCAAAGAATGTGTCCAGAAGCTGCGTTGGTTAGGCCATGTATTCCGTATGACGAATTAGTGTCTGCAGAAGAGTTTACTATTTTCCATACCCAATTCAGAGTGGTAGAAGCAGAGAGCTCCCAACCCTTAACTTGACAGATAGGTATGAGATGGCTCAGTGGTTAGAGCACGAACTTACTGATCGCAGCGTCATGGCTCGAACCCGACCTCTGCATCTCGACTTCCCTGCCTAGGATTGGGCAACCTGGCAGTATCCAAACCGTCATGCTATAGAGTAGAGTGCTATTGTCAGACTGGGCTGGCTGGAAACAAAACGAAGGTTATGGGTAGGTAGGTGTAGTAGATTTAAAAAGCCTAATAAATGGGGGAGGCTGGTTCACCACGGAATGCACGGAGCCACTCCAAGCAATCCGCAAAACCGAACTCAGAACTTCGTCTGTTAGTGATCTAATCAAAAGTGGTACTGCAGACCCAATATATAATAGAAGCCAGTGTTGGCCGTCGGCTTCTGTACCTCGCTTTTTCAGGCTGGTCAACTAGAGGCGTGGTTTGTGACCTTATATCCGCTCTCATTTGGTGCTCTACTAGTATGGTTTAAAGCACCATCGGCCGCTGCGACTGATGATCTCCTGTCAGCGCCAATTAAACACCATGGTGTTTTTTCCGCCTTGGCTAGGTTGCACGAACATATTATGCAACCAGAAGGCGTTCTAGACCACTGGAACCAGTAGATAATATCGTAAAAAGGGATGCACGAAGCTACTGTTCTGATCATAAAGGTATAAGCCTGGCGCCTCATATTGCGGTTCCTTGTTTCAATGATATGTGAAACCTAACTCTGGCGTATAAGGCGAAAATTCTGGAGCAGCAAGCATAGTTTAACCTGAGTTGGAGGTGCACTGATAACATGTTCACACCATGTCAAAAACTTGAACGCCGCCATACATATTGCCGATCAACAGTTGATGTTTTCCTCGACTTCGTTGGAGCCTAAGATCAGTCAGTCCTTCTACACATACGTGTTCTCAAGCAGACTCCACTTGATACAAATAATGTTTGCAAATACGTTTTCCGTTTTCGTCCTCGAAACAGCTCGGTGGTTAAGGCGCTAGCCTGCGAGCCGGAAGGTCCGTGGTTCTAACCCAATCTCAATATATCGACTTCTCCTGTGCTAGCTTTGGCAACCTGGCAGTATCCCAGCTCTCGTACCTCCTCCCGTTGGCATAGTAGCTAGGCACCAAGAGGGTTCTATAGTTGAACGGCTTTCCGTCGACTCTAACTTTACATTCTAAAACACTATATAGCGTTCTTGGAATATTGGTGTACTTGTCTGACACTCAGTGGGGCAAATAGCTCCATTGGGCTGAGTAAATGAATTTGTGGCAGCTTTCATATAAGAAAAACCGTCATCTGCTGGCCTTTGCTCTTGTTTCCGAAGAAACTCTGGTGTGAGGGAGTCAGGTCTTGAAGATTCGTTTCATCTAAGCAGCTTCACTTCGTGTGCAGTTTCAGGTTCCAAAGGCGGACAGTTGAGGCTTTCCTAGTACGACACTTGGGCTTCTCAGTTCATCAGCTGTACTTTTAGTTGCGGCTGGTTAAACCGTTCGAAATTCTCTGCGACAGAACAAACTGTGGACGTCAAGCTTTCACTGCAGACATGGGAATACAAGAAATGTCTGCTAAGATTACTCTCCTTCACTTCTGCTTTCAGTGTAAAAACTTACGGCTTCCGCAGACTTTTTTCAGTTTGTGCTTCAGTTCTCCCCTTTGGTCGTACATCAAGTCGGGCATACGCAGTGGACCTTCTGGAAGACACTAGTGCAAGAGAGACCCCATTGTTGTTGCGTTTTGAAATCTCCTGTCCGTGGCCTTTTCACATACAATACCTTCCTAATTTTGGTCACCCTCTGGCGGATGCCATCGTGACAGAAACTTCGCAGCCATTTTTCTCCTAACAGGGATTGCCACAGTCAAGCGAGCTAACTACCACAAAAAACCAAGGAGACGCCGTTATAAAATAATGAAATAATCCTATGAAGAACCATAAAATAGGCCCCAGCGTGGTATCCGTCATATCTAAGGTGCTCTTTGGCATTATTTTGCTTAGGTTAACCGACTATTGGGAGAAACAGATTCGTGTGAATCTATTTGGGTTTCGCCCTGGCCGAGGACGCATCGACCATATTTTTATTTACCCTAAGACAAGGTCTTGGTCGTTTTTTTCTTCGTTTGAAAGTTGTTTTTGATCCCGTCGATCCTCAGCATTGACTGCCGATTAAAGGTGTTCATTCCAAATCATTTATGAGGGCACCGTCTTGGAACTTCTGTGGGCCCGCACGAGTATACGGCAAGCTTATGCCCGAGTTCACCACTTCCAGTGGTGTAAGGCAAGGCTGTCCTCTCACCTTTCTTCTTCAGCTTTGTTATTGACAGGCCGCTTGAAATTCTCCTGCCTGCGTCTGAAACTTCGGGAGTCGAAATGCTCCCGGGACGTTCCCTCACAGACACTGAATATGCGGACGACATTGCTGTCCTTGGTTCAGATCTTTCCAAAATGCAAAGCATTTTACATAACCTTAAGAATTCTGCCGCACGGTTTGGCATGCGATTCACACCTGTAAAGTGTAAGGGGGTGAGATGGGTCGGTGGTTAGAGCGCGGACAAGTACTCTGGATCCTAGAAGACCGTCTGTCACGCAGAGCTCTTCTTACTCAGCCCTGTGCTGAGTGGAAGCAACCGAGGGGTGGACAGTGTATGACCTGGCAACTAAATATGAAAACACTGACCAGTAAACTTAGTCGGGTCGACAACTACCGCCTCTCTGGATGAGGATCTCGGGACTCAACTCACCAATAGTTAATGACACTGGTAGAAGTGGCACAATCGCACAGTCAGTCGCGCTCGTGCATCAAAGCCCATGCCTTCACTGCGTAGCTACGCAGTTCCCGAACTAACCAAACATGCCATCGCCCCAAAGGCTTTGCTGTATGTCCCACACTCCCACCTTCCGGTAATCGAAACTGTGGCAGCTAGAACCGTGGGGGCGAGATGGCTCAAGTTGTTAGAGCGCGAATTTACTGACCGACAGATCCGTGGTTCGAACCCGACCTCTGCATCTCGACTTCCCCTGTCTAGGCTTGGGCAACCTGGCAGTATCCCAGCCCTCATGCTTCCCTCGGGTAGCATGGCAGCTATGCACCGAAAGGGTGTTACAGCTGAACAGTTTATAGCTAATTGATTGATTGATAATAAGTGTATCAAGGACAGACGTTGCAGCTGCATTAGTCCCTTTTTCCATGAGGTTTCACGATTAACAATAGGAATACGTGGCTTTCAGACTCGGCATTTCCTTGTTCTTCCTCCCTCAGGAGGACGCAGCATCAGATCGGTCGGTCGGTCGGTCGGTCGCTGCAGGAGACACATTTCCGCTTTCACACTAGTCGCAGATGACAGTACGACCTCATCTCGTCCCGTATTACGAGAATTTGCTGCTCATTGTCTTGCTACTTACCTTTGACTTTCCAGGCATGGTGGAAACCCAGTCAGTGTAGCCCGCAAGATTTTTCGAAAGTATTCAAGTAGCATTATCGATCGGTGTAATGAATGCTGATTAACTGCTGAGGTTTCCTCCGCCTGTGTATGAACCACCGCACTGCCGTTGCACTTTTGGCGTCTGACTGCCACGTATCCCTATGAAAGCACTCGGACTGTGCTACTACCAGGTTGCCTAAGCGTGTGGATAGGAGCAGTACAAAAATCCATTTCGCGCTTCAACTCCCCCATTGCCTTAAACCCAGCCCTCAACGTTGTTACATACAGCCGTTCATCTATTTTTTCCCGTTTCCGGTTACCTCCTTGTTTTGTCTCGTCATTTGACCCGCAGAGGTATCAGCAAAAACGCTTCCCCATTGGAGTGTTCGAGCCAACAACAAAACGTTATTTCTCTCTTGTATAATTCTCATTAGCCTGTCTTAGTTCCGACGAGTGAATTTTATTGTAAGTGGGTGCGCGAAACTATCGGTCTAAATTACCTTTCCATATCCATATCTGAAATCATCTGTCTATTTGCACCGACCTCTTACCACCAAACGCGGTTCCTTGCACCCCTCTCAGGTATGACACGTGATGACCTGTTCAACACCAACGCGTCCATCGTAGCACAGTTGGTTCACGCCTGTGCATTGAACTGTCCCAAGGCGATGATCTGTATAGTCACGAATCCCGTGAATAGCACTGTCCCCATTGCAGCTGAGATAATGAAGCGCCACGGTGTGTTCGATCCGCTACGTCTTTTCGGTGTAACTACGTTGGACATCATCCGGTCAAATACATTCATAGCCGAAGCCAAAGGTCTGGATGTCCAGAAAGTTTCATGCCCTGTGATCGGCGGGCATTCTGGAATCACCATATTGCCTGTGATTTCCCAATGCTCCCCGACAGTCTCGTTCCCCCAGGTGAGCCTGCTTGTTATTCACTGTGATATACCCTCAGCTTTTGTATTTTCTGTGCTGGCTCATCGTCATCTTCGTCGTCTTTGTCATTGCTGGGGGCGTTGAGTCTTTCCGCAAGGATGCAACGCTACCGACTAACTGTGGTAACAACCCAAAATTGTTTTATTCGACGGTGCTCATTTGAAGTAAACCTCAGTATGACAAGTGTAACCCCAGCTCAGATGGTGGTTAGGTATCGGTCTCCACCACTGGCGTGTTGTTGTTCATGGTGATGATGCTGATGTTCAACTCATGCAACAGGTGATCCGTGATAGTAGTTAAGCAACTTATTCTGTGTCCTACCCAATCGATGTCTTCGTAACAGTTACCAGCATCGTGTACGACAATTATCCTTACTAGACCGAAATGTGGGGAAAATCTCGCATACCTGGGTCACCAAATTAAAGCCATTATCATCGTTCTCGACAGCAACCCCAGCGTAGATCACTGGTATTTCACTGCCATACAAACACAGTGAAAAGAGATCGAGGTGGGGTCTTGTAGCAGCCCGTTTCAAATAATCCAAGTTCCCACACCTCTAAAAGTCGGTCAGACAATCCGAAAAGTAGCTAATCGCATGAACACCGGGCCATATTTTTCACTGTCTACAACCACGCTAAGGGTGAGGTGTCGCACCGATAAGATCAGAAGTTTCATAACATCGTTGTATTCTGCCAAGTTATATTCCACTTTTGCCTTACTGTGAGATTTGGTAGCTGGTTGAGTTTGGGTCCTTCACACATTTTGTGATGACAAACAAGCATATGGATAGTCTCTTCAAGCGATTTGGATGTCACACCCAGAACCACACTTAACTTCGATTGAGACCCTTGCACCTAGACTTTCTTACTGTACTAGTTTTTTCCAACTCGGAAGTCCAGATTAGCAAGTCAGCACCATCCATTATTACCTAACAATCAAAAAGCCAAAGACGGGAATGTAGAGAACCTTATATTTGGGCTTGGACGTAAAATGGGATTTCCTGATGCGAGTTTCTTGTCCGTTTTCCTAATTACACTATCGTTTCGTTGGCCAACACAAAACAACCTCCCGCCAAAAAACATCGAGTACGGTGTGTTGACCTGACACTTGGGTGTCCGTCCTAGGCCCGCTAGATTCTGGTGCGCTGTAGGGGCTGTGACGGAGTACAACAAGATTTTTATGGCCTGTTCGGCGCGGATAGAGCGGGGATAAGTGTGAGTCTGTAACTTGGTCCTAAAAGTTTGGACCGTTTAAAAGGGTATGCTGAGGAAAGTAACCACTGTCCGCACAACTGACTTCAACTGGTTGATCTTGTTCGATGTGAGGACTAGGTTATCAGGGTGAGCAATGTTCCGCCCGATGTGTTTGCTGTGGCAACTACAGCGCACCCTTTACTCTTTGGAAAATCACATAAAATGATAACAACGGTCACCGCTTTGTGTGGCTTTGCTATTTAATTGAATTATGGACTATTTTCGCAGAGGATTGCTTAAGCTCCCGTAACTCTTATATCGGTGGAACGGGGGACGTTGGTTTCCGCACTTTCCTTATTTTTTTTGCTTCCAGTACTCGTTTAGTTTACCACGACTGTAAGTTCGATCACCTCTGTTTTCTTTTCCACATGTAGAACGAACGGGAACAGTTGACCAGTCGAATTCAGAATGCCGGAACTGAGGTTGTCGAAGCCAAAGCTGGAGCAGTAAGTTTCCTCGTCGTCGTCGTCGTCCACCTCCTTCCTACCGTCATTTTGCCGTTGATCTGCGTTGATCCAACCATGAGCTTGGGGTGCCAATACTTTCAAACAGAAGCACTTCATTCCAACCGCGATATTAAAGTGCAGCTATTCCAAGTGCTCTGAGTTTGGAAACATCAGTGTCAACACTGATGTTGTCTTTGATGATGATGAAACGCCAGTATAACGAGCATTAATGTTTTAAATACGTGTCAACCTGCGAATGTTCGCAATGAAAAAAACAACCGAGAGACTCATAAGCACTAGTGGACGACCCTATTACCGTTGGTTTGTGTTTGCGTGTTTCTTTGGTGAATACTAGCGGGGTCAACAACCAGGTAGCACCAGCCCTGGCGATGACTGATATTTGTTATCAAACCGATTTGGTCTTGTTTTGTGGAACCCTGACCTAAAGTGGCCTCGGTGCTGCAATGATCATACGGGTTGCATTGGCTGGAACTCAGTTCCTTAGGGTCCAACCATACCGGGAAAACCTACGGGGAACAGCCTGACGAAGACCAGCGAGCCCCTGTACCGCAAGAAATCGTATTACGAGGTAGCCCGGTGGTAAAGTCCTACTGTCTTCTGATATAGGAATGCGAAGCCAGTAGGATGTTTCCCTCAGGCGACCTGCATGTTCATATTAATGGAAACAATGCTGCTGCCTTCTCCGGAAGAAGGACGGATTAGAAAGGGTTGATCAAAAGAACCACACATCCCAACAGCCAAAGAATGACTGTAACCGCTGGTGAGTCATCCAATACGGCCGAAAGACGTGAGCTCGATGCGACTCCCTCAGGCACCAAATAATAAAGAGCTTAAGGATTAACAGAAAGCGTAGAAGCCCAAGCAACGGAGGGAGCTCTTGCAACGGGAATCAATCGCACTCTGCTCCAGCCAATCCGATCAACTGGTCCGAGGGAAGCGGGTGTCAGCAAAACAATCCCCGAAAAGGATGGATCCTCTTTTGCTTAACGGCAGCCCCGTCCCGAACAATGGGCTGAACACTGAAGGACACTTCAGTGTACCCCCGTCCACTCAATCTCTAGAAGTTCCATATGAAACCGAATGGAATGTCGACACCGGTTCGCCATCGACAGCGGGTTGAACGTGCAATTTCTTTACTTCTCTACTTAATTTCATTGCGCAACAAAGAGCCGGGTCCAGGCAGTTTGTATCTTTCACTCTTCAGAGAAGTTAGCCAGTCCGTCGCGCCCAATCTCCAAGATATCTGGAATGAGTGAAGGGTACGGACAGATGGAGCGCCTCGATGCTGATTCCTATGTTCAAAAAGGGCACAAAAAAATCGTGCGAAAACCATGCGGCATTAGTATACTGACGATAGCTTCCAAAGTACTTTCTGCTACGAAGGGTGGGCCATTGTCGGGAGAGTGAGATTCTCGATAATCAAGGTTACTTTCGTCCTAGTCTGGATGGTTTCGATCCCATCCCCACTTTGCGATAAGTGTTGGAGCTCTGCCACTCCTTCTGAGTCTCGATCTGGGATATGCTCCTGACGCGCTGACTGTCGGAAACTGGCAGTTTTCGGCGACGAAGGGTATCCCTCCAAATTCTTGTCTCTTTCAAAGGCTCTATATGCCTCCTTCCCGGAACGCGTACGTGGCCACGGCACGTTCTCTTCTGAATTCACGTCGAGTGATGTCAGACAGGCGTGTTGCATTTCGCTCTTTCTCATTAACTTCGTACTCGATGTATTCCTTGAATCTTCTTTACCTGCCTCTAACACGTTCGCCCACACATATTGAGTATCCCGACGACATTGCTCTTCTTGCGTGAGACCCTTTAGAACTGCAAACTATTTTAAGTGACCTAAATAATTCTTCTGTGCGGTTCGGTATGTGCTTCGTACCTGTAAAGTCTAAAGTGTTACTGCAAGGTTGAGCGCAATCAAACCCAAAGATTATCCTCGCAGGTGAACCGATCAATGTGATAAGTAAGTTCGTCTATACATAAGTCCCGGCGGACCGGCGACGGACGATGCGTTCAGCTGTAGCACGTTTTCGGTGCCTAGCTGCCATGCCACCAGAAGGAAGCACGAGGGCTGGGATACTGCCAGGTCGCCCAAGCCAAGACAGGGGAAGTCGAGAGGCAGAGGTCGGGTTTGAACCACGGACCTTCCGATCAGTCAATTCGCACTCTAACCACTGAGGCATCTCGCGAAGGACGATATCAATTACGGAATTGGAAAGGTCAGGGCAGAGGTTGGCGACCTCCGACATCTATGTCGCCGACGTGATATCTGATTGACCCTCAAGGGTAGAGTATACAGTACCGCGCTCCTATCTGTCCTGACCAGAGACCTGACTTCTGCATGTGGAAGATCTCTGGAGACTCTGTGTGTGATTATCGATGCCTCTGAAGCGTTGCATGGGTCTGATGGAGTCATCAGATAAGTGATGTTGAAGTACGCCAGATGGTTTTCAGGAAGGTTCATTCTCCCTCGATAGATCAACTGTCCATATCCCACGGGTTACGCTGGCTAAGCCTGTACCATAGGACTGTTTGCCTCATAGAGTACACTATTCGTTAGGCCTCGTACCGTGCCCCTGGGGCAACCCAGGGGCAGTCAGTCCATGGCGAAGCACGAAAGCCTTTACCAGTCAACTCAGTTGCGTTGGTAACCCCCATCTCCTCGGACGGGGATTCCGCGACAGGACAAACCAACAGTTATGAACCTGATAGATGTAGCTGTCTTGCATCAAAGCTATCCCCTTCACTGTATAGCTCTCACTTCATGCCATACAGGACGGACATCCATTCAACGTCAATGAACAGAATGGGCAATCGCCTCCAACGCGTGGCTCTCATTGCCTTATTCTCCCTAACTTCGGTGAATGAAGCTTTAGCGGCTGAAACCACTACTGCTCTGTGGTGCACGGTTTGTGAGAAAGTAAACTGATGTGAACTGTTTGGTGGAACCCAACACTTATTTTCCCTGACTACATGGTGCGTGGTTTCACCCAGGTGACAGACGATGAACTGAATTCAACCTCCACATGTGGGTTTGCCTAGCTCGCTGGTCTTCGTAAATGGGTGTGGTGTATTACGATCCACATAGTTCGGAGAGCACTGACGTTCACGAAAGTATATTACCATGCCTGGGTTGTGAACCGGAACTTTATCTTGTAAATGAGATAGGCGTGGATTGGGGAACGCATTGTTTGAACGCACGGTTTGAAGTTTGGCGCCCCTTTAGACGACGGGGATCGGGGATAGGGAATAAGTTCTTAGAAGCTGTTTACTACATTTAGGCTGGAGTCCCCTGGCCCATATGTCTGTTTGTTTATTTTCCAGGGCATCTGTTCGTACGCAATACGGTTGTACTTACCACGAAAGTGGAAGAGACTGTCGCTTTTCACTGTATCCGGTGTGCTGGAAGACTACTTAGACGGTAATGTTGAAAGTCGCTGAGCTTCGTGCCTTCAGTTCAGAGACGAAACCTCTTTCCTGGGCAGTCCGAACACTTTCCGAAATGAATCCTTGCAGACAGGGAACTTACCGCTGGGGAACGGGTCCCTTGGGAACTTCAGGTGGGCACGGCGAATCGGATCTTTAAGAGAGGACACAGCGAACCTGTTGCATCAGGACGTTACTAGACAATATATTCCATGTCAGACTCACCACGGTCAGCCTCGCATATTCCTCGTTTCATTGTAGGGCCAGTATCTCTTCATTTTTGTCCATTTACCGTGATCCGAGTTTCTTTTGGTTTTTATTGCCACTGCTTGTCTTCGATCTCCCGATTCTGTTTATCTATTTTTTTCAGGGTTCAGCTACACTGTCTATGGCCTACGCCGGTGTCCGCTTCGCCACCTCGCTCATGGAGGCGATGAGTGGACGACAGGGAGTGGTGGAGTGTACATTTGTCCACGGTGAGGTCTCCGAATGCGAGTTCTTCGCAGCTCCAATCGCACTTGGGGTAAGTCAAGTTAGCAATTTTCATTTTGGATTCAACCCGCCACAATTTGTTCCATTTCAACCGTTTTTTACACGTATTCTTTGATCAATGGATTGTCGTACTCGGACACAGCAGTCCGCCTACGAAGGATCATTTCTCTCGAGCGAAGACAATCCCAAGTGACTTTCAAAATGGCTTAGCGGTTAAGACGTGCAGCTACTGACTGGAAAGTACGTCGTTCAACCTCAGCACTGACTTTTTGATTGCCTGTGTCTAGGCCTAGGCAACGTGGCACTAACTCACCCTCGCATCGTGACATCGAAAAGGTGTCACAGCTGAACGACAATTACTCTCAACACTATTACAGATCCCCTACGTTCTCCGAAGTGATCGAATTACCAAGTAAATAATAATAATCTTCCAGTTGTAACACCCTTTCGGTGCATAGCTACCTTGCAACCCGAAAGAATCACGAGGGTGGAGATACTGCCAAATTGCCCAAGCCTAGACAGAAGCGGTCGAGGTACCAGGGTCGGGTTCAAACCACAGACCTCTCGATCCATAAATTCGCGCCTTACTCACCACAGCGACAACCAGCAGCAGCAGCAGCAGCAGCAGCAGCAGCAGCAGCAGCAGCAGCACGGCAACAACTTGGTGTAACCGAGAGTTTGCTTTTTGTGACAATTTGGGACGTACCACACATAGATCCGATTCCAGCGTGATCACTCATCCATATGGATCCAAATACCCGGAACTACATTCACTATACAGGCTCTCCATTTTCAGCTCGATGGCATAGTGTCCAACTTACATGTGTGGAAAGCGACTGGCGATCCGGTGCATTCACTTGAACAAAATATGACAAAAGGTGTTTGGAACACTGAAGTTTTTTTTAAAAAATTGCGGGTCAGTAGCTGTAAGGATTCATGTTGATTCGTTGTATGTGATTGCGGGATTTGTAGAATCCACGTCACTCTTGTTTGAACAATCCTCCTCCTGTCCTGGTGCAATTCTTGTCGGTCCACACCAAAGAGGAGAAGCCTTGGATTCGAGTTTCACCCGTATTAGAACTCTTCGTCTGTGCATATCTTTGACCATGCCGGAGTTTGAACTCCGAACAACTGACTTGTGAGGCGAGCGTCCTGCACACAATGGACGCACTTGGATCATCAATTCGAACAGGCAAATGTGTTCACTCTTGAACTATGTGATTGGCTTGACGGGCGCCTCATGTTGACTGCCCTTTTCAAGCGAAGGGGACGCTTCTGGAACTGTACCCCACTCGAGGAAGTAACTTCAGATAAAATAGTAAAATAGAACAGTTCCTCGAAAGAGGTTATTTGTCCTCGAAGATCTGACCTTCGATAGCCATATCATACATACACTTTCACTAGTTTAGTGGAATTCCACTTGTGTTTCGGCAGCGGTTTTTTTCAAGTAAAAGTTGGCTGCTTTGCCTCCAAAGTGAATCTTTTAGATATTGAATACACACCCGAGACAGACATCACTATTCATCATCAGTTGTAAGAACCGGGTACTTGCCGTACACACGTTCTAGCTGACACAGTGGTTTGCGCAGATGGGGTAGATTACTGCGCATTTGAGGCGCGATAGCTGATACAATTGATGCATACATACAGGGTTATCAGTGGACTTTTAATCGGGAGATTTGGATGGCTTGGATTCACGAAGGCCACCATTTTACAGACTTTTTGGGCCTGCGTAGCAGTCGGCGTCAGCACCAATGTTTCTGTTTATAAAGGTATTGTGATTGGCTCGTTCGAATGTTCTGGTACATCCTCCAATCGTGTTCGCTCAAACCTATATTTGACTGGTTCGCTATCATCCTTTCGTGTGTCGCAATTAGTCTCCGGTCCTCGTGACAAGGAATCGTCATTTCCATCCGGGTCACCGCTATTGTGCTCATGGTGTTGCAAACTGTGTCATCACCGAAAGAATCATCACCCTTTTAGTTACAAGAGTGTCGGAAGGTGCGTCCTCCGTAACTCAACTGACGTCACCCGCAGACGACCGCGTGTGGTGTCTATCGCATGTCTGTGGGACAGCATTGTGCTAGGGATTGTTGATTTCGAAGTTAGGCTACGGACAATTGTTTTTTCGACCTCCCCTCCCCCCAATTCCCATTTTGTCTTATAAATAAATAGCCTAACCATTATCAGAGATTCGAATGCAGGTTTGTCTCCAGTCTAGACGGACCAGCCTCCTCGTGGAGAGTACACAGCGGCGTTCCTATTTTACTGCCATCCACTATATGACCCTGAGCTGAATTAAAGCGACCAATAAGCCAGACCAACCTCCTCCTCCTTCACTCCTGTTGACCTTTCCAAGGGAGATCACCATACACACGAGCGTTTTTTTCACTGAACAACCGTCTGTCTTGTACTACACTTTCCGAATTCTATTTCCTTCTCAATTTCAGGTGAACGGAGTGGAAAAGAACATGGGGATCGGCAAGCTGAACGAATATGAGATACAACTTCTCCAAAAGCTTATTCCAGAATTGCAAAAGAACATCAAGAGGGGCAAGGAATTTGCCGCCACATTCAAACCCCAGTAAACCGGTTATCCACGATCCACCCACGCGCACTTTCTGTGGACGTGTTTTCGTTTGTCATATACGTATAAATATAGACTAAAGTATCCGACATTTAGCCAATCCCCACAGCTGTCGTAATGATTACATGAGATTCATCGAGCATTTTCGTTTCTGATTTCTCAGCTGTCGTTGCTGCGATTTCCACTCTGCTGCTACCAATACAATCGATAAGAATTCGCCATGGACGAGCGGTTCTTTGGCACTGTGCCTCGATTATCGTGTCAGGTTTTTGTTACCACCATCGTGTTCTGTCAAATGACTCTTGCGCATACTACGGCACTGTGTGCATTTTCATACTGTCACTTTTTTGCCGCGTGTGTTCTGTTTCGAATCGCCAATATATGGTGGAAGAAATTTCTTTCTGTGACCGACCGATTTGGTTGTTTTCCTGGTCCCCCACCGTCCCCCCACCGAGCTTTCCAAACTTGATCCGGACTGGCCTTTACTAAGAAGTATATGAACCGTCCGCCAACTACTCCCAGTTGTATTCAATAGGAAACTCGACTGAATCGCAGCTGAACCTCTCGTGTATGATACTCTTCAATTGAATGTGTTGCACAAAGACCATCTCGTGTTGCTTTAGTTGGTGCAGAGAGAGAGAGAGGTCACAGAGTTTCTGAAAACTCTTCGACAGCTCGAGATAGCTCAGTATCTGAAGCGGGGACCTACTGATCAACCCCAGCATCTCAACTGCTCTTGCCTAGGCTTGGGCAAGTAGGCAGCGTCTCAGTCCTCGTGCTTCCTTCCGATGACATGGCATCTAGACATCGGAAGGGTGTTACAGCTTAACGATTATTATTTTTATTATCTTCGAAAGCTCACCTCCTTCTTGGTGCTCAGCAACCTTATGCTCTGCTTGAAACCAAATTGTACAAAATCCGCCAAATACTGTCATTTGTACACCAATTACGCTTTAACGGAGAACTCAACTGAATCCTAACTGAACCTGTTGTCTATAAATGTGTTTCGGACTGCGCCAACCTGCTGAGCCCCAGCAAAGGCGAAACCGGTCGTGGGCTATCGGAGAGTCTTCAGCAATCTTGCGAGTACTTTCCTTCAAGGAAAGGGGAGAGATGGCTCGGCGGTTAGAGCGCAGATTTACTGACCGGAAGGTCCGAACCCGAACTCCGCCTCTTGACTTCCCCTGTCTAGGTTTGGGCAACCTGGCAATATTCTAGTGTATAAATATAGACTAAAGTATCCGACATTTAGCCAATCCCCACAGCTGTCGTAATGATTACATGAGATTCATCGAGCATTTTCGTTTCTGATTTCTCAGCTGTCGTTGCTGCGATTTCCACTCTGCTGCTACCAATACAATCGATAAGAATTCGCCATGGACGAGCGGTTCTTTGGCACTGTGCCTCGATTATCGTGTCAGGTTTTTGTTACCACCATCGTGTTCTGTCAAATGACTCGTGCGCATACTACGGCACTGTGTGCATTTTCATACTGTCACTTTTTTGCCGCGTGTGTTCTGTTTCGAATCGCCAATATATGGTGGAAGAAATTTCTTTCTGTGACCGACCGATTTGGTTGTTTTCCTGGTCCCCCACCGTCCCCCCACCGAGCTTTCCAAACTTGATCCGGACTGGCCTTTACTAAGAAGTATATGAACCGTCCGCCAACTACTCCCAGTTGTATTCAATAGGAAACTCGACTGAATCGCAGCTGAACCTCTCGTGTATGATACTCTTCAATTGAATGTGTTGCACAAAGACCATCTCGTGTTGCTTTAGTTGGTGCAGAGAGAGAGAGAGGTCACAGAGTTTCTGAAAACTCTTCGACAGCTCGAGATAGCTCAGTATCTGAAGCGGGGACCTACTGATCAACCCCAGCATCTCAACTGCTCTTGCCTAGGCTTGGGCAAGTAGGCAGCGTCTCAGTCCTCGTGCTTCCTTCCGATGACATGGCATCTAGACATCGGAAGGGTGTTACAGCTTAACGATTATTATTTTTATTATCTTCGAAAGCTCACCTCCTTCTTGGTGCTCAGCAACCTTATGCTCTGCTTGAAACCAAATTGTACAAAATCCGCCAAATACTGTCATTTGTACACCAATTACGCTTTAACGGAGAACTCAACTGAATCCTAACTGAACCTGTTGTCTATAAATGTGTTTCGGACTGCGCCAACCTGCTGAGCCCCAGCAAAGGCGAAACCGGTCGTGGGCTATCGGAGAGTCTTCAGCAATCTTGCGAGTACTTTCCTTCAAGGAAAGGGGAGAGATGGCTCGGCGGTTAGAGCGCAGATTTACTGACCGGAAGGTCCGAACCCGAACTCCGCCTCTTGACTTCCCCTGTCTAGGTTTGGGCAACCTGGCAATATTCTAGTCCTTTTGCTTCCTTCTGGTGGCATGGCAGTTGGGCACCGGAAAGGTGCTACAGCTGAACGACCCATTCATTCTTCAAGAAAATGCATGAGCTGTCTTTCTTTGGCTCTATGATAAACGTAAATGGTATGTCACGGAAGAAGGGGATCCTGCTCTGCTCCTACAGACTAGTTTTTGTACCCCAGTAACTCTCAGTCCCCTGTGTCGACCGTCGCTTCACTGGTAAGTTGCTCGCTAAACCAGGAGTTGGTGAGCGGGTGAAGACAACTTGGGGCTACTGAGACCAACCTTCAGCAATAGATCCGACTATAAAAGGTAATATCTGTGCAAAACCCACGATTGTTCGCCCCGAACGAAACTGGCTGTGCTGGGGACTTGATGTGGAATCTTACTTATCTGAGCTCATGTGTAGTTGGCTGGTTCCAAGGCATATTTCGGAAAACAGGAATGTGGAACGTACAACGAAGCCTTAGAGGCGAAGGTATGTTCGGTTTGTTCGGAAATTGAGTAGCTACGCATTGAAGACGATAGCTTTGATGCACGAGCGCCACTGACTGCGCGATTGGGCCATTTCTGCCAGTGTCGTTAACTACTGGTGATTTGAGTCCCGGGGTCCCCATCCAGGGAGGCGGCAGTTGCCCGCCCGACTAAGTTTACTGGTTAGCGCTTTCGTACTTCGTTGCCAGGTCATACACTGTCCACCTCTCGGTCGCTTCCACTCAGCACAGGGCTGGGCGAAAAGAGCTCTGCGGGGCAGACGGTCTTCTGGCATGCGGAGTACATGTCCCAACCAGCGCAACCTATGAAGCGTGAGTAACTCCTCTATCGCGGGAGAGTTCCAAGGCACATAATCCAAGTAGAATGAATGCCGACATGCACCAACTCAGTTCTAAACGATTTGTGGAGCCTTGTCAAGTCACTCAGATGTCAGCTCATCCAGAAATCTCCCTTCCAAAGAATGTGAATTACATCTAGTCTGCCGCAATGTTCCTGAACGTTTATCACGAGACTGAAAATCAAGAAGATAGTACCTTTTTCGACAGGCGGCCTATATTGATCCGTAGCGTTCGGTAACTGGAGGTAACGTGTTTAACCTCTTCGATTGACCAGTTTATCGAGAGTCAACTCGTCGCCACTATATTCTTGTCCGAAACTCTTACCGGCAACTGCTAGTCTGTGACGTTCAACGATTGGTTGCATCTCTGAAATAGATTAGACTTTTGTGCAGAAATCAATAGCTGTATCTCATAGTAAATCAACGGGTTGTCTCCATCCCAATCGCTGGAAACGGTAGCAAAGCGTGTCCCTGTGAAGGTCACCTAGCAGTCTAGTTTTCCGAAATACATCGGATGATTCTCAGAAATATGAGGACATTGTCATCTAATTCTTGAGAGTTTGAGTCTCTGGTGCCACATGGTCGCTACAACGACTATCTTGCGACAATGACAGCCCACACTAAACTTTTATCCTTTTGAAAAGTCCCGTCGGTTAGTGGTGAGTGGCTGGAATCGCCAGTGGTCGACAAGCGCGGGCTTTCGCCTCTCCTGTATAGTGGTTGCTGTGCGTGTTCCACACCCTGGAGCATAGGGAAAACTACTCACGAACCAATCAACGCGACTACGATGTGTGGGTTCGCAAAGTGGATTTAAAGGATTGGTTGTCTGACGCGAGATGGCTCAAGTGGTTAGAGCGCGAATTTACTGACCGAAAGGTCGGTGGTTCGAATCCGACCTCTGCCACTCGACTTCCCTGTCTAGACTTGGGCAACCTGGCAGTATCCCAGCCCTCATGCTTCCTTCGGGTGGCGTGGCAGCTAAGCACCGAAAGGGTGTTACAGCTGAACAGTTGTCTGACGCTTTGGTGGACTTCTTGGTCGAATCGCCACACCAGATAAAGTACACTGTTGAATCACTTTCCCCCTGGGATTCACTCATCTATTTCAATCCAGGTCACCGTCGTGCCACCTGGGTGCACATTCCACCGACGTCTAAGTGAAGTTATCTGCGTAGTGCGAACGTGTGGGACGACCTCGTTGGCTGGTAAACGTGACAATTGCACGTTGCTGCCGCGGTCCTGGACGGGGCAGTTCATGTTGTCTGGTTTTGTCAAGGTGAACACAACACTGAAAATTGGCTAAATCTGCCTCGATCGATAATTCATCCGGGGAAGTACGGATGTAAACGCCCAACCTGCTTTCTGAGGCTATAACACGAACGTCTCGTGTGCATTCTTGAGCATTGGTGCATAGTAAACTGGGTTAGAAGGGTCGATTTAGGCACTTGGATGATCCCTGACTTTAGACAATCGTTAGTAGAGGATCAGAATGGGCTTTCTAGCCAATGCGCAATTTAGTAATATAGACTTTAGGTGTCATTGTTTTAGTTCGAGAGAAACAATTGTTTCTTCCATAGTTGGATGTGGCCTATGGTTTTATTAGTAATCAACTGAACCCGGTACTATATGGTAGACCAACCATTTGTAAAAATTGCAGACCAACGTAGCAGCAAGCTCTCTCGTTATTCTGCGACCATCTCTTCCGGGGCAGCCAGACTAATCTATCGATCGTTGTTTGCTACAGACGAAAAATCAATACCAACACGCGTTTCGGACTGGGACTGAAGTCAATGGTCGCTTGTTACCAGTCTTACACGGTAGCATCGTGCGGTCGTTATCGTAGCGGCTGTTGCTGGGGCTTGAGACAGCAAATCTTCACCTGGGCTATACGACGGTCTGATTTGCGCACGTGCTGCGCGGTTAGACACAACTATGGTAGAATTGGTGACAGACTGGTATGTTTGCGTGTGTGTCTGCCGGTTCGCCCTTCTCAGACAATATGGAGATCTTTTGAACGGTGATTTCTTCCTGTAAGTGAATCCAGTCTATGCTGAAAAGCCTGGAAGCAGTGCTTCTTGCCGTTTTCGCCTAGACTGGCTTCACCTACGGGACGAAATCCCCGTTGAAAATTCCGAAATATCCTCACTGTGAACAATGCGGATCAATGATGAAGCTAAGACACTGTGGACCAAAACCGGTGGGAACGCATCTATTGTGACAAAGCGGGAAAGTACTGGACCCGAGTTTCTATCGTTCGCAGTACACATCCTTAACCGGACCCTGGCTATCTGTCATGCGAGGTGAGCGTGTCACCACATCACAAGCACATGCTGGACGCACGTGAATCGCTACGAAACCGTTCGTGTTTCACTAGTGCAACCTGTCTGTCCAACACCTTTAGCGACAATCCAATAACGTTGGCGTGTGTTGAAGTTCTCAGGTCAGATGCGACCCTGATATGTCGGTCACATTGGTATCTGTTCTGATCTAACATAACCTAACCTAGCCGTTTCCTGCTCGTGAGAATTTCAAACTAGCACTATGAAACCGGCCAATGCAATGGCTGTTGGCGACTCGACCTGTGGTTGCACAGTACGTGCACGGAACAGCAACCTTATGCGTAGCGCATTACGCATATACATGTATCACGATATCTCGAATATCGTAGCAACTGGAACATGAGGCGGCCTGGTGCAGCACATTCGGTTGCCTGGAAACATCACAAACAGGAGATTCAGCTGGGTTCCAGCTGAGTCTCTCGCAAAACCAAATTTGCTTGTAAATGAGTGTATTTCGGAAATAAACCTCGTTTGGTTCGAGTTCGGAGTGGTCGATAAGGTTGGTGAATGTCATACTGCTTCAGTACTCGTTTCCGGCCATAGGTTGTAACGGGTTCACGTTGCTCTCCCGTGGTACCCATTAAAATCACGTGAGTTGCTTGTACGCTACGTTGGGTTAGAGTGCAACAAAGCTTTAAATAGATGATACACGCGATCCATTCGGCACATTGGTTCCAGCTGCTACTGTTTCGACCACAGGGAAGTGAGAGAGAGTGTGGTGCATGCAGCCAAGTCTTGGAGAGGATGGCATGTTCGGTTAATTCGGAACTGGGTAGCTACGCATTGAAGACGATAGCTTTGATGCACGAGCGCCACTGACTGCGCGATCGTGCAATTTCCGCCAGTTTCATTAACCATCGATGAGTTGAGTACCGGGATCGTCGTCCAGGGAAGCGGTAGTTGTCGCTCCGACTGGTTAGTGTTTTCACACTTCGTTGCCAGGTATTACACTGTCCACCTCTCGGTTGCTTCTACTCAGCACAGGGTTGCGTCAAAAGAGCTCTGCGAGATATGCGGAGTACATGTCCTAACCAGCGTGGATAAATTATCTATCCTGAGAGAGGTCCTTCTTCCTAACACCATCTGGCGTACCTCAGGGTTCCGCCACGAAGAGACTGGACCTTACCGTGGTGTGGCGGTTTGTGTACCTTGGCGACCCATTGAGCTATACTGGGGGGGGAGGTCCGCGTGACACTCACAGAGTCTCCCATACCAGGTTGGTCCATGGTAGAGGTCTGATGAACACAGTCTCCTGGCCCTCCAGGTTGGGGGTTGGAATATGTGTGGCGACGTGTTCCGTAAAAATGGTAATGTACTTGCATTTCCAGTCCAACAGCGATGCCTTGCGCTTAGGCCTTTGAGCCAAAGGCTTTGGTTGAGGACGCTAATCGTCTTCCTGTCTAGGTGTGGGCGTCTCGACAGTATCCCATCCCTCGTACAACCATTGTATTCACAAATAACAGTACTTTCATGCCGCATCGGCCGTCGAGTGTTACGGCAGTGAAGCATCAGTGTCAACACTGATGTTGCTGTCTTTGATGATGATGAGGAGGACTTCAGCGTTACTAATCCGATGTTCCTATCAGATTCGACCGATGCTTCGGAGACGCCGATGGTCAAACGCCGACAGCTTTCGTATATCTTCTGCGCTTAGAGGCCACGTCTCTGACCCGTCAAGCAGCATGGATTGCAACACCGCAGTGTGAACTCTGTCCTTGACAGACAAACCCACGTCACATCGACGCCATAGGTGTCCGAGGTTGGCAAAAGCCGTTCTGGCTGTCGCGATTGAGAAATACTCTCATCACCAGCCAGTCCACCGGAACTCATACAGCAACTCATGTAAATAAATTTATCTATGACGTCGACTAGCTTGCCTGCAAGCATGAGGTTTGGGTTCGATCCACTGTCTTGTAAATCGTTCTGTCTTGTGGCAGCACCTATAAGATGAAAAATAATCGTTCAGCTGTAACATCCTTTCGGTACCTAGCTGCCTAGACAGGGGAAGTCGAGAGGCACAGGTCACGTTCGAATCACGGACCTTCCGGTCAGCAAATTCGCGCTCTAACCACCGAGCCATCTCACTTCCTTACACTTCACAGGTGTGAAGCGCATGTCAAACCGTGCGGCAGAGTTCTTACGGTTATTTAAAAGGTTTGCATTTGGGAAGGATCTGAACCAAGGACAGTAATGTCGTCACTCAATGTCTGTAAGGGAATGTCCCTGGAGCATTTCGACTCTCGAGGTTTCAGAGGCAGGCAGGGGAAGTTCAAGGAGCACGTCAGTAACAAAGCTGAAGAAGAAAGGTGAGAGGACAGCCTTGCCTTACACCACTGGAAGTGGTGAACTCGGGCGTAAGCTTGCCGTATACTCGTGCGGACCCACAGAAGTTCGTACACAGTGCCCTCATAAAGGATATAGACTGACACCAGACACCGGCAGTTTCTGACGATTGACAGAGTCAAAGGCAGCTTTCAGGTCAAGAAAAAACGACCAAGACCTTGTCTCAAGGTAAAGATATGGTCGATGCACCCTTGACCAGGGCAAAACCCAGCTTTATTCTCCAGAACTGGTCTCCCCCGATAATCTACCAACCTGCACAAAATACTGCCAGAGAGAACCTTAGATGCGACAGGTACCGGTTATGTGTTGTCAAAAAGTTTCTACTAATTTTTCTGAGTAGTTTCCTTCATGAAAATATCCTTCATTTGTGGACTTTTATATGGTCAAAATTGTCTAGAATATTTTGGCGAAAACAATGTGAGGTCAAATTCATGAAGGATTCGATCGTAAACCTTTTACCTACAAAGCAGATGTTGAGGGCTTTTGGGTTGACTTATTTCCCTGAAACAACTGTGTGATCCGATCTGATCTGTGTAGCCCAACTCAACATCTGTATCAAAAGACGGGCTTTAGAAGGGGTGGTTGAAACTTCAGTTATTATGCATAGGGTCAGTTTTGCCCACTTTGTGCTCAACGGGTAGTTTGTGAGTTTTCCTCAACCGCACTTCTAACCACTGACTTCAACATGGCTAGCCGGAATGTCCATGGTTCAAACCCAGCCCCGACATCTCGACTGCTCACTAAGCTGGTGGTCTTTGAACAATCAATTAAAGTAATTTTTTTAATGGAGGCCCATAAATGAAGCCAATCTATCTCGAAATGCCGAGGAGCACCGTACAGTTGTTTCGTTAGCAGAGTGCATCTCAGGAAACTCCACTAGAGAGTTTCGATCAGTCGACATCCAGACCAGTGATTGAACACTTAACCGTTCGGCCACGATCACCTGATCAGCAGTGTGATTAACTCTCACTTAGACCGGATCTGGTGCCACTCATCCTGCAGTCATGGAAAGCACACCACGTGATCACGTACTCTCGTTTTTGAGTTTATTAGTTCGACCGGAATGAGCATTGATCAGGATATCCGAATAAACTAGTCTGGTTCCTAAAGCATGTGAAAGGCCTATGCGGATTACGTGTGCACTTCTATCAAACCTCTCACGCTGTTGAATAAAACCCGGGTTTGAATCTCAATACAATCGTCATAAGTTGTCACACAAATAAATGTCAAGGAAGCTATAAAAAGAGGTCGTCTGCATTTTGTTCACAAAACCGAACTAGGTGTGGGGGGCGTATTTGTGTGGAGGGTTCGTGCTGCATTGTTTACAATAAACTGACACATTCATACTTTGATAATACACATTGTAACTGTCCATCACCGGAATCCCACAAGAAACGTCTATCTTCCTGGCTGAGTTCACGTGAATTCCTTTTTTTTTGGGGGGGGGGGCTGTTCGAAAAAACCCGTTCGCTTCTCTGCGAGTGTCTAGCCAAAGTAGTTATCTGCAGGCTCCGTGGGGCTAAGCAACGTCTTAGAAACCAGTTTATCCTACCATCTAACCTCAAGCTTAGGAAGAGCTTGTCCAATCAGCCTCCCTGACACGCATCCAGGCACGCACGTATAGCACGTAAGGCCGTCGGAATCTTCGTTCTCACGAGGATCACAATCTTCTGTGCAAAATTACAACACGGTTGTAAAATACGATAGATTGTGTGAAATGTATGCCAATCAGAGGCTTGTGTTTGTTGAGTACTGTACTTCCATATTGCAGGTTTGATATCCCAACTAGCCCGCTTGTCGTACAACGAATCAATGGTTCCACCTCTCACGAAATCAACCCTAGTAAGTGTGTGACTGTCATGCAACGCATACAAGGACAAGAAATTTTTCGATCGGATTATCCACTAGTTTGCTCTGGTCCACACCTGTCCTCTCTTCGTCTGATATACGTTCCTGTGTGCACGCTGTTGTCTACAGACTTCTGGACGCTGCAAGTGCATTCGTGGAGTACGCACAATTCCTACAAGGCCGAGGACTGTTTTGATTGGCAATTGTCGGGCTGCTTATGATCAGCGAAATACACTCATTTGCAAACAAATTCGCTTTTGCGGGAGACTCACCTCAGGCCCAGTTGAATCTCTCGTTTATGATGTTTTCAAGCAACCGAATGTGCTGCACCAGGCCACCTCATGTTTCAGTTGCTACGATGTTCGAGATATCGCGATACATGTATGGATGTAATACACTACTCATAAGGTTGCTGAAATAAAATAATAATAATCGTTCAGCTGTAGCACCCTTTCGATGCCTAGCTTCCATGCACCAGAAGGAAGCACGAGGGCTGGGCTAATGCTAGCTTGCCCAAGCCTAGACAGGGGAAGTCGAGAGGCAGAGGTCGGATTTGAACCACGGAACTTCCAGTTGCTGAAAGTTATTTGACAGTCGACGACCGGCTTCGCCTTTCCTGGGGCTTATCAGGTAGGCGCAGTCCACGAGTTTCCGTCAACCTTATGTTCTACTTGAACCCAAATTGGACTGATTTCGAGAAATACACTCATTTGCAAATCAATTTAGTTTTTGCGAGAGACTCACCTGGAACCCAGCTGAATCTCCCGATTTTGATGTTTCCAGGCAACTGAATGTGCTGCACCAGGCCGCCTCATGTTTCAGTTGCTACGATATTCGAGATATCGCGATACATGTATATACGTAATGCACTACTCAGTTGTTCTTAACCGTATTCAAATCTGAACTCTGAACAGACATCTCCATGTTTTTGAAACCACAAAGCAAAAGTCACAATAGAAGGAAAAACAACAAGTTTTTCCGTAGGTGTCGTTCAAGTTTCTCATAAGTTTTTTTTCAAAATACATATCCTTACAAATAAGTCTGGGAGAAATTCGCCCGGTAGGGACCGGCAAATATTCACCCAGATGAATACAGAAGCCAATCCAGACTGGCTCACATAGACAGCATCTTCAAGATTTCGCAAGTCTTAAATCGAGTCAAATACGGAGTTTGGTTCTGGTGTGTGCCCCTGCTCCTGTCGAAAGAAAACAGTTTCTCAGTTCAGTAGATTGGATCTGAGAAAAATCACGCTGAGATCTGCAGAATTTTCGATTTGCCGATGTGCAAAAATTCTAATGAGAAACGTGAACCATCGTTCTACCAGAGCATCCGATGACACAAAGGTCAAATTTGATCAGTCCACAAATTTGTGTGTGTGTAGGGCGAGATGGCTCAAGTGGTTAGAGCACGGATCTACTGACCGGAAGGTCCGTGGTTCGAACCCGGCCTCTGCCTCTCGACTTCCCCTGGCAGTATCCTAGCCCTCGTGCTTCCTTCGGGTGGCATGGCAGTTAGCACCGGAAGGGTGCTACAGCTGAACAGTTTTTTTATTGTGTGTGTGTGTAAGCGGTGCAGGGTTATGGTTGGCAAGACCGAATGTCATAATTACAGAAAAGAAGTATGTGAACGAGACAGTTATCTGATAAAAACCCAGTGTCCGACTGTCCAGAAATAGGCCTCCTAAGTGATCGTGCCAGGACAGCTTAGAAGGTGAATTAACTCCGAGATATATAGTGTACTTTAGTTGCGTCTGGAGGAAAACGCTGATGGTTTTTTCGGGTGGGTGATGATGGCAAGTCTACCAGATGTTGGCGACGTCGAGGTGCAAACACAGCTTTCGTGCACCTGCCTGAATTTAGCTCGAGGGAAGCGCCTCCTGACCAACAGCTGTTAACAAGGATATCGGATATTGGAGTAAATCAAAATCAACCCGTTACAGTAGATGCTCTGCAAACACAATCTCGTCGGTATATATTGCAACAATGCTTGATTTTTCGAGAAGTCGGTGTAAAACGTAAAAAGAAACAGTGACATTACGACCCTCTGAGGCTCACTGGGCTCGCTTGCAACCGGAATTGATCTTTTGCCGCCAACTGGTACCTGTTACCTACGGCCAGTGAAATAATTGCGCAAAAGTGACAGACTAAACCCTATCCTCTTGAAGCTTCTGGAGGAGAAAACGTCGATCAAGTGGATGCGTCGAAATATTGGTAGCTCAGGTGGTCGATCAAAAGGCCGTTGAAATGTTCGCCCATCTTGGCAAATAGACAGCAGAGGTGTCGTCCCCAGTTGAGGATACATCGTCAGTACTCACTCACTCACTCACTCACTCACTCACTCACTCACTCACTCACTCACTCACTCACTCACTCACTCACTCACTCACTCACTCACTCACTCACTCACTCACTCACTCACTCACTCACTCACTCACTCACTCACTCACTCACTCACTCACTCACTCACTCACTCACTCACTCAAGTGCGCACTGACAGCTAGAGTGTTCGTATGACCTGTGAACTATTGTTCCTCTGCATGCTGACGCAAAAATGATGAAGGCTTTCTCAATGTCACTGTCATTTAATGAGTTTGTCGAAGTTTGCGGAGATAATTTCCCCGTTCTGCCACAATTAACATGAATTTTAAGTTGCTCGGGTGCAATATAAAAACCAGGAGACGGATGAACGGGCTGTTCTTTTCAAAAACGTCAAATATTTTGACCTGGTTTGGCTTTTGCAAAGGCCAAACGTAGCGTCGTATTTTGATCTTCAGTTCTTCAAACACAAACGACGCACGTAGCGTAGTAGAAGTTTAAACAAAATGTCCTTGGATTATTTATTGTCCGAAAAAATCGATATTGAACGTGTTGACCGGGTAAAGTTATGACGACCAGCTAAGAAGGTGGCAGGGGACAAAACAGTACATTGTGGCTGTGCCACACTGCCAGCAACAATGACCAGCTCCGAGATAAACAGCCAGGAACGTGTTCGAACTTTCAGACACACGCACGCACACACGTAATGGTCCAGGGCTCAGATTCAACCCCAAACCAGACGATAATTACGACGGACCAAATATAGTGTACTGTCCGTCAGAACGTCTCTCGGAGGACCAGCAAGTATGGCTTCCACGTCTAGCAACGTAGATAAACGTGTTCTACTCAATGACTGAACATACTACGCATGAAGGTTCCGAAAATTGTTTTGCAGCGCACGACCGGTTTCACCCCCAGATGGGGCGCAATCCCAGAGTTTCCAACCACTTGAACCTAACTGTTAGCAATCGGCGAAAAACACTTAGTTGGCAAAACCAATTTATTTTTGCGGAAGGCTCAGCTAAAAACCAGCTAGACCAGGCGAAAAGCAGTTAGGCTGCACAGTCTGTCGACTGTGGCATATAATGGACGGGCTTCTGCTTGATTCCGCAGTTTAAAAGTACAAGTGGCGCGATGTAAATCGCAGAAGACCTTCAGTGAGAAAGTCAGATGTAGTAAACTACCAGTTATATATTCGAATATATATATATATATATATGGTTACAAATGTCAGTCATTCTGCGGTTACCGTCAGATGTTTGGGTGGATTAGCTCTGTACCCAGCCATCAAAGTGTGTATTTGTCCATCAGATCATCGTACATGCCTCTGTCAAATCCAGATGGCGGACCGTTGATATGTTGGTGGACGGTCAGTTTGACACTAATGATCATCGTATCGACCATAAAAAATGGAAGCATGGACCCCCTCCAAAGGGAGAGTGACTGCGTGTAACTAACCATAGTTTATCTCACTCACACACACACACACCCGCATCTAGAGCAGACGAAAAGACCTCCCAGAATGCAACAAAAAGCATCTTGTAAAGAGGTTTCGCCTTTAATATAAAAGGCGGTCAGGTTGTGTCACTTATCGATCGCAGTTGCGTGACAGGCCATCACTTGTCGGAGCAAAGCTGCAGGAAACCAAAAGAACGAAGCGGCTGTGGGCTACTGGTGCGGGAGAGTGGTTGTTAACCGATGGGTACATAGTGACCTAAGGGACGGGAGTAATTTACGAGACCGTTTTTCTACAGAACAGAGGTTCACCCCAGCTAGTATGGACAGACAAGGCCTGCTTGGTTGGAGGAGAAACGGTCATAAACTGACGGTTGACTGTGTGTCCGAGTCCTACTTCATCTGTTCCAATGTTCTGCAAATGTACTGAAACATTCGAAGTCAATGAACTGAATGGGCTATCGCCTCCAAAGAAGCTGTAACCGAAACGAGTACATTTTGACGTACGGTATTTTAGCTGAAAAACGGAACCTAGAGGAACTGAACTGAGATGTCCCACTATGTGGGACAAACAGGAAGGAAGCTCTCTACCAGGATACATGAACACAAACTTGCAACCAAAAAGCACGACCAATTTTCGCTGGTCTCCGCACACGAAGATCAAGACGGACACAAATTCAAATGGAGCACCGTCCACATATTGGCTCAAGCGAGAACAAAGAATGAACGTGAATTCCTAGAAGCATGGCACTCCACTGAAAAAGCCATCAACAATCACAATCCGTCGATGGGAGCAATCTAACTTCCCGGACTAACAATGACCGACAATTTGAAGCAGGATGGAGAACAATTCAGTAATGTGACCACTTAAGTGCAACCAACTCTGCCAATGCCAGAAGAAAAAAGTAAATCAAACTGAGAAGTAAAAGCGGCTAATCAATTCAAGATGATGAGACTACGATACAAACTAAGATCAGACTAGTTATGTGGAAGTGGACTTGAGTAACCAGGCAATATCTCAGTCCTCGTGCTTCCCTCCGACGGTATAGAAGCTGGGCATCGAAAGGGTACTACTGAAAGGAAAAGCCTCCGCTGCGGAGTTTTCTATTTGAGAACGCCAACTGAACAGTTACAGACTATTGAACAGGGGAGCAAAACTCTCATATGCATGTCGTTTACAAAACTGAATATCCACCTTCTCCTTGGACGCGTCTTCCTGAACTTTTTCTGGATATCGATTGACTGCTACTCAAATGCAAGCAAATGCTACAAAGCGACTCCACAAATTCCGTAACAGATCTCACTTTTCAAGAGACGCAAAGCGGATTTACGAGAAGATGTACTACTCACATGCCGCATCAGTAGTATCCACCGTTACACTACAACCGAGCAGTTCTCATTATTGTTATTATTACGATTATTAATATTCCCCCAAATGAGCGTAAAATGAAACAAATTACATGAGCAAATCCAAACTGACCTTCGTTGAGGGGTTCAGTTAAAATGCGGTCGAGCAGTCAGCCTACCTTTGTATGCTCTCGATGTTTTTTGCCGCTTCTGTAGATAAGGCCTCTGAAGACAAAGAACGAAAGATGTGTTAGGAGGGTGCTGGCAGTTCCTCCTTTGCAAGTAACGTGCGCTACCACACAATCACTGTAAAGACGGAGTGTTGTACTCGGATCACTCAGGTGCTCACGGTCCAATATAAACTACCTACTGGGGGAAAGTTTTTCTTAAAATGGTTGCTGAGGTCTAGAAAGACACCTGAACACCGACATGCTTCCGGAGGTTAATCGGCTGGGCCACTCTGATACGACGTTCGATCTGTAGGATTCACCTTAAAGCATGCATTGCTTTGCTGTTCAGCAAACAGGAATCCGGTCCTGTCGAGTGGATTCTAGGTTTCCGAACCACCCTTCTCGATTGAACAACATTTCGACCGAGGGCCAGTAATGTCTGATCAAAAATCTCTGGACTAAAAATAATCCTGCATAAGAATTGACCCGCATTATTTCCCCAACTCGTGCGTTCTTTGGATTGGTTTACCCATCCACCAACCAGTCAATGCGAGTATCGTACTTGTTCACGACTGGACAAGTCACTACAGCAGGTGACTGCGTTCCTTTCATGTGATTGGTTGGTTTTCCTGTTGATTTGTGTGTTGCGCTTCTTCAGCCAGCAGTTGGATTTTCATTCGTTTGTCATCCTCCGAACGACAAGAAAATTTTTGAAAACTTTAATTATAAAAAACTCTTAGGTACATGTGAATAAAACAGTTCCACACGGACTTTCTCAGGGCAAGCCTAAGGATTCCAAACACAGCTTCTGATATTCCCACGCTTTTTGCGGCTCAGCAGCCATCCAACACTTTCAAATGCGGTAAGTCTTGATGAACGTTGGTGAATACACCACTCACCAGGAGTAAACCAACTACGCGCTTGTTTTGACAACGATTCGGATGTCCTTGCCAAGGTGTCACCCGCAGGAGATGTCGTCATCCGTGGAGCAATTACATTCTGAGATCCGAATAACTAACAAAACTAGTCCTTTCATAAAAAAATATACGAGAACCTGTTAGGACGTGCTCAAAGCCTGTTTGCAATGTCCTTAAAACGCACCAGGTATGGAATTCTTTACCGCCAGTCTGACTTACGTGAGGCTGCAGGAACACGAGACAAAGCAACAGAATAAAAACCGCAATGGTTATATCTGTTTGGACGACTTGTCCAGTCATGAACAACAATATTGACTGACAGGTCGACCGATCCAGGCATACTACTTGCGAGCTTTTTTTGGGTTGTCAGAGTTAACACAGGCAAGATAAATCGATATGCTTGCTCCTCTCCAACGTTGTACATACCTACGAGCACTTAAACATATATAGGGTTGCTCACTCTACATCATTCAAGATCTGGCACATCTACTGGCATCTTTAGATCACAGACATCAGAGTACACCAGAACACGCTTGTCATTCTCTTCCGTCGATCGTTCCAGACCCTCAGGTTATTCACCGTGCTACCTATGTCCAACTTTTTAGTTGAGGTCATATCTTAGCATGACACTAAACAGACACGGCCTAAGATGCGATGAACACGTGACTCCAGGTGTCAATTTAAAATCAGTTGTTGGTGATTGCAGAATCTGTAGAATGCAAGCTTTCATCGCTCCACTCTCGTTTGAGCAGTCGTCCTCCTGTCCTGGTACGATCATTCTGATGACTCTACAACAAATGGCGAAAGCACCGGACTCGAGTTTCGCTCTTATTGGAGCTCCTCAGTAGTGCATATCCAGTGGCCGTGCAGGGGTTTGAACTCCGCACATCTGACATGCTAGGCGAGCGTTTTACCACTACTCTATGTGAGTAGTTGCCTGACAGCTCGAACGAAAACCTTGGTTCTATCGATCCATTGGCGCGCATGTCAGGACTTCCCAGTCAGATTGCGCCACAGCGGCTGGTAAGAATCACTCGCCATGTTAGTTTCCGAGTTGTCGGTGTCAGCAGGACGAAGGCTAAATTTATCATAACATTCATAGCGAGAAGTTAATACAAAAACAAACAGCTTTCCGGTGAAGGGGCAGTAACGGTCTGCGCTGCTACACATCTGAATTTTTTTGTAACACACAGACGCATCGGTCGTCTCATCATCATCCTAATCATCACAGTGAACGACACAGCCAGACATTGTTTGGACTACCCTGGTCAGTACGCCGCTGTCACACCATCCAGGGAAAACTCGCTGTCGCTCGATCGATTTCTCGTAAGTTTTACTACATTGGGATTGGTCCAGTTGGCTGACCCCGTTTATGGACTCGTGAGGAATGTCGCTTTTAAATGCACGTACTTAAGGAGTTTATGCCGAGTTATCTTTTGGACCCTCAATAGGCGCGCACAGTGTGGCGTTTAAATTGCGCGTGCCAGTCACTTCTTTGTAAAAAAAAGACGGTTGCTTTATTGATTGAGGTAGATAAAGAAATACGCCGATTTCTGTTTTAACCAAGGATACGATACCCATGGCAGTCATGAAGAAAGAGATTGGACCTTACCGTGGTGTGGAGGTTTGTGTAACTCGGCGACCCATTGAACTATACTGGGGTGTGTCCGCGTGACACTCACAGGGTCTCTCATACCAGGTTGGTTCATGGGTAGAGGTCTGACGAACACAGTCTCCTGGCCCTCCAGGTTGGGGGTTGGAACATGTGTGGCGACGTGTTCCGTAAAAATGGTAATGCACTTGGATTTCGAGCCCAACACCGCTGCCTTGCGGTTAGGCTTTTGAGCTAAAGGCTTTGGTTGAGGACCCTAATCGTCCTCCTGTCTAGGTGTGGGCGCCCTGGCAGTATCCCAGCCCTCGTACAACCATGACATTCACAACTAACAATACTCTCATGCCACATCCGCCGTCGCGTGGTGCCATCAGCCGGGTCGCCTCACTTGCTGCATACAGCAGGGCGGGTGGGCGAAAGCATGTTATCGCTGACGTCTTCCATCCTCCCCCCCTCAAATCTGAATACTTTTTACGCAGGTCCCAGCCCTAGGACTGACAGTTTTGCTCGCTCTGCATCACACTCAGCTGCAGATTGCGTCCGTCCAAGTTCACTCACAACCCTAAAAACTTCGAAGTCTGTTTTCAAACACCGAAAGCCCGTCTCCTTAGTCGTCTTTAATGTTCGTACACTGATGCATGCAGGTCAACAGGTGGCTCTTGCTCGTACGCTGGATTCCCTCGGCATTGATGTATGTTGTCTGTAAGAAACAAGGATGCAGGACACAAGTACTGTGATCGAACTGACTGGCCCCTCGCTCTATTCCAAGTCCCGACTGCGCACCTCTGGTGATGCAGAGGCCGCTGCATCAAAGGATTTTTCCTAGTCCACAAATTTGTGAGCCAACAACACGAATCGCACCGACGTTCGTTACTTTTGTTAGGTAGATTGTCCAGTGCCGTCATTCGGGCACATCACCCGGGGTAAGACTGTGTTATATGGCGCTGTCGAGTCTGAACCCACAAGGTCACACTTACACTTCCTAACATCTATTTGTTTACAGGATTATTTAAACAGGAGAGTAGTCCAAGTGAAATCCTGAGTGAACTAAGATATGTTTCATTCGTGAGTGAGTTGAAAGCAGTTTAATCGTGATTCATACGGTGTCAATGTCTTCTGCACGATGTGCGGAGTCCTATCAGCTTTGACTGAAAGTAATGTCGTCAACCACAAACTGTAAGCACGCCACAGGCACTTTTCTCACGTAACTCCCTGAATTCAAGAATCCTTTGCCCGTTGTAGTAGTTTCTAGTGAACTCAAAAGCGTGATCTCCCCGTTTGAGTCATCCCACACAAGCCTATTCACCAAACTGTGAAGCAAATAACAGTCCTAACGGAGAAGACTTGACTAAATATCGCAAGAGTCTTCTGTTTTGCCATAGTATTCAATTTAATGTGCTGCACAACAGCCATCTCAGATGAAAAGCGGCTCCAGATATCGAAGTCAGAGACTGCGCCTACCTGGTTGGATTCCGGAAGGACAAAACCGGTAACAGGCCACCAAGGAGTTGTCAGTAACCTAATATAACTAGTGGTGTATGAAGAACACGTTTCAGCATGAAACTAGTTAAAATTAACGGTCACCGTATGTTTGTTCCGCTGACTTCCTCATTTACCAATGGCATCATTTTAAACCAATACGGAATTTTTGGTCACGTCGCATACTGCGCCTGGATACGTGAAATTTCCGGTAGAATCAAGTCTTCGACGCTCAGGGGTAAATCCCTAGCAGTGAAAGAACCCGCCGACAGCGTGCTAAGGATGTGTTTTAACGTGCTGCTTGAAGTTCGACACTCGCTGAGGTCTGGCACCGGGAATCACACTGAACAAAATGCACTGTGGCTCTTTACTGTCAAAACTGATCTTAGTAGCATCACCGGAATTCAGGAGTTGTTATTATTCGCACCTATTTTCACAGCTCAGTAATACGAGGACACCTTCAAGGTGAGTTATAGCTCAGTTTTTAGGATACTCTTCCCAAACAAGTAACTTGTTCGACAAATACACTCATTTGCATACCAAGATGGTTTATTATCTTCTTCAACTGGATGTGCAGCACAGAGGCCGCTTCATGTCCACCTGGTACGATATTCGCATATTTGTATGGACGTCATGCACTACTCATAAGGTTGCTGAAGATCGTTCGATAGCCCACAACCGGTCTCGCCCTTCTTGGGACTCACCAGGTAGGCACATTTCCCGAGTCCCCGTCATCTTCATGTTCCTCCTGGGTCCAAATTGCACTAAAAATTCAACAAAAACACCCAGTTGCATACCACTTAGTTTTCACAAGAGACTCACTTGAAGGGTGAAACCGGTCGTGTACCATCGAGGAAATTTCAGCAACTTTGCAAGTAGTGCGTTGTGTCGATGCAAAGCACTTTGGCTTTCATTTGTGTCATCCTTCCCGTGATCTGCATCTCCAACATAACACAGAAAAAGAAACCCGTCAAAACCACACAAACCGTGAAGAAAACAGGGCGTCCTCACATCTATTGACATATCGAAGATGTAAAAATATTGCCCAAATGAGTGGGCGTGGGTATAATATCCTTGGAAAATAAGGCCGATTGTCGTTTGCTATTTGAGCCGTGGTCCATGCATGTACATGTCGTAGGAAGAACCGAAGTGACCTCGGATCGACAAAAGACTCGGGGATAGCGCCCACCTGATAAACTGCAAGAAGGGTGGAACCGGTCGTGGGGTGTCTAAGAGTTTCCAGAAACCTTACAATTGGTGCATCACGTCTGTCTAATGTATTCCGGTATCTCGAATATCGTACCAACTGAAACATGAAGAGTCCATGTGCAGCCCATTCAGCTGAAGACGAACATCGTAAACTAGCAATTCCCCATGGATTCAGGTGAGTATCTCGTTCAAACCAAATTAGTTTGGAAAAATGCGCGTTTCTCCAACTGGGCCCAATTTATGTTCAAGTAGACGAGGGTAATGCGTCTACCTGATGAGCCCCAAGACTACTAGGTTTGCTATCATTTGACAATCAGATCCCGAACACCGGCAGTAAAAACTGAAGTGTCCCTCTTTCGATCCTACCCAAACACCACCCAGACGCTCCATACAGCAGTTTTTCTGCTGGTAACTTCCTTTGTATGTGTTGGTCTAGGCCGTACAAACAAACTAAAAGCATAACCTTGGAAAAAGGGAGGCTAACAACATGTAGTGGTGTTGACAACATCCAAACAAAACCTTATGATGTGGCGCAAGGTAGGAGAATGTCGTGGTGGACGTCCACAGAGAATTCTCCCTTCTCGGTAAAATATGAGGAAAAAACCGGCAGGTCCGTGGTTTGAACCTAACACTGGCATCCCGACTGCTCCCGTCTAAGTATACGCAACTTGGCAGCAGCTTAGCCCCCGCGCCTCCTTCGGGTTGCATGGCAAATAGATACCGAAAGGCTTTTACGGCTAAACGACTTCTTACCATTAACTAGTAGAATGAGAACAGCGCTTTTCGGGAGAATAAACTCATGAGACAGGACAATCAGGCAAAACAAAATTCGTAGTTTGATTGCTGACCGAGCACTGCGTGAAGCGGGCGGTGTCATCCGGAAGTTAATACATAAAATGGTTCCTCCGGTTCAGCAACGTTGTGTGGTCAACACGACCGGCAGGAAGGCTTTGCGTTATCGTGCTGCCCACAACTAACCTCCAGCTTGAGTGCACTTCAGGTGTTCTGACATTCATTTCTTTAAAAATCTGACAACCCCAAGCGTAACCGCTTTCGCTATTTGCGTTTCGGTAGGCCTTGTTTCCTGACCATTGGTCTGCTTGCCTTTGTGCGGCTATATACGCCCCATCAGAACATACAACACGTCAGACACACACTACATTGACTGTGGTGTTTGTGGCACATCCGCCCTCTTGGATAACCCATGCACGCCACGACCACTGTCTAACCCAAAAGCCCAATCAACGTGCTGCTGTCACTTGATTGGTTCACGTGACCTCTTTACCAGACACTTGCAGTATCCGCCATGCGCTGGACTCCCATTCGCCCGACAGACGGATAAGACTGACAAATTTGTTCACATTGCGTATTTTGACTAGATACGTTCATGCAGCACAATCGCAAGTTGAAGGAAACTGCATACTTCGTTTCCTCAGAAGTCAAGAAAATAGGCATAGTCAGTTTAGAAATTTACTGGAGAGGTCGGAAGAAGGCCAGTTCCGTGGGGTTGGACAACCGCAGACACATGATGGGTGAACTACGGAAGGTCAAAAACATGCTTTCTTCAATGTAAAATCCTAAGGTGAGGAGAAGGTCAACTAGTTTTGAACACGAATGCCCGATTTTTGCCCCATTCTAACTAGAGGCTAAAGAGTCGTTCACAGAAGGGGTCGACAAACTGCAGCAGGAGAGACGAGTTACCATCAGTCAGGTGGCCTTGGTGGATTTTTATGTTTGGTGATCATCCAAGCTGGTTTCGATCCATCGTCCGGTCTGCTTGGTCATCATTCTCACGACAAATTAAAACACATTTACCAATTCATGAATTACGAGCCTGGGTTTAGACCTCTGAGTATGAACTTTACCGCAACTGAGAGTAGGCGAACAAGTGCACTTGGGGCTTGAGAGTACCTATGAAGGAGATCCAACATATGGTGACGGCTGGTTCCTAGTTTGCAACAACGCTCTTAATTGCATACCGTAATTTCGCTTGAGGGCAGCATCCACGGCCTCTTGGATACACCTAGTTGTGATGTTCCACTTATACATCGAGTAGAGAAAAACGCATTACCTCAACTGAGAGACAAAGTTCACCATGGTGTAAAATGAACTTCCTCGAGTAGCTTGACGTTGTGTGTTTCCTTGGTGATTTGCCTCAGCCGTCCAAGAACACAGGATGTGAAAATTTCACAGGATCTGTAGCATAACCACTGTACTGCTGAGCGTTTGTACTTGATTGCAGAGGAAATATTTTCGGTACTGGTCTGTCAAAACTGGACGGATCATTGCCCCATCTGATGAACGAATGCTAATTATCCAAAACGGTAATAGAATTGTCCACTCTGATTTCGGAAGTAAACCTAAGATTCGTTCGAGGTCGCGGGTTCGCTGATGATTTCCAGTAGAGATGAAACGGCTGCACAGTGATTCTCAACACTTCAACATTGGTTTCACTTAAAGGACGAAATAGCAATTGAAAATTCTCCATTCTATCTATCTATCTATCTATCTATCTATCTATCTATCTATCTATCTATCTATCTATCTATCTATCTATCTATCTATCTATCTATCTATCTATCTATCTATCTATCTATCTATCTATCTATCTATCTATCTATCTATCTATCTATCTATCTATCTATCTATCTATCTATCTATCTATCTATCTATCTATCTATCTATCTATCTATCTATCTATCTATCTATCTATCTATCTATCTATCTATCTATCTATCTATCTATCTATCTATCTATCTATCTATCTATCTATCTATCTATCTATCTATCTATCTATCTATCTATCTATGTCAACACGACCGGCAGGAAGGCTTTGCGTTATCGTGCTGCCCACAACTAACCTCCAGCTTGAGTGCACTTCAGGTGTTCTGACATTCATTTCTTTAAAAATCTGACAACCCCAAGCGTAACCGCTTTCGCTATTTGCGTTTCGGTAGGCCTTGTTTCCTGACCATTGGTCTGCTTGCCTTTGTGCGGCTATATACGCCCCATCAGAACATACAACACGTCAGACACACACTACATTGACTGTGGTGTTTGTGGCACATCCGCCCTCTTGGATAACCCATGCACGCCACGACCACTGTCTAACCCAAAAGCCCAATCAACGTGCTGCTGTCACTTGATTGGTTCACGTGACCTCTTTACCAGACACTTGCAGTATCCGCCATGCGCTGGACTCCCATTCGCCCGACAGACGGATAAGACTGACAAATTTGTTCACATTGCGTATTTTGACTAGATACGTTCATGCAGCACAATCGCAAGTTGAAGGAAACTGCATACTTCGTTTCCTCAGAAGTCAAGAAAATAGGCATAGTCAGTTTAGAAATTTACTGGAGAGGTCGGAAGAAGGCCAGTTCCGTGGGGTTGGACAACCGCAGACACATGATGGGTGAACTACGGAAGGTCAAAAACATGCTTTCTTCAATGTAAAATCCTAAGGTGAGGAGAAGGTCAACTAGTTTTGAACACGAATGCCCGATTTTTGCCCCATTCTAACTAGAGGCTAAAGAGTCGTTCACAGAAGGGGTCGACAAACTGCAGCAGGAGAGACGAGTTACCATCAGTCAGGTGGCCTTGGTGGATTTTTATGTTTGGTGATCATCCAAGCTGGTTTCGATCCATCGTCCGGTCTGCTTGGTCATCATTCTCACGACAAATTAAAACACATTTACCAATTCATGAATTACGAGCCTGGGTTTAGACCTCTGAGTATGAACTTTACCGCAACTGAGAGTAGGCGAACAAGTGCACTTGGGGCTTGAGAGTACCTATGAAGGAGATCCAACATATGGTGACGGCTGGTTCCTAGTTTGCAACAACGCTCTTAATTGCATACCGTAATTTCGCTTGAGGGCAGCATCCACGGCCTCTTGGATACACCTAGTTGTGATGTTCCACTTATACATCGAGTAGAGAAAAACGCATTACCTCAACTGAGAGACAAAGTTCACCATGGTGTAAAATGAACTTCCTCGAGTAGCTTGACGTTGTGTGTTTCCTTGGTGATTTGCCTCAGCCGTCCAAGAACACAGGATGTGAAAATTTCACAGGATCTGTAGCATAACCACTGTACTGCTGAGCGTTTGTACTTGATTGCAGAGGAAATATTTTCGGTACTGGTCTGTCAAAACTGGACGGATCATTGCCCCATCTGATGAACGAATGCTAATTATCCAAAACGGTAATAGAATTGTCCACTCTGATTTCGGAAGTAAACCTAAGATTCGTTCGAGGTCGCGGGTTCGCTGATGATTTCCAGTAGAGATGAAACGGCTGCACAGTGATTATCCTCATCCTCATCCTCATCCTCATCCTCATCCTCATCCTCATCCTCATCCTCATCCTCATCCTCATCCTCATCCTCATCCTCATCCTCATCCTCATCCTCATCCTCATCCTCATCCTCATCCTCATCCTCATCCTCATCCTCATCCTCATCCTCATCCTCATCCTCATCCTCATCCTCATCCTCATCCTCATCCTCATCCTCATCCTCATCCTCATCCTCATCCTCATCCTCATCCTCATCCTCATCCTCATCCTCATCCTCATCCTCATCCTCATCCTCATCCTCATCCTCATCCTCATCCTCATCCTCATCCTCATCCTCATCCTCATCCTCATCCTCATCCTCATCCTCATCCTCATCCTCATCCTCATCCTCATCCTCATCCTCATCCTCATCCTCATCCTCATCCTCATCCTCATCCTCATCCTCATCCTCATCCTCATCCTCATCCTCATCCTCATCCTCATCCTCATCCTCATCCTCATCCTCATCCTCATCCTCATCCTCATCCTCATCCTCATCCTCATCCTCATCCTCATCCTCATCCTCATCCTCATCCTCATCCTCATCCTCATCCTCATCCTCATCCTCATCCTCATCCTCATCCTCATCCTCATCCTCATCCTCATCCTCATCCTCATCCTCATCCTCATCCTCATCCTCATCCTCATCCTCATCCTCATCCTCATCCTCATCCTCATCCTCATCCTCATCCTCATCCTCATCCTCATCCTCATCCTCATCCTCATCCTCATCCTCATCCTCATCCTCATCCTCATCCTCATCCTCATCCTCATCCTCATCCTCATCCTCATCCTCATCCTCATCCTCATCCTCATCCTCATCCTCATCCTCATCCTCATCCTCATCCTCATCCTCATCCTCATCCTCATCCTCATCCTCATCCTCATCCTCATCCTCATCCTCATCCTCATCCTCATCCTCATCCTCATCCTCATCCTCATCCTCATCCTCATCCTCATCCTCATCCTCATCCTCATCCTCATCCTCATCCTCATCCTCATCCTCATCCTCATCCTCATCCTCATCCTCATCCTCATCCTCATCCTCATCCTCATCCTCATCCTCATCCTCATCCTCATCCTCATCCTCATCCTCATCCTCATCCTCATCCTCATCCTCATCCTCATCCTCATCCTCATCCTCATCCTCATCCTCATCCTCATCCTCATCCTCATCCTCATCCTCATCCTCATCCTCATCCTCATCCTCATCCTCATCCTCATCCTCATCCTCATCCTCATCCTCATCCTCATCCTCATCCTCATCCTCATCCTCATCCTCATCCTCATCCTCATCCTCATCCTCATCCTCATCCTCATCCTCATCCTCATCCTCATCCTCATCCTCATCCTCATCCTCATCCTCATCCTCATCCTCATCCTCATCCTCATCCTCATCCTCATCCTCATCCTCATCCTCATCCTCATCCTCATCCTCATCCTCATCATCTTCAGCTGTAAGTACCGTGTACTGAGTTCGATGTACTTATCCACTGAATGTAATCCAGCGTCCTCATGATACACAACTGGATGAAGTTTCCCATCGCTAAGGAGAGGAATAACCAACGTGTTGCCTTCTGAAAGTAGGTTTTCCTTGAGTCGCGAACAATGAAAATCCAACACAAAAACGAAAAAACCCTGTTCCGCAGACGAAAGCTGTGCTGGTCTACGTAATTTGGCCTCTTGTTTAAATTTCTCGTGGTCTGTACAGCCCTCGAGATGAAAAGCTCACAAATTAAGTCTGCATTTCACCGTAGGCGATTGCCGTTCGTCCACTGTCGGACCCAGTAAGACTAAAGTGCCACAGCTAAGTGAAAACGCTCGTAAAAGCACCAATGGGTTCACATTACTGATGCAGCATAACATCGCGTCCGCTGCTAAACGGCCGGCGATTTCGAAGTTGCTGATTAATTCAGTCCTAGTTTTTGCTCAGTTTTGGACGCCTGAACAACGCTCAGAAGGGTATGGGAGGTCGATTTTTCAAAAATTGGAGGAAGTTTACGAGAAATACACTCATTTGCATATCAATTTGGTTTTTGCGAGAGACTCACCTGGAATCCAGCTGAATCTCCCGTTTGTGATGTTTTCATCGTATCGTGATGGCATAAATCCGCTTCCGATTGGTCTCCGCTCACAATGATGACGGCGTAAAAACCGGGAGATTTTCACACACTATGTCAAACGATGGTGTGAACTGAAGAATTTGGCGGTTTTCTTCAAATGCAACAAAGTCGGTGTACATAAGATGCGGAATGGATCTGAGCCAGCTTGAGGATGACTGAACACCGAAAGCCACCGTGACTAGATCCGTACCTGCTCGATCTCCATATCCTAAATGGGGTGTAAAGAGACGACACCTCATGAAACAGGATTCCGACTGTTCAGAGAACGTCATCTGAACCCTTTCCCTGAGGACAGAATTATACTCAGGCGAACGTTATTTCAATCCCGACGCTTTTGTTAAAAAATTCGCACTCATCAGAAAGATGTGTGTTCAGAATGACGAAACGCGCTTCCGTTTTAAGACTTTATTGAATGTGTGTGTGTGTGCTCAGTTTTGAAGGTTACGCCAGACACCATTCGCTTCTCGTTTGAGTGCCTAGCAGAAAGAGCTTCAGGGTTCTGGTGGAGATCCAAGCTATGGCCTTCCAGTAATAGGTTCTATAAGTACCCTCATAATCATATGGCACGCAGAAAAAATCTGGTAGAGGCACAGCTCGCACCATTAGTATATTATTAGTAGTATGTTATCAACAATTCTTCAAAATACCTTAAGCAAACAAAGTAGAATATCGATTACAATGTTATTCGCATTGAAACATTTTCCTAAACAGCAATACAAACACTACCTCTTGTCTTCTCACATGTGATGTAAGCACATCGAAGTGAACCTGCGACATTTGCATCAACTCCTCAAACCATAAACTTTCAACCAGAAGAGAATGTCAGGCCACTTTTCGTAGTGCATCAGCACGCAGAGCGGGTTGCGGACACGTGCAGATAATCCGCTTGCTGACACGTGATGACTTTTCACGTCCGCACTGCCAACTTACAATCCTGAAACGTGTAACCCTCCAATCTGTGTTTGCTAATTATCAAACCTGTGATGTGTTAGCCGAGATTGTCTTGCACCAGGGCCGTGTTGAACACAAAATCGAAATGATAATGAGTTCATTCATCGGCTTAGCCAGGTTTCATTATCCAGACTACCAGAATATTCGAGAAGAACCGAAGACAGACAGGGTGTTTCTAATTGTTGTAACCTTGCTCGAGCTAACAAACACCTTGAATCCAAGTGCAAACGTGGCAATGTTCGGCTCTATGTGGTCCTGACTATTTAGGCGTGGACCAGTTTGTATGGAAAGCCCTGCCTCCAGTTAATGCCACAGAGGTATCCTCTGGCCTGGAAGGCGGGATACACACACACACACACACACGGAGCATCAAGGCGGTGCGATTATGTAATGCGTGACCTTGCTTCTAATGCGATTCAACAGATTTTTTGCACATGCGTCTGAAGTACGTTCAAGATATATAAAGAACAAAACGTTTGACAACTCCGAGGATAAGGTCAGATGTATTCATTAGTCTGCGCTGTGGTGTGTTTTATTTGTCAGGCGTTGGCAGCTCCCGCCCGTGAAAACGTAAGTATATAACATTTTCCTTTCATGTTCTAGGTGAGTAAAAATAAGGGTGTAGACCTGTCAACTGCTAAATCACTTGGTCGCCATAGTGACCAATATAATGTATTTGTTTAGACAAGGCCCGGGTCGTGTTTGCTAAATTGAGACACCTATGGCGTCAGAAAGGTGTATCCCTGAATCTCAAGGGATGTGTGTATCAAGCTACAGTGGGGCTGTTTTTTTGTATGGCTGTAAGGCCTGGTCTGTTCAAGCAGCGGAACTGAGACGTCTTCAGGTGTTTTACAATCGTTGTCTCAGAACCATGGCTCGTGTGGGTTGGTGTCGGAGAATCCGTAACGAGGCAGTTAGAAAGCGAGTTTTGGGTTGTACAAGGGGTAGTTCCATTGAAGAATGGGTCCAGCACCAGAAGCTGCGTTTTTTGGGACGTGTGTTGCGTATGTCGAACCATCGTTTGCCGAAGAGAGTGTTGTTTTCCATGACCAACTCAGATCGGCGGAAGAGGAGAGGCGAACAACCCTTGATCTGGCAGAGGGGTACGAAGAAGATTACGAAACGTTTGGATGTTGTCGGTGCTACTCGCCTTCCAGGATGGGGACCGTGTGATCCCCACTGCGCCTGGTTGGAGACGCTGCAAGATATGGCTGTCAACCGACGTCCGTGGCGTTTTTGATGTCAGTTCCTATCCAGATTGCCTGACTGAGTGTCTGGAGGCGTAGACAAAAACACCTCTCTGACTAAAGCTTTCGTAATCAAAACTAACATTTGCGCTACGCTAAGACCGCTAAAGAACACGCGAAATCGATATTTTTACGGAACATTATGGGAACAGACCAGCTGATAAACACTGGTTCTATTTTGTACCGATTGAATCTCTGCCTGCAAAACAATGAACCGGAGTCAGTCCAGGTCCAGTATCAATTTTTATTATCCACAACGAAAAATGCTTAGCAGAAAAGAAAAATCAAAATCGTATTTTGAAGCCAGTCTCCCATTGGGTGAATCTCACAAAAAGTTTCCTTGAGAAGGGGTTTCAATCCTTTCCACATCCTTTCCATCCTTTCAAACATGGGACACCAATATATCCAAATGTTGGTAGTCTGGGGTGTGTAGAATGCCATCAGCGATACCATCAACGGCGAACTGATGATGTTTCCGCGATCGGTGAAGAAACACCTACAAGCAACTTGCTAAGTTCTGCGCGAATATAAACATCCCAGTGATCAATAACCAACCAAAGAACGATCATGGAACAGGTTCATCTCAAAAGTGTTAGTAATCAGGTATAAAACGTCCATTTTACGGACTTCCACGAGGACATTCTATTCTATGTTAAGTTCGCCCATCATCGGTGTCCAGATTTTTAACCCATAACTGTGGGTAGACAGCCAGTATTCGGCTTCGAACCTGTAGTTACCTTTCAAACCTGAGATGTGTTCGAGAAATTTACATGTTGCATAGTTCAACTGAGCAGCTCTTCTCAACAGGAAATTCTGCTGGTGCTTAACTACTTCGTCGTTCACCGAGCCTAGCAATTCCTTTGCAAACGGTTCACCACGAATCAAGGTGACATCATCAGTGCTCGGTTGGGCTTTTGCTGATAACACTGATTCCGGCAGCTGTCCTCATTGAAGGTGTCCTCTAAGTGATTGTAACCAACCGTTCCAGCCATCTTCCATCGCCTACGGACAATCAATAGCACAAACTACTTCTTCTGGTTTAAGGGACCAAAGCGTGGTTGAAAGAGTATTACACCAATTTCTGGGGGTGTCCTAATCGTTTGAACATCTGCAAAGCAGACGTGGTTCTGAATTTCTGACCCTCTAGTCAGGGTGACTACAGAATGGGTCACTCATCAGCGAGGATGAGGTTACTATCGCCACACAACGAATTTCCTGATTGCGTTTGACTTTCTAGGGAACGGATCACATGGAAACAAACAAAATGGAGGTCTCTTGACCAGACTAACTTTCTATCTATTGATTCGGTTGTTGAAATGCAAATCACCACCACAAATACACACGCTTCATAGCTCTTTCATTCGGAATTCGATGGTCTCGATACCATTTCACCTGAAGTCTGTTGCTCCAGAACCAAAATATGGTATATCGCCAGATGAAAATACGTACCAAGATGAGAATTTCGGTAGCTCAAATAGCGTGAATGGTCGTTGGTTAGTTTGCTTAGCTTGGCAATTTGATAGCAAACATTTCATCACCAATCGAGATGACATCATCATTGCGTTGTTAGGGCGCGTGGTAGACCGTAGTGACCGATCGGTCGTTGGGTATTATTGCGCGTGTGTTAATACACGTGCTGCTAGCCGGGATTGACCTTCGATCACGACTGGTTGTTCTGTCGAGCGTTTTCATTACTCTGTTATTCTGTGTCCTTCGATGATCACCTGACTTTTGTTACTAGCCTCCCGCGCTCTCGTACTCTAGCCGCTGCTGGAGTGACCTCTGTGCTTGATCGATCTATTGCTACGCTCCGCTACGCGTTCTAACAACACACTGATGATATCACCTCAAATGGTGATGAAACGTTTCCATTCACATTGTCCAGCTCGGCGGAACAACCAACAACCATAGGCTATCCAATTGCGCTCAATGACCGGAACCCCAAAGTACTTCTGAGGAGGTAATTCTCAGTCGCATGTCGGAGAGCTGTTCATCCTTGAATTGAGACCCATCGATTATTTGTGTTCATGCACTTTCGGAAGACCATAAAGTGGCGATTTCCGGGTTCCAGGTGGTCACAGATTTTGCGCCTTAATTATGATGTTTGTTTGAAAAGTCTCAGCTACGGATTACTTGATGGAACACACTACTCTTAAGGTTGCTGAAAAACCTTCGACAGTCCACAAACGGTTATGGCCTTTGTGTGAGAAAATCAGATAGGCGGAGTCCCAGGGTTTTCGTCAACAATATGTTTTAGTTGAATTACGTGCAATTATGTGCAACTGTGGAAATAATTCATGGTTTTACGGCAGTGAAGGACAGGCGTCAGCGCCGATGTTACTGCACCCCGTATTCATTGGGAGAACACCATAAACGACAGTCGTGGCCTGTCGAGCACTTTATGCCAATCATCATCATCATCATCATCATCATCATCATCATCATCATCATCATCATCATCATCATCATCATTAAAGACAACAACATCATTGCTGATGCCTCACTGCAATACAAATGTCAAGTTAAACGAGGGATGGGATACTGTCAGGGCGCCCACACCTAGACAGGAGGACGATTAGGGTCTTCAACCAAAGGCTTTAGCTCAAAAGCCTAACCGCGAGGCAGCGGTGTTGGGATGGAAATGCAAGTACATTACCATTTTTATGAAACACGTCGCCACACATTTTCCAACCCATAACCTGGTGGACCAGGAGACTGTGTTCGTCAGACCTCCAACCACTGACCAATCTTGTATGAGAGACTCTGTGAGTGTCACGCGGGCACCTCCCAGTATAGCTCAATGGGTCGCCGAGGTACACAAACCGCCACACGACGGTAAGGTCCAGTCTCTTCGTGACGGGTTTTATACCAACCTTATGAGTAGATTTCTTCCAGAAAAACACTACTTCGAATGTTGTGCTAACTGAAACAGGAGGTGGTGTGTGTGCGGCATAATCAGTTAAAGAATATCATAAACGAAAAATTCAGCTGGATTTCGGTTCGGCCTCTCGTTAAAACCACATTAGTTTGCAAACAGTTTACATTTCGCTTTTGAGGGCTTCCTCTCTCTGAGTTATGTTTTAACTTCGCGAGTAGATCTAGAGCTGACTCAAATGGAACGATGTTACAATTTAATCTGTTCGTTTTGCTCAGCTACCAGTGAACAAACTGGAATCTGTGTAATTCCATGTGCGAGGCAACAGTGACAGAATAGCTCTCCATGTTCATAGAAGTGAAAAGCACCGAGGTCAGGATCTTGCTGCATAACCAGTTTAGACAAAAAGCCGTTAAAAGTTGGCTTCTAACTCCCTTAGGTTTGAGAGTGGCTGTAATCGTGTCTGTTGAAGGCAAGTAATCCATGTTGCTTGTGTTCCTTGAAAGCACACGACACGATACACATGTGCCACCTTGTCCAATGCGTGTCTGCAATCCGCCCAACCACCGGGTGTCTGAATGGCTCACATGACAGCCCAATAAGCAACGGCAACTACCGATCGGTAGATTGCAAATCTTTTGAGCTTGTCACGTGATTGGTGCAGACAGTCACTGCGCGTTGTGGCAGGCAAGGTCTGATGAGTACCGTGTAGTCGGGAGGTTGGAGCGTGTGATGAGCGGCTCTAAGAACACCATTATGATCCATCTAGCAGTCTGCAAACGGTCAAAGGACGAAATAATCATTTTGGCAGAAGAAACGTTACCTTCAATAATATGTTTGACAGGAACAGAATGCTGCAGAGCATAAACATGTTAATTATCCGGTTGTAACGCAATGAAGTTGATTATCTGAAGGTGACAAGCGCTAACAAATGTCTGTTTTACCAGAATGAGGATGATTACAAAAGTTATGTGCACTTGATAAAAATGCAAGAAGGGAATAAGCCCAGAAGTGCCTTATCGTTTGAGGACAACTGAGTGAATTTCAAAACGCGGGACGTGTCTTCTCCGCAGTATAGCTGCTAAACGTGTCCCGTAGTTGCCCGTAGAGAGTTGTGGAGCCCCTGTCCTGTGCGTGCGAACGTTTTAGGGGCCGAGTTGCATGCCTATTTATTGTGTGCGAGAGGGGTGTGAAGAGACGGGTGTCCATTCGTGTTTGATAATTGCATGAACATGAATACAACTCGACATGATGTGGTTCAACTTCGTAAGCCTGGTGCGTAAACAAAAATTTATGGGAACTTGTAGCGTACATGTTGTCGTCTAAGGTTGCAACAAGTAGGACAGGAATTGTTACGTGGTTTGAGTGTTTGTGACGCGTGATCTAGTGAGTTACCGCCACAAACAGTTCCAGTAAATGAATACCAAAAGGTAGGTCATGGCCAAATGAAAAAAACAGCGTCCGAGCGAGAGCATTATCATTTAAAAATTGTTACTTATACCTAGAATGAGTATAATCTAAGCTCTTTTGCAGATAATATATTGAGAACAAGGGTAAAGACGCAAGGAGAAGCCTTGATCAAGGGAGGGAGGAAGGGTTAACTTTCCACAAAAATACCGAAATTACTGGTTTAACCCAAAGCTCTATCAATTGAAAGCGATTTAATAACATAAGATTTTGCTTGTAAAAAGCAAAAAAAGATTTTGTAGTGGATGGATACATCAAACGTACGTTTCACAGTTTTCCAAAGTCGCAAGATGAAATGATATTTTTTTGTGGACGGTCCAAGTTTACCTTCCTCCAGGCGAGGAACGTTCCCGTATGCGGAAAGAGATTTACCGGCTACTTAGACTGATGGGTGTTTCTGTCGTCGTGTCCATCATGAGTACTCAAAATGTTTTTTTCTCTCCTGAAGGGGTCAACCACTTTGTCTTGGGACTCCAAGTACTTGATCAAAATGAACCTGACGGACGATGCGCAGTTGATTGTCTGGTCATTAGTTCCCAATCAATCGACGGAATTGCACGGAAAAGATAACTCTTCCGGTGATTGGATCCAAGTAGACCTTTTGAGAGAATCCCCTCAAGGTGAACGAATATCACTACGTCTTTATTTGGATGAACATCGACTACTTAGGAATTGCCTCGCTGACCCCGATGATATTGGCGAACCTGTCCCCCCGGAAACGAGTAGGTAAGGATCTCGCTTTCACGTGTTGCGTAACTAGAATTTTGCTTACAATGAATTACCATCCTCATTAACTTTACAGTGGTTATGTCTAGCTATTTCGAATTTCTGTCTAGAAGTAATGTGCTACTCATAAGGTTGCTGAAAACTCTTTGACAGCTCAAGACATGTTTCGCCTTTTTTGTGGCTTATCAGGTAGACGCAATCCCCGAATTTCTGTTTTATCTGAACTCAAATCGGACAGAATTTGACAAATGCTCTCATTTGCACGCGAATTTGGTTTCCACATGAGGCTCACCTGAATCCAGCCTAATTTGTCACTTACGACGGTCTGCTTCAAGTTTAAAAAAGGTGACATATCTTGCCGATGATGGAACCGATTCATCCCGCCTAATCACAGGAGTTTAAATATAGAATCACTCGCAAAAAATCACTCAGGTAGATACCACTTTACTGGAGAGTGTGAAACCGGATCCTTGGATAGGTAGACTGCCCAGCTAACCCCCTGCCCTGGAGTTGAAAAAAGGCTTCTCCGGGCTAAAATTCCTGTTTGAGGTTCCACCAGAACAGCTGAGTGACTGCTTAGTGTCTTATTTCTATGAAAAGACACCGAAGATGACGCCAACAACAGAAATCAACATACTAAATGAACACCGTAAACTTAGAAGTGAAAACCTGTTGCATACTGTGGACGGACACTCAGGTGATGTTCACTTGGACCACACTTGCGTGTGACCACACAATTTAATTACGTGAGCACCGGGCAATATCCGGTGGGGATAAATGAACCTACGTACTGATTATCTTCAATATGAATTCAAGAGTACACAATGCGAACAAACGGTGCATACTTTGGACAAGGCTCGAACCCGCGATATCCTTCATCCTTATGAGATCTCTTGACAGAAGATTCGCCCGTTAAGCGGGTTAGAATCCTCCTCAATATGTTCTTCGATCAGCATTCATGATATCCCAGATTTTCGTCTCTCGTACAACAAATATGGACCATTTGTACTTGGTGAAATCAGCCTGGCCTGAAAAAAGGGGTCTGCCCAGGTAGGGGCGTTTCAAGTTGTGTAGGTAATCTTGACCGCTCTACTTATAAGGGCAGCTCATTGATCAAGCTTTGAACCATCTTGAAAATTTTTCATCTTACTTGTGGTATGAGAACCTTCAACCTTCCAGTTAACGGTTGATGAATTACTGGGAGTGTGAATATAGTGGCCGTGCCCAGTGTTTATTGGCTTTCTATCATCAAGTGCCTTCACTTGCAGGATAGAACGTCAACTGAAACTTTGAAATATTCGCGGTACCGCCAGACGTTTAGTACTCAGTTTTGTCAGGTGGTTGGCTATTCGTGGCACATATGTAAAGTGTACAACTACTAAGCGGAAACTTGCAAGCTCAAATCGCTCTGAGGAGAAGTGCATTACTGGTAATGCGCAACAAGGATAAAACGGCGGTTGATTACAAAAAAAGGACATCACCTCCTAAACTAAATCTCGTTTGAAACAGGGTGTGTAACATTTCCTGATAGGATTCACAGCCGGTGTGATCGTTCGAACCCTAGTCTCGTTTGAACGTAAGTCCACGGTGTCATTCACTGAGCCAACAGGGCCCAATATGGCCTGGGAGCATAACATCAACGGATGTCGCACACATCTGTCTAAAACGTACAGCTTTTACAGCATTTCATTTGCGAAAAGACACCTACTGAAACCTGAGAACGCAAATGTCATTTTAAAATCGCCAGCCATGGAAGAGCAAACAAATATGCGTTTCATCCTGACGTAATCAACCCGGAAAGTACTTGTACACGCACTGCTCGTGCATTCAGTTCGTTCAGTGAGTAATGGCCGATCGCTAGGTAGTTTTTTATAACTTGTCGCAATCCACTCACGTTTCCCCCCTTCTTCTACTTGTTGCATTCTGTTTGAAGTATCGCGTAGGAAAACGGATGAAAATTGCTCGTGAGACATCGTAAAAGTACAAGGAAACTTGCAGTCAGTTAACAAATTGGTTATTGTTAGGGCGACATGCATCTACAATGTTCTCTTGCTGGTAGGTTTCCTCTCGCCTGATCGGACTAAACCTATTTCCATGTCGTCAAATTTTTTTTTCCATTACTCAATTCGTCAGTTCATCGGGTACGGAGCAGAAGCTTCCCTGTCTGCTACAGTGAATTGTGCCCATGAGTTAATAGGAAGGACAATTTCATTGGATGTGTGAAACTTCCTTGTGAGCAGTTGTCACTTGAACAGTCAGACCACGTGATGAGGTGATGAGTGGCCTGTCTAAGTGTGAGCTAATCACATTGCTGATCAGCCGTTTGTGGTCATACTGTTAAGGGTTCAACCACTGGCAGGAAGGTTGCCGGATGGAAACTCATGAGATGTGCACTGCTGATGATTCCTAACAGGGATGAAACGGCTGCACAGTGCTTCACGGCTTTACACCATAGACTGGCTTCACCGACAGCATGGAATCACAACTGAGTATTACAAATGTATGCATCAGTATGCATGTATCAGTTCATACTGAGTCCTATGTGTACACTGAGCTTGATCACATCGTGGAATCACTAGTTCCCATGTCATCTAGCTGGCAACTCAACATACAGTTGGTTGCCCCGGCTACCAAAAGTCAAACACAACCCCATCATTCAAAATTCACCATCCAAAAGGACATCTGGAAACACCACTTTCTCTGCGAAAGCTGGACTCTGTATCAACTTGACTCTACCCGGTTTACAGCTTTAGTAAAACAGAAAAAAAAACCTGTTTACAATATTAGCCCTACCCGAGTCTGGATAACCGCTCGATAGCCTGATGTGCTTAGCCAAACCGGAAAGCCAATGGACGTGCGAATCAGCTGATCTATTGGACACTAACGCGTACGGGCGTGTCATGTGCAGCCGAAAACGGGCTGTTTGTAAAGCTCACGTGGAAAGTTCCAGGCGGGTCAAAAAGTAATGCTAATAATAGAACTCATCTGTCAAGGGCAAGTGAAGAACAACTAATTAAATCTGTCTCAACGAAAACGGTTGTTCCATTGGCAGTTGTGTAGTCCAGTTACGTTTGGAGCTGGTTCGCCTATTAGAAGGTTCGCACCGAGCCACGTAACTTTGCATCCCGGTGGACGAACAATTTTGTTTTTGTTCTGAAAGCGTTCACTGCAAACAGAGCTTTAGAGTAATTCACTGACCAGAAAGTTAAATTTTTCATTCGCATTCCTACACCCGGGTTTTCGTTTTCTTTTCGTTTCAGCATAAGCGTCACTCAATTCTCTATATTCTCTGTCCTATCCACTTGTCGTCTGTTTCAAGCTGGAAGCTTCTTGGACAAAAACTGGCTTGCCAATCTGACTGGCCGAATTGATGGCAACCTGTTCAGTGCTCTGCGGATGCCCAATACAAATTACTGTGGCCCTAGTAAGTGTCAGGTCACGTAGATAATACCTAACTCTGTGTTAGAAGTGTAAGGAGATTCATGGTATTTTTATGAAGATTTCTTCCTGTAGCTGAAGTCAATCGACGCTGAGAACCCCAGAAGCGCTGTGTAGCTGTTTCATCCTTACAGTGAATCAGCATCAGCGAGCATCTGACGAAACTCCGGAGGGTATCGAACCCACGACCTTTTAGGCGGTCAACATAGGCAAGAAAGCGTTTGATGGAGCTCAACGCTTCGTGAGCATATCTCGCTAAGTATGTGTCTCAACACTACTAGTAGGTGCTTCTCTTCACACAGAATTAAAAGTAGAGTGTAGTTGAACGACTAAGTTATATCCAGATTTTCCAGTTCACCGTTAGGTGTACTAAGGAATACGAAAAACTTGGCGACGGGGTTGTACAAACCGTAGCGAACGGCCACAATGGACGTCAGTCATTTGTAGAAGTCCTGCACCACTTTTAGTGACGTAATTTTGAGAGCATCTGTGATAATGACTTGGATCGAAACACTCAGAGTTTCAGCGAACTTCTGTTTAGTTGACAGAAAAACCTGGAGAAACCTGGTCACCAATTTTATCTCAGTACACACTTTCTTCGGACTCATTCATATATAATGGATTTGACGAAAACGGCCAAATAAGGACTATCGAATAATCGGTTCAATTCGTGCATCTCAGTGCAACCGATTTTATGATATGACAGTAATGAATGCAAGGATTGTCTTCAAGTTAGTCCAGATGTAAAACGTTGCCAGTTGGATTGAAGTTTCTGCAAGAACTTCTTGCAAGTGCGTATAGTTGAGCCTGATTGCGCTGTATTCCTTTTTTGGACAACAGGTGATGTCAGATGTCTTTATACCCTGAATTACAATAAACTTCAGTGCGTTTAAAGTTTCTTTGAATCGAAGGACAATGATTTGCTGGAACATACACACAAGTGAGTAGGTGATCCCCCTCTCAATATTTCAACTGACTTTTACAACTGTGCAAAAACAAGCTAAAATGAATCAAATCGCATAGAAGTACAGACAGTATTCAGACTGGCCATAAAAATAAGTGGCAATCAAGTCATATGACCGAAGTAGCTGATCTTGATAGGTTCATCATGGGCCTGCTGATTCGCGCTGATTGAGTTAACCGCCTATAAGCGCACAATGATGATTTCTGAAGCCGGGCTACGATCGATTCAGTCCATTTTGGCAACGAACTGTCCGGCTAGTTTTGACCGATATTTGGGGAAACTGAAGGAAATTCGGAGTATTTTTGTCGTTCCAACTAAAAGTTTGTATGTTTACACGTTTTTTTACATTTGAGCTCACTACGTTGCAGTTACAAAAGCCAGTCTAGCTCATGCTGAAGACATCTTTTCGTGTATGCACGTGTGTTCTGATCAATAAGTCTGTCGGTGCAGTCAGGCGTATCAGATCTATCCCCCAGGAAAGGCCAACTGCAGCCACCTCCTGGGGCGGCTCGCCTGTAAAGAATCAGTTACTAGTCCACAGCAATGCCGTATTGGGTTACTCCAGAGGAAGTTCGTTCTAAGGGACAATGTCGGGATAGTTTGACGACATATGGTGTCCGCGACCGTTAGAAGTGACCAGATATTCTAGGACAGTCAGCTTCCAAAAGTTTTGGTGAGCAAGTGGACTTGGGAGTGTATGTATGTATGTATGTCTGAGCGTTGCTCATGTCTCCAAACAGCTCAATAGACCCGATGACGAATTTGAGGAATCAAGCGTGTTTTCCATTGTGAGTGAACGGAACTGAGTGATCTCTGTTCGCCAGGCGACAAAGCCAAACGGGAATCAATTTATGGTCTTATCATTTTGTTTAAGTAGTTCAAAATGGGTGAAACAGATTTGGACAATCACTTAGCTTACTGTCTGGTTGATAAGGCGACAGTGCCGAAGACACTCAGACGATTATCTCTGATCTATTGCCCTCAACTGTCCCATTTTTGCCAAGTGGTGACTGGTTTTACTATTCCACCTTCTGGATGTAGAAATCAGCGTCCGATTGACACTTCAGCAATGCTAGTTGGTCCGTATGCTAAATTTGGGGTGCTTTCAAGCCACTTATGAATGCATTCAGTCCAAGAGAACAGTAATGATATTCGGCGAAACCGTAGTCCGCGTTCAGGATTCACAAGTCGGCTGTCATTTTGAAGTGCCGGGAAAAACGAGGGGGTGGACTGCACAGACTCACATGAACTCTGCAGGTTTTTTTATCGAGCTGAATTCCCTAAACCCAAATCTTCATCGGTCTACAACCGACCTTCCATGTTGATGAAGAAGGACGGAGAAATATTACTGACGTGACATCTGGAGCGTGTGACAAAAATTTCGATCGGGTAATCTCCCTCTGTTGTGGCTTCTCGTTTTGAAAGTCCCGAACAGACGACAAGGCTTTGATTCCTAAACGCAGAAGTTGGAACAGTTCAATCTCCCACTGTTAGACAGGAAGCTGTAACGTTTGTACAACAGAGTGCAGTGATTCTCACCTCTCAAGTCATCAAGGATTGAATTTCATTAGGATGCTGAACTGACCAGCTTGCAGATCAATTAAAGGAGATCTTGAGAAGTAAGGGGTGTACTTTGGTGCAAACCCCTGTGATCCCGAAACGGAGTTTGAGTTTGCTTCGAAGTATCACCGAAACAATCCACCAAAGTGAAGCAAATTGGTTTCTTGAACTGGACAGCTTTTGAGAAATACAACTCATCTGAATAGCATTTCGGTTTCCATGGGAGACTTAACTGAATCTCTCGTTCATGATGTTCTCCAACTGGATGTGCTACCCAAAGACCGTATCATGCTTCATTTGGTACGATATTCGAGATATCGCAGTATATTTTCATAAAGGAAACTACTCACAAGGTTGCTGAAAACACTTCGCCAGCCCACGACCAGGTTTGGTCCTTCTTGAGGCTCATCAGGTAGGCGCAGTCTCCCAGTTTCCGTCAACCTCGTATTCATGTAAAGCATGGAGCTATTTTTTTCCAGTTGCACTCCGAAGGGGCTGAAGGCACGATGGAATATTCGGGCAGTTTTATATATTGTCACAAACTTTGTCATGCAGTTTTTTGCAGGTTTTTAAAAATCGTTCAAATGTCTTTTTGTTTTTGCATAGATAATGCTGCGCACCTCAATAAGTCGTTGGGGCTTGCTCGTAAAACGGACCAGTGTTGTTACGACCACGACACATGTTCTTACAATATCGAACCGGGCGAAACAAAATATGGAATCGAAAACACACGCAAAGGAACAATGTTTCATTGTTCATGTGACTTGCAGTGAGTAGTATCCGGAACAAATGCTAAAAATGAGTACTGAGAAGTGTTTCAGAATTAAATTTATGAATTGGCGGCCGAAACATGACCGAAACATTAGCAAACTACATCAGTGACCATTCCATGGAACACATTCTAGGGATCTTCACTAATTTTTACGTGGCTAAAAGCCCCCATCCTCCCTACCGCCTACAGATACCTATTTTCTAGTAAAGTACTCTCCTACAAAGACATAAAACTCCGTGTTTGCTTGGTCATTTCACATGTTTGTTGACGTCGTTGGAGGGTGAGGATAACTAAAATGATTGCCTAAACTATAAATGCATTCATCAGGCATCTGCGTCCTAACTGTACCCGATGCTTAGTTCGGCCGAACGCACTCTCTAGAAGGTCACATCCAGCCTACATATTCGTCGCCAGGACAGATGTATCGCTAACCTATAAAAGTTCTGGCAGAAATATGAACACACCATTGGTCGTCGTTTTTCTCACGTGAGCATTAACACTTCGCTGAGTGAGGTATGAACACACCATTGGTCGTCGTTTTTCTGCGACCCTGAAATGCCGAACATCTCCGAGTGGTAGATTGCAAGCGCCCAAGAACATCAAAACCCATCTATCATAAGGCTAAATCGATCGCCGTCCAACGGGTTACACAGCCTGTCTGAACGATCCTTGTCGAGATCATATCAGAAGTTACAATTAACGCGTAGAAAGAAATCTACCTACCTGCAAATGATATTCGAGTAGTCGTAAGAGGAGAGCGCTGATAAGAACTATGTTGCTGAACTGAGTTGACTGAGTGCCTTCATTAAATAGCTTTCACCTCAGATGTTTCCACCTCAAGGTCTTGTGCTTCCCGGTTTTCTTAAGTGAACACTACTCATCATCTACGACAATCTTACAGAGAGTACCCTCAGTAGCAATCGGCTCCTATCGGCAGCTTTTCGAACACTTCCATGAAGCTGCACTGTTCATATGCTCACTAACAATTTGTTTTACACAGTGTCAACGCTGTGGCTAGCTGCACGGCAACCCGGCTTGGAACGATGGATATGATCTGGGATTCCAAGAAGTCTGTCTGAAGTGTCAAGGTCACAGACGGTCTGCAAGGAAGTAGTCGGACAAGGCAAATGGCCACTTTTATGTTAGAATGAGCAAAAAACTGTAGGCATTCATACCGCTTTGTGGATCAGAAACATGGCCTCTACAAGCATCGGATGCGCGAGAGTTGTCTGTGCCTGACTACCCGAAGCCGGGTGAGAACATCAGATTCGCTGAGGTGCGCCAAACGGTTTTGTGGAAAAAGGAACCTCCCCACGATGGATGAGCTACTTACGCTTCATAGGTTAGGCTTTTTGGGACATGTGCTTCGTATCCCTGAGGACCGTCTTCCTCACAGAGTTCGTTTTGCTCGGGCCTGTTTTGAGTGGATGTGACCAACAGGTGGATAGTTTATGACCTGGAACACTAAACAGTATACTTATTTGGGTTGACATGTGTCGCCTCCATGGATCCGGACCCCAGGACACAACTCATCACTGGTTGATGCCAGGGGAGATATGGCTCAGTCACATGGTCAGTTGCGTTCGCGCATCACATCTAACTAGATACTCAGTTTCCAGAACTAACTGATTAGTGGGGCACAGTGCACCTGGTAAGCACAACAGCTGCATCAGCCTGAAACCATCAATTCAAAAAAGTGAATCTGGGTTAAATTTTCTGTATGTGTTGTCTGAATGTCTTGGACTCAAGTTTCCAATAAACCACCTTTGTAGTGTATTGTAGAGATTTTCAAATCAGAATTCGTTCGATATGAAACGTCGTTTTACGCTGAGGGGACGAAAGGCACTGTATGACTTCCGTATCCTCATGGGGAATCCTCGGCGATGCGCATCGCATGAATATGTAGGACGAATATAACTCACAACTTCCTTCGTGGCGATGAAGACTAAAATATTCGGCCACGAGGAATGAGCATCCCTTGAGGTTAATTCGCCATAAGACGAGATGTAGTGTTCAGAGATCAAAACAGTATTTCGTGCGATACGTAAGCCTACCATCTGAGAAGTCGTCACTCTACGATCCGGTCAATATGTTACTGTGATTGAGAAATGAGTACCGATATTCGCTGTCTAATTGAAAGTTAATCACGTTACTGATCAGCCGCTCGTGGCCAAGTTGTGAAGGGTTCAACCACTGGCCAAAAGGTCACAGGTTCAAAATCTCTACTGCCGAGGATTCCCAACAAGGATTAAACAACTGTACGGTGCTTCATGAATGGTTTCACTCACAAGAAGAAGTCCCAACTGAAAAATCACCATCCTGTCTTGTACCGTTCCATGCCTAAAAAGTCTCAGGTCAATTACTGTCTTGAAAGTCACCACAGTTAACTTTGGTTTGAACAATGTAGTTCAGTGATGATTGCCTCTTTGTCAACTTCATTCTCGCTCTACGTTTACCTGATGCCACCCAATTTTGGATGTTAGAAACTAGCCAAAATTAGAAGCTCATGACTGTATGACATCCAGTAGTCATTGTACGTGCGTTTCATCGGGGCTGGGTTCGAACCCAACACAGCATGGGCTTATTTAATAATGAAATGAATCTGCTTTATAGATGGCAAAATCTCCCCTTTTTAAATTCACGGTTATAGACCTATGTTTATTGATTTAGATGTGATTCATCTGGTCTACTTTTGTTCATCTAGATTTTGCGGCTGCTTGAAGAAGGCCAGGACACTCACAGCTTATGTGGTGGGCGTCACATATTTTTCTGTTTATCAACCAGATTGTTTTTACTTCTCTGACGGGACAATGAAGCAGGCAATAAAACGCCCCAGTTATAACTTCATTACACAGCCAACATGTCAGGACCCCGAACGAACAGAAACGGTATAACATGATGTTTATATATAAATATATACCTATATACTTTGGATGTGGAAATACTTAAATACACAAATATATCAGCAGAGGCGGAAACTCACGTTTGTTTTTTAACCCGTTGGTCGGACAGGTGAACAGTTTGCGTGTTTAGTTGCGAAAGAACATGTCTACGGATTATGAGGACGGCGACCGACAGCCAGTGGTGTTTGAACCTGGTAGTGCAACATTTTCCCCACTCTGACTGGGGAGATATCCTTTGGTCTGAGGTGTTGTCACTCGGAAAAGCCCTTAAAGTGATCTGGTGCTCAAATGAGCGCGAAGCGGCTTTCGAGCGTTAGACCCCGTGAGTGTTCCCCCTTCAACCAGAGCCACATCATCATACTTGCGTGGGTTTCTTGTGTGTTACCGCAAGCCACCTGAGGGAAGATGTCCTTGTTCTTCGTAATGCACTACTCATAAGGTTGCTGAAAGTTCTTCGACAGCCCACGACCGATTTCGCCCCTGTTGAGGCTAATCAGGTAGGCGCAGTCCCCGAGTTTCCGTCAACCTTATGTTCTACTTGAAACCAAATTGTACGGAATTAGCAAACACACTCATTTGCAAACAAAGTTGGTTTTTGCGAGAGACTCACCTGAAACCCAGCTGAATCTCCCGTTTGTGATGTTTCCAGGCAACTGAATGTGCTGCACCATATACATGTATCGCGATATCTCGAATATCGTAGCAACTGGAACATGAGGCGGCCTGGTGAGCACATTCAGTTGCCTGGACACATCACAAACGAGAGATTCAGCTGGGTTTCAGGTGATTCTCTCGCAAAAAAAAAAAACAAATTTGTCTGAAAATGAGTGTATTTTGCTAATGTCCTTGTTCTGATTGGGCGTTGCCGACCTTAAGAGTAGAGCTCACATAATGAAGATTTGGGTGAGAGTGAAGCCGTCGGATGGAGAAGATTCCCGAAACTTCAGGTGTCAGTTTGTGATTCCATCTAACATGTGTCTTGTCACTCCCGATTTCAAACAGCATCAACTGTATTGGAGCAACGATTGATTTAAAGCCAGATTTGATCTAAACCTTTTGAAGCGATCACAGAACTATGATCGTGTGCAACAGACTCGAAGGACAGTTTTAGGTCGGACTCAGGGTGAGAGGTTTTTGTTCCGAAGACTCCTTACTCTGAGTTCAACATCACGGACGCGGAGAAAATAGGCGCCTAAGGAATGTTGCGGTGCTCACAAAAGTCAACTACTCAGCCCGGGTAACATCGGTAAACAGTAGCAGGCAGAGAATAGATACTGTGCTTCGTGGGCTGGCTTCTGTGACCGCATACTTGAGCGACAGTTCAATTACTGGTAGTGTAACAAGCTGTTGGTAGCTCGGGTGGCCGTTGATCAGGCACCCGTTGGTCTGCTCGTCAAGTTTGACAACCGGCTCGCAAGTGTTTCGTCACCATGTGAGGAGAAATTGTCACCCAACCAACCACGAACTGTCGATATCTCCTCGCATGATGACGAAGCATTTGTACGCCGGTTGCCAAGCTCGGTGAACGGATTAAGTGCCAACTGATCAACACAAGTTCATTATGCACAGTACACCTACCGCAATGGCTGAAACACATCAAGGATTATGGATTCGTAATCAGCAATATGAGTCATTCGAATATGACAAAACCTGCCTTGGACAAAGCCGATCAGAGACCGGACTCAAATGGGATCACAACAAGTGATTATTACATCACCATCATCATCATCATTATCATCATCAACATCATCGTCATCATCATCATCATCACCGATGGCAGTGACACTATGGGAGAACGGTTGTGCTTCTCTACTGCACAACAATATCAAGTTATTTGTAAAAGCCTTATGATGTAAACGAGAGAAAAAATGTGGCCAGAGAGGAGACTAGGACTGGCCCATCTCAAGCATCCGAGATGCGTACACCAACACTACGTCAGACAGTCTAGATTGAAAGTGGTAGCAAGAACGCCACCGATATCGATTAGCCATCGATTAGTGATGATTTACCAGAAGTTCAAGACGTCGTGCCGTCAATCTTAGGACTTACGAACTTCCGCAGCAGTGTGCAAATTCCAGTTTCTCCAGTGAATTATTGGTCATTGAACAAGGACGTTGAATGGAATCGGACCCCATTCGGTCAAGCGAGATTACTAACTTGTGTGGATATTCTAGTACCATTCTTGTTACTGACGTAATATGTCCTCAAACCTCCCGGATATTCAGCAACAAGGCAGTCTTTTGCACCTTCTAATGCAAAGCAGCGTCACAGTCTGACTGAAAATGAAGACTGTCTTCGAGACTAAAGTTTCAAAAGATGTTGCATGGACTGTACTTTTCAACTTTCTATCGACCATCAACCACTCTTTAACATATTCGCCCCTTGTCTTCAAAAAAGCGGCATTCTTGCATCTAATGGAAACACTGAGCGACTCCGTTTATTCTCATCATATATTTCAAATAGCGTGTTTTGTTGTGCTGTTGCACCATCAAGGATTGGTGCTCACAGGACCAGGAATCAATCCAAGGTTATCTCATGTACCTCTGAGGCTGATGTGCATGCTGTTCGCGTGGTCACGTGGTCTGTGATACGGTCAGCTGTATTGTTTGGTTAGACTTTTTTTCTACATATCACGCTTTATCGGCCTAAAGGATTATCATTATTATGGGTCCTGTCATTGCGATAGTTAACTCTATACTTAAAAGGACTAGAGTATAACGACAGCAGCTCAGTACTGGACAAACAGGTGGTGTCGCCATGATATCACACCTAGGCCGACTAACGACCTGCGGTGGGCTTTCGCATCCACGTGGCGCCAAGAGCTTGCGCTTGGTGGTACATTTGGTTCAGCTCGGACTTTCCTCAGCCATTGCCGATGTGCAGACGCTTGGTGCTTCCATCACTGTTCCCGAAACCCGTTATTAGGTTATTAGTATCACGCTTTTTTGCCATCGTCCTGCAAACTATATGGGACAATTAGCTAGGCGACCGAGCAAAATGGCGCGATTGCTAAAGCTTCTGGTTTCCAACCCCATAACCGCATCTCTGATTTGCATTTAGGCTTGTCTGAAGTGAATCGAGAACACACCAAAGACGAGTCAGTTTCATGGTTTAACTACGACCGAATTAAAACCGATTCGCCAAGGGAACCACACACACAACAGGCTCCCTAGTCTCTGCTTCGTATGATTCATTTTCATGAATACCAACCAATGATATCCCACTTTTTTTATCCCGGTGGAAAGTTTCATTACCATCGTATTAAAACTTCAGCGATTATACGAAATTCACACAAAGTACGGAAAGTGAATGGGACACGACCAGGATAGTTATTCCGTCTCCATAAGTCAGCAGAACGTTCGCATTATTTCGAACGGAAATCAACAAGGCGGTAGCAGGAACGAAGTAATTAAAAACACCAATAAAATTCAACTGGCGGAGCGGAAGAATGAATTTCACGGGCTGCCCACATCCCATTTTATCTCATGTTCAGTCCATCAAACGCTTCAAACAGAGAGAAAACACTGCATGGATACTTTCAGCGTTTCATACATCCTAGGCAAGCCAACGATACCTGTTAAGAACTTTTGTGTGACAACACAATCGATATTAATTTACCAGCATAGCCTCGTCAAACGCTAACTACCAACTTCGGACTGACGTGTCCGAGTGAAGCCTAGACTAATAATCTAGGGCCAGTTGATTACCACTGGTCTATGTGCACTTGGCGATCGATTAGGGGCGGGTTTCCAGGCTTGGATTTGTTTTACTTCGATTAACTGTGTCGGTATTATCCTCCGGCCAGAACCCCAGCTATTGGTCATACTGTCAGCACCGCAAAGAAGCGCATCAAGCGTATCTGCGAAAAGCAGACTGCAGCCCAAAACAGAGCTGCAATGAGGTAGCAATTTGCGTTCCGAATTAATCAAACTACCTGTTCGGCCAATGTGGTTTTACCCGATTGCGCGTTCTAACCGTGCCCGGTATCCAAGACAGCCGACTGATGCTGGTTCAAGTACGGAATCTCGTCTGGCTTGGTCCACGGAAAAACGTTTTCCAAGAATGGGTAATTCTAATGTAGTCTATTGACCCTGTCGGTTCTTACCAAATCGGAAGACGACAATACCGCTGTTGTGCCCCAGTCCGTATCGCAATTTTGTTCAAGTCTGATGAAGCAATAACGGAACCACATACTATAGCCCAACTAGTTTCAAATACTGGAGAAAACAACATGCAAGATGGATGACAGGAGTATACTAGTAAAAACTCAACATATGCTGAAGAACGAAGCATCACATACCTTCGCAGCAACCTACTGAAACGTCTGTATGTTTCGCGAACCAGTCCAAACTGTTTTCTTTTCCTGTGAATTCGTTTGTGATTTCGAGCTACATCACTGTGCGTTCCAATCGATCAAGAAGCTAGTTCACTGCTAACTGTAACGAACCCTTTCACGTGCCTTAACGTGAAATTAATCAGAACATACATATGGTTTGTAACAGGGTAAAGAAGTGGCACACATTAATCACCCGCATCCCTCCGTCAGAGCCTCGTGAGCCCTGTCGTTCTCTTATTGGTTATTTGCCTGCATCGCCCTGATTGGTTAGCCTCGTCGCCACCAATCCGGTGGATCCATCGCTGTTCGCGGCCATGTGATCATACTTGCAAGGCCTAACCGGCGCTTAGTTTCCCAATAGATCCAATAGATCCAATAGATCCGTCATTAGGTCACCTTGTGCAAATAGTGGATGCTCCGTTCACCGAACCTGGTAATTGGATAGTAAACGTTTTCTAAACATTCGAGGCGACATCTCTTCTTTGTGGCCATAAGCAATTGCTCATCTTCCGTTTGTTTTATCATCCATAAATAATTCTTTTGAGTTTTATAAAGTGTTTGGAGGATCTTAGTGGACCACATTAAGTTCACACGTTGTGTTGTTTGCTGGATGGGGACTCCGAGACAGGGCACATCAAGGCTTGGAGACAGTGTCAATGGCGCTCATGTATCGGAGCTGCTCCCTGCACTGCATAGCTCTCCTCTCGATCTTCCCATTGACAAGCTTCTATTTACTCACCGATTATATCAGCTGCCGCCTCCAATGCGTAGCTACCTACCTCTCCTCCCCAGATTAGCAGCGAAGGAAACTGTGGCAGCTAGAACCATGTCATTTGATAGGATCTAAGACTCTGTACTCGAATGAAGGTTTGCAAAGATACTGTGAGAACCAAGAAGACACTGATGTTCTTTACCACATTGGGTTCAGGCGTACCCACGATAGGAAGTACTGCTTGAACATCGCCAAAGGGTTCAACAAATCCACATACTCTGTCGATTTCCCGGTTTAGGGGGGGGGGATTTTCCGCAGACCAGAAACGCAGCTCTTTGTTTCAACACCGAATAAAGCTTCAGTAGATTCTGGTACCTCATGTGTGTCAACACCACAGAGCAGTTCGAGAAGCCCTCAGAATAAGGGGACCAATGAGCTAAACACTCAAAAATTAAACTCCGCTTCACCCAGTCAAACAAACGAGATGAGTTCTTCAAACAGCTTATATAGACACTCATTATTTCATTATAGTTGGTTCAGGTTCGTGACAAGTGGGGGGTGTGACAAAGCTATAACTGGAACGTTTCACTGCTTGCATCACGGTCCAGTCGAGGAAGTCAAAACAGTAGGGTTGATAAATAGAGAAAAACAGCATACCGACCACATTTGATGCAGTTGTCCCGACCAACTTCAGACAGCCGCAAAAGCTAAACGGGTAAAATGGAATAGATCGATGGATTTCAAAAGGGTTTGGTTAACATGCAGTAGTTTTTCAGCAGGGCAAACTTTCGCTTGTGACACAAAGGTTTCATCAGGCCAAGTGAGCTGGTCACCAAGTTGGCCAGGCTTTAAGGCGGACAGAAAACAAACCAGTAAGACCTCTTCAGATTAGCACACTAGATCAGTGCTGAATGTCAGTCATACGGTCTTGTCGGGTGGTGTGGTTGCCTAAATCTTATGGTTGATTGGTTAGGGGAATTTCGTTGCCCAGTGGATTTCAAGCGTGTGTGACTCTATCTGACTGGAAAGTCCTGACCGGCGGGTCAGTTGATTGTCACAACCAGGACAGTTACTCGGTCGTTGTTCGATGGGTCGGACAGCGTCGGGAGTAGTGGTAACACGCTCGCCTCGCATGTTAGATGTCCGCGGTTCAAACATCCCGGCACGGCCACTGGATATGCATTGCTGATGAGCTCTGACAAGAGCGAAACTCGAGTCCAGTGCTTCCCCTCTTTGGTGTGGACTCACCGGAATAATTACGCCAGAACAGGAGGACGACCGTTCAAACGAGAGTGGTGTGAATATGAACAAAATACACATCCCGCAAACCCCCAGTTGAAATTTCAGGTTACTTCTGAACAGGTTTAATTCCTTGATCTTCCCATTCAAGGTGCTTCAACTGATGATTCACCTTGGGTGGATTGATGGGTGTTTCTGTGAAGATGTGGAACGAGTATTATATAGCCTACTCTACTCATCCGCCATTGTGCTACCTTGTGCTTCATCTGACACACGCTTGGAGGCGGTTGTTGTGCACCACATTCAATTGAAGAATATCATAAACGAGAGATCTCGTCGGGGTTCAGTTGAACCTCGTGTGAAAACCAACTTGGCGTGCAAATGAGCGTACTACGCGAATTTCTTACAATTTAGGCTCAAGCAGAACAGAAAATTGCTCTTCCCTGATGAGCTCAAAGTGGTGGAAAAACGAAACCAACCGTGGACTGTCGAAAGGTTTTCGGTAACATTCTGATTAGTTTCCTTCAAGAGAAGGCCACCAGATTATTGGTTCAGATAGGTACTTGTTGACTGGCGAGACAAAACCTTGTTGGGCCACGTTAGGGTCTCTTGTTCCACGTGACCTTGTCAAGGTCTTTGACAAGTAGCCTGTGGACCCACACACTAGTTGTGTACACGTATGGCTGCAACTTCCGTTGCCGATAAAAAGCAACGTATGACCTTAAACACAGTGCATCAGTTGAAACAGTAGTCAGAGTGGACTAAATGGGTTAGAATGGCGGTGGTTAACCGTTTAACCGATCCACCGTAAAGATGAAGTTGACGATTCTTACCAAACCTTCCAGATCGATATCCAGTGGTCTTCTGAAAACAATGACTGATGGCGAAGTAAAACTAATCGTGTATCTGGAGGCCTTATAACTATCTGCGGCAGTAGTGTCATCTTCTAGAGGTGGGCCCGTTTAGAATGTTTGTTTCTATACGGTGAGGTGTGCCTCTGTTGGAAGTTTGCAGCATGGATTCTGCGAGGACCCATTCTGAATAAACGGGTCATTGCGGAAGGATGTCATATCTTGACCGGTGTTTTCATTGTGGCTCCTCAGTGGTAGGCACTGGACAAGCTCTCTTTTTGTTCCAGTGGAACGAGGTGCCTGTATCAGCAATTCTAGGTCTTTTGAAAGGATTTTTTGCGCGCTGAAAGCTGCAACGTACACGAAAGGTAAGGACTGAGTAAACGGTTTTTTTTACCATGAATGCCGTATTTAAATGTTGGTTACCAAAACAGCGCATTCCTTATCTTATTACGCAACCTGAATTGGGGATTTCTAGATTACAGAGGAGAGAACCTGATCAAAATCTGTCGGTCGGCCTTGTTTCCACGGACGGCAGTGGTCGCAACCTCATGTCCATTTTCCGCTTTACCTCGCCAAACAAAACATTCGTTTTAATTTGCTCCTTCCTTCCAAAGCCCGTCTCATAAGTGTTGTACGTTTGGCCGTTGCGTTGTTCGGTGAGCTGGGCAATTTGGTTGCAAGCGTTTCATCACCAGTCGGGGTGATATCATCAATGCATTGCTAGGGTGTGTAGTGGAACATGGTGATGAGTCGATGGTTCTGCGTTGAGTGGTGTTGCGAGCGCGTTAACAGACGCGCTGCTAGCGGGGGCTGAGATTCGATCACCATTGGTTGTTCGGTCGGACAGTTCCATTGGATGGTCTGTCATCCTACGTTCTGATTGGTCGATGACCACGTGCCTAAAAGTAATCTATTTCTTTTCAATTGCTTTCCATCTATAATTGCGGCATATTCCGACCTTTTTAACAATGAATATAGTAGAACATAAGGTTGATGGAAACTCGAGGACTGTGCCTAACTGATGAGTCCCAAGAAGGGCGAAACCGGTCGTGGGCTGTTGAAGAGTTTTCAGCAAACTTGCGAGTAGTTCCCTTTATGAATATAGGATGCTTTTAAGTCAAAAATACCTATTTCTGAAAATGCTTCCAACCATAATAATTTCTGTGTGATCGCAGTACCCGTAAGCATACAACGGTTAGGCTTGTCAGAATTAGAACGCACATTTCTGTGCTTCCGCAACAGATCAATAGTTCAAACCTACCAAACTACGTGCGATCAATAATACAAGCAAAGATATGCAGCCGAGTGTCTTCAATGTCAAATCCTTGTAAAACATGCTTATTCACGATCCTTCAACACCAGGCGCTAAGAATTACCTGACTGATGATTTTGCAATAGGACACGAAAAAAACAGCATAGAAATGTGCCAGTCAAACGAGACTGATTACCTTTAATGTCCGACAAGTTTATTACCCAGGTATACTCCGCGTTTCGTATGTCAATCAACCGGTTTTATCGGAGAGCGCTTTTCGAACAACCGCGCACAAAGTGGAAACGAGCCGGGGGGAGGTCAAAAAATGACTTGGCGGCGAAGTACGAATGCCATTTCGAGCAAACAGGACACATCACTAGTTGGAGACTTGGTCAGACAAAACCCAGTGACGCCCTCAATGGCACTGGTGCGTCCGAGATATTGCTTCCAATTCATTGCTCACCTTCCGATTTCCCCAAAGGAAAGTCCACTGACACCCCTTTATTTACGCATCAATCACATCGCCTGCCGCCTCCTCTCAAAATCATCGGCGAAGGGAACTGAGGCAGCTTTGACCACTGCATGGAAATTGTGCGGTTTTTACAGCTGATGATGACGATGATGATGATGATGGTGCTGGTGATGATGATGATGATGATGATGATGATGATGATGATACTCCAAACTCAAGTGGTTTGGTAAACGAGGCGTGACATTAATTGAACTACCACATCATTCTGTTCGGAACTTGAGGTTCTCAAACTGCCCCGAAGGTCAAAATATCCCAACGTGGCAAATTCGTACCACATCGCTAGTCGCTATGATCGTTCTGTGGCTCATGAAGCGCGAGTTTTATGCGGTTGGTGGTTGGTAGTATTCGGGAAATTTACCTGTATAAAAACCCAGCCGCGGAGGTACTAAGAGAGCAATCGAAATAACTACCAAGTATTTGGGGGTAATTATTCCATCTGAGATACGTTTTTGGACAAGTTTCTTTAGTAACTGTACTTTGTCAATAGTTTATAAAGCTATTCCAATAGGATTTCTACTCCCAAAGTTAAGTTGGATTAACCTGGGTAGTTCCCCCATCCAGCTTTAATAAGCTTGGTTCCGCGAAAACTTCCAGTGACCATTTGAAACCCTTTCTAGATAAATACGTTCAACTTGGACTGCATGGCAAAGAAGTTTGTCACATCTACTTTAGGAAATATGCCAAAATGTATGAAAACTACTCACGCCTGATCACATGCACACCAAGACATGGTCACTTTCATTGTGTTTGTTAATCCGTATTTCGTCTCGCCTGAATAAATATTGTATGGACAACTGTCATGGTCGAAACAACAACTGTCCGTTTGTTGATCGGACCCGAGCGGTTTGTCAAACTCCCCAGGAAGGTCTGGAAAAAATGAGAATTTTACATTTAGTCTATTCGTAAAAGTTTGATGATATTCGAGTGTTTCGACTTGTCGTTTTGAAATATGATCATTGGGTGTAAAATGCTACCTGTCAAATATGCAATGCAAACAGCTGACTTCTCAAAGATTGGAACATGTGAGTCTGTTCCAGTTCGCAACTGGAAAAGGTTTACTATCCTAATCCAACTCATTTAACAACTGGATAGGTTGTAAGCTCATCATCATCATGATCGTCATCATCATCATCATCGTCACCATCATCATCATCGTCATCATCATCGTCATCATCATCATCATCCTCATCATCAGCAGCATCATCTGTAGCATGACATCAGTGTTCTAATGGGATTAAAGACTGAGTAGCAAAACGAAAACAATCCAGGAAAACATGTAATCATCATCATCATCGTCACCATCATCATCATCGTCACCATCATCATCATCATCATGATCATCATCATCATCATGATCATCATCATCATCATAATCCTCATCATCAGCAGCATCATCTGTAGCATGACATCAGTGTTCTAATGGGATTAAAGACTGAGTAGCAAAACGAAAACAATCCAGGAAAACATGTAATCATCATCATCATCGTCAGAGACAGAAACATCAGTGTTGACAATGATGCCTCTACGACCACGAAATGAACTTGAGACCTTAAAGTAATACAAAGATAAGAGAGTGGAGTCTTAGTCTGCCACGAGGATTCTTGGGTGCCCACCTCTCCAAGCACTCAATCAGACAAATTGGGAAGAATTTTGACACACGAACGCCACAGATCGATTACCTGCGTTTACTTGTAATGTCTTCACCCGAGTAGATGGGACGGAAGACGAATCGCAACAACACCTAAATCCCTCGTAATTTCTTTCACACTCTTTGCTCAAGTCATACGTTGTCAACCTTACACTTTGCGCCATTCTGCAGGGGCCACGGAGAACATCACTTATCCTGGTAGTCGGTGCTCAGGCTTGCGTAGCCTTTGGCCGCGTCACCACAGGTTTAGAACCACACATTCTTTTCAGTTTTTCAGGTATGACTCAATGCTTTTGGCGGAATATTAGTCAGTCCTCCAATTTAGAGCAACCAAAGTACTTTCTATGAGTATTGCTTAATCTCGCTTACTCATTCTAAAAGAGATCACCCTCAGGTGGAGCTTTTCTGAAGAGAAGTTTGAGACAGTGTTAAATCTCGTTCCAGTGACACCTTCAAGCCTGGTTGATACAAAAACGTTCACTTGTTATTTCCTCATGATATGATCTAAACGTTTCTGGTGTAACCTCCAATCCCGAATTTCGAATTAAGTTCGTCGTTTCTGACAATCCGGGCCTATAAATTGAGAAGATTGTTCAATCAGTCCAACTGGATCTCTCATCCCGGACTCTAATTGCATGCCACCTCGGAATGATTGTAGTAAGCAAGCATTAAGTCCCTTCCACGTCCAGCTTTATTTTTTTCTTCACAATAAGGCTTTCAAATAAATTGTGGTTGTACAGCAGCGAAGCATCGGCGTTGGTCATGCTGTCGATGATGATGATGATGATGACGATGATGATGATGATGAGGATGATGAGGATGATTGCATCATTCACCCTCCCTCATTCACCACATTTGCTGAAACAAAAAATCCGTTTCTCAGGGTTTATGGAGCAGTTTGAAACAGCACAAATCCAGCATGTTGTAAACGGTTGAAGTTCACCAAACAAAAGGCCATCATAAACGAGAGGATTCAGTTGGCTCTCATATCAAAATCAAGTCTGTATGTAAATGAGAGTACTTGACGAATTCCGTCCAAGAAGTGACAGAAACTGGGGGACTGCGCCTATCTGACGAGCCTCGAGATTCGTGAAACCGGACGTGGGCTGCCGAAGAGTTTCCACAGCCTTATGAGTAGTGTGTTATGCCCAGACAAAATCAATTGAAACCTTCGAATTTAGAGCATCGCGTTTCCAGATCGTCCTCGAAAACGGTTTGATTGTCATCTTTGTCGATTAACCGATACTAAAAGTGTGAGAATCAAATCGTTCACCTGTAGCATCCTTTCGGTGCTTAACTTCCCGAAGGAAGCACGAGGGCTGGGATACTGCCGGTTGCCCAAGCCTAGACAGGGGAAGTCGTGAGGCAGAGGTCGGGTTCGAACCACAGACCTTCCGATCAGTAAATTCGCGCTCTAACCACTGAGCTATCTCGCCCCTCACTTTATTACTCAACTCTTTTCTTAGGTCCAATGAACAACTCGAGGAGTAGTCATTTAGAGAAAAAAGTCGCTGCTGTGCCTTGTAATTTTCCAGATATTGGAAGGTGTGTATACTCAGACCTAACGTCACCTACCGTGGTATATCTGTAATATTTGGGAAACTCTAAATTACCGCCACCGTAGATTCTGTGTGCTGAGATTGATGGTTCATCACATTAAGGCCTTCAAATAAACCATGGTTGTACGGCAGCGAAGCGTCGGCGTTAAACACTGAACTCATGGTGTCGGTGATGATGATGATGATGATGATGATGATGATGATGATGACGATGATGATGATGATGATGATGATGATGATGATGATGATGATGATGATGATGATGATGATGATGATGATGATTGGGATGATGATGATGATTGGGATGATGATGATGATTGGGATGATGATGATGATGATGATGATGATGATGATGATGATGATGATGATGATGATGATGATGATGATGATGATGATGATGATGATGATGATGATGATGATGATGATGATGATGATGATGATGATGATGATGATGATGATGATGATGATGATGATGATGATGATGATGATGATGATGATGATGATGATGATGATGATGATGATGATGATGATGATGATGATGATGATGATGATGATGATGATGATGATGATGATGATGATGATCCCTATGTTCCCCCTTTCCGTATGGTTTTATGGTGACCGAGTACCCGTATGTGTTACCGTGATGATGATGATGATGATGATGGAAACATCACAAATGACAGATTTAGCTGGGTCCTAAGTGAGTCTCTCACAAAAACCAAATTTGTTTGCAAATGAGTGTATTTCGCTAATTTCGTACAATTCGGCTTCAAATAGAACATAAAGTTGACGGAAACTCGGGGACTGCGCCTGGGGACTGCGCCTACCTGATGAGCCCCAGGTAGGGCGAAACCGGTCGTGGGCTGTCGAAGAATTTTCAGCAACCTTATGAGTAGTGCATTGCGTATATACTGCTGTATCATTGCTACCCCTGATACACGTCAACTGTGGTGGATGAGATTTGTATGCGATGACACCGGCAACTTGCTCGGTTGTGCATGCTGGCAAGTCGTCACTGACGGGATGCACGAAGTGTACACTTAGCAAACTAGATCGATGAAACAATAAACAATGCCATTGGCCAGTCCATACGGTGTGCACCCTTTTGTTTCACCGTCAAGTCCGCTAAATACGGTCAAAACAGTTAGACAAGCTGTGGATCCCGGTGTTGCGGTGAGTAGTACTGTGCTGGAAAAGTCAACTGTAACCCGTTGTTTGACTAGTTCCTGTAACGTCGGTAGATCTGTCTTTAACGTTTTGTTTGGTTTATTGACAGATATGTGTGTCGAAACTGTCGACGATAGAGTAAACACACGGGTACGAAACATGAGCCTTATTTTTGGGAGTTTTCCGTCAAACACTTACTGGGACCACAGTAATTTGTGTTAGGCATTTTCATAGAGTTGGATAGGGCGTTCGTCTGAACAGCGGAACTCCCTGTCCGGCGTTTCTCTCTCCGTAAACTTCGCACCAAGGTTGTTTTTTTGTCTTGAAACATGCGACAGATGGAAAGCATCGAGTCAGCCGAGTAGATGTTGAAATCGTGGACGGAAACATGTAGTCTGGAAAGAAAACCAAAAAAACAGGAAAATGCAAGGGTCCCCAAGTTTTTTTGTTTTCGTTCAAATATTGCAAAAGTTTTATTTTCAAAAAAGATATCATTACGTATCACTCGGAGTGACTTGTTTGTTAGGATTGCTGGCAGTTCCCCATCCGGCGAGGGGACAGTCAGTACGCCCTCGGTTGGTTGTCTCCCCCTTCTCTAAAAATCGTTCGTACACAACGAAATCATATCGACCAAAACGGAAAGTGAGCTGTTGAGAATCGATAGCCGAAAGTAATTTTGCTCCAGTTTCTAAACTTACTCACAATGTTGAGAGGAAGGTATTCGTTTTCGGAGGGACGGGTTCACCAGTACCATCGGGGTTGATGAGGCAATCCTTGACTATTCGACTTTCGTCCAAGTAAATTCGTAGTGAATTTGTTTCGCCCGAAAACAGATTTCTCAGTATATCCATTTGAATCCAAACACTGGAAGCAATGCGTTGGCCAGACGAGTCCGTCGATCGATTGGGGGATAATGACCACATGATCAAATGTGTGCCGTCCGTCAGGTTTAATTTGCCCAGATAGCGAGAATTCCAAGAGGTCATGATAAGTCCCTTCGAGGAACAAAAGCGTTCTGTTGACGGTTTGCAGAGATTTCAAAAAAAATTTCCTCAAATAATCAACAAGTAATAACTAGGTGAGACAGAAGACTAATTCCCACGACAAGTAAACTTTCCATTTGTGAAATGGTCACTTGGGGAGTAAGGCAACACGTGACCGTTTGATGTGGCCTTCGTAAGTGAACGGTAAATGGCCCGTATCCTGTTTACTTGTGAGCCACTCACAATGCTGATCAGCCTCTCGTTTCCCAACGGCTATGAATTCAAACTTGTAACCGGGAATTCACGGGTTCGAAACTCCCTGAGATGCGCACTGCTGATGAGTCCCAGTAAGTGTGAAACATCTTTATGTTGTTTTTTGGCTTCCCAGCATAGACTGACTTCATTTACAGAACGAAAGGGTTTTATCTGGTGTCGAACTAATGCCACCAATCAGAATTCCTCAGATACTCAAAAGATGATCCTAGATAAATGTTTTGATAAAGGTATAAATCACAAATCGCCCCAGACTAAAGTGCTCCTGGCGAATCTGATACCGTTTCTCTACTGCTGCAGAAGTCCGCGTCCCTGCTTTTGTGTGATAAAGGTGTTTTAAAATGAAATAATGTGAAGGAAAGCTTGCAGCTTCTCAACTAAACGAATAGCTTGGTTGATAAATGAGTAGCCTGAGGAAAATTCATCGTGTTGATATCATAGTCTGACCATTTTTGCATGTTTCTTGTTACATTGCTCGTTACACTCGATGTTTCAGGTAACGTAATTCATCCTAGGGTAAAGGCTTACCAGTGTAGCGGTGGATACTACTAATGAGGCATACGAGTAGTATGTCTTCTCTTAAATCCGCCCCAAGGGCTCCCTTCGCGGCGGCCCAGTCCGTCTCCCGAGGGCCCTTTCTGGCCGAATCCAAGGGCGCCTTCGCCCGGCCCCTGAGAAGGGTCTTCAGTGCAGCCAACTTACCCCGGTCGGTATCCAGTCCAGCAGCCTCCGCAACATCCTCAAAGTCCTCCAGGAATGTCTGAACATCCCCATCCTCAAAGAATTGTGGCAACAGGATCTTCATCCTTATCCCGGCGACGGTACCAAATGAAAGGAAGAAGTCCTTCGATACGGAGTTGTTCATTAGAGAAACACCAACTTACCAATTACAGTCTATTGGACAGGGGAGCAAAACTCTCATATACATCCCGTTTACAAAACGGAATATCCACCTTCTCCTTGAACGCTTCTTCCTGAACTTTCTTGGATATTCATTGGCTGTTACTCAAATGCAAGGAAATGCTAAAAAGCGATTCCACAAATTCCGTTAGAGATCTCACTTTTCAAGACACGCGAAGCGGATTTACGAGAAGGCATACTACTCACATGCCTCATCAGTAGTATCCACCGTTACACCAGTACCGGATTTCTTACATGCACCGCAGGGATTACTCAATCTGCAGCCGACCCAGCCTATCGCACAAGTTTGCGGCAGAACAATGGATTGCTGTTACCAGTCACACATCCGGAGAACTGACTGTCAAGTTACTATGTCAGTTAGTTTACCCCAAAAAGTGAATCTAACAATTTGGATAGTTCGAGAGAAAATTTTGGTTGATGCCAAAAATGTAATATTATTTTATACTACTGATAAAAAATGTGGAGTAGTTTTTGTCACACAAATGCATCTCAGTGGGTTTGACTGAGGAATACACCTTTTCAACAGTTGATGACAAAAAGAACGTTGCTTCTTCAGGAGTTGAACTATGTACTTGTCACGTGGTACCTCAAAAGTTGTTAGTCTTTACGATTACTCTTACAGTCTAGGCACAAACACCTGATTTGCTTCCTCTGTCGTCTAAGAGTTTGATCAACCAAAAATGTTGGGCGAGTCCTTTGAAAAAGACAAGAAAACTACAACCGCACTCAATAGATCCAAAAAACTTATCCTTAAAGAGCACATGACGGAGAAATTCTTTTCTCTGCACATAAGTGAGTCCTCATTTTTGGTTAATTTTCTTCATTGTTGACCCGGGAGTTATGAACCACATATAGAAACTTGCATCGATCTATCAACTGCGTGAGTAGAGTGAGTAGACGAACGTTCTTCTTGAAAAATATGGTAAAAATGACTACTCGGTTATTTTCTACCCACGCTTAGGTGGACGTTTTTGGAGGTTTTCTGGAACAATCACGCACAATCGGACCCAGATGCGTTAAAACAGTTCTTTCCGCCTGGATAGAAGTAGGGGTCCGAGCACTTGGGGAGAACGTCCCTCAAACATGGAAAACACGACTCACAAATGAGTGTATGCTCAAGTGCAACATTAGGTTGACGGAAACTGGAGGAATAAGCCTGTCTGATGAGTCCCAGGAAGGATGAGACCTATCGTGGACTATAGAAGCGTTTTCAAGGAGGCCGACGAAGACTACTCCTGATATGCAAACTGCAGTTGCCCTTCACTTTCAGTGCATGCAGATGAGTATGGTTATAGTATGGTATGGTTATAGTATCCAAGCTGTGCGGTTGCTAAGCAAACCGAACATCATAGCACGAAAAAAAACTTACGTTGTCCTGGACGGGAATCGCTGATGTACTACAAATAAACCATAGTACGAGGCGCGATGATGGGTACATCTGAGGCAACAGTTTAGGATCGCATGTTTTCTGTGTGCCTATTATATGGAACATTTGCCTGGAGTACACATTTGCGTTACACACGTTCGAATAAATTAACCTCGCTCGTGTGAATAACAAGGTCATATGTAAGATGAACATACTGATTGTCTGTGTGCTCCCCGTTTTCGTTTGTAAAAGTCGACAGATGGCACAAATTAGTTGTAAACATGAGTACGAGTCATGAATACAAAGTCGTAAGACTTTATTTTTCAAAATCTTGGTATGCACCTGTTCGGTACACATACGCTCATGTGCGTAAGAGTGGAGGCTGGAGAACACGGCCGCATTATCATCCCCATAATCTTTAAATCGGATGAAATGAACCACCACAAAAAATTCAACTCATGGCTAAAACAGTCCACAATCCAAAGGACCACCAACCCCTGTTTTTTGGTCAGATCTGNTGTGGAGTAGTTTTTTGTCACACAAATGCATCTCAGTGGGTTTGACTGAGGAATACACCTTTTCAACAGTTGATGACAAAAAAGAACGTTGCTTCTTCAGGAGTTGAACTATGTACTTGTCACGTGGTACCTCAAAAGTTGTTAGTCTTTACGATTACTCTTACAGTCTAGGCACAAACACCTGATTTGCTTCCTCTGTCGTCTAAGAGTTTGATCAACCAAAAATGTTGGGCGAGTCCTTTGAAAAAAGACAAGAAAACTACAACCGCACTCAATAGATCCAAAAAAACTTATCCTTAAAGAGCACATGACGGAGAAATTCTTTTCTCTGCACATAAGTGAGTCCTCATTTTTGGTTAATTTTCTTCATTGTTGACCCGGGAGTTATGAACCACATATAGAAACTTGCATCGATCTATCAACTGCGTGAGTAGTGAGTAGACGAACGTTCTTCTTGAAAATGTGGTAAAAATGACTACTCAAACATGGTAAACACGACTCACAAATGAGTGTATGCTCAAGTGCAACATTAGGTTGACGGAAACTGGATGAATAAGCCTGTCTGATGAGTCCCAGGAAGGATGAGAGCTATCGTTGACTATAGAAGCGTTTTCAAGGAGGCCGACGAAGACTACTCCTGATATGCAAACTGCAGTTGCCCTTCACTTTCAGTGCATGCAGATGAGTATGGTTATAGTATCCAAGCTGTGCGATTGCTAAACAAACCGAACATGTGTTCTATCATAGCACGAAAAAAAACTTACGTTGTCCTGGACGGGAATCGCTGATGTACTACAAATAAACCATAGTACGAGGCGCGATGATGGGTACATCTGAGGCAACAGTTTAGGATCGCATGTTTTCTGTGTGCCTATTATATGGAACATTTGCCTGGAGTACACATTTGCGTTACACACGTTCGAATAAATTAACCTCGCTCGTGTGAATAACAAGGTCATATGTAAGATGAACATACTGATTGTCTGTGTGCTCCCCGTTTTCGTTTGTAAAAGTCGACAGATGGCACAAATTAGTTGTAAACATGAGTACGAGTCATGAATACAAAGTCGTAAGACTTTATTTTTCAAAATCTTGGTATGCACCTGTTCGGTACACATACGCTCATGTGCGTAAGAGTGGAGGCTGGAGAACACGGCCGCATTATCATCCCCATAATCTTTAAATCGGATGAAATGAACCACCACAAAAAATTCAACTCATGGCTAAAACAGTCCACAATCCAAAGGACCACCAACCCCTGTTTTTTGGTCAGATCTGTTCAGCAGATGTTACGGCATTTTCCCCAATTGTTTGAGCTACTTACATCAGCTCAAGTAGTATTCGAAGGCCTAGTTGGGTGTTGTGAAAGTGACTTCCGCTACGGGGTACTTGCATAGATGACTCATGCGTTTAAAATGTGCTCACACGACTATGTTATCAGGTAAATTGTTCGACAAAAGAGGTTTGTTTGCTTTTCTCTTTAAGCTGAATGAAACTCACGCAAAGTGATGTGTGGAGGTAATTAATACGAATCGTTAAGGGAGGTCAAAAGATAGTTATTCACGCAAGTCTTTATGAATCCGTCCAATGGTTGCAGTTTTATTAAGCCGAGCTGGTCGAAAAATATCACTTAGGTTCATGACACAGTTTTAGGCCAATCTCGATTTTGCACTTAGTGCGTGTAGTGGAGTTCTTTCCCACACTCTATCCTAAATACTTGCAGTTACAAGTACGACACACAAGGAGGTTGTGCGCGTGTCAGGCTTACATGAGCAAGGTTCTAACAGGAAGGGTCTGGTTTCGTACAGAGTTGCAACGGGATAAGCTCAGCGAATGCTGTCTATAACATGAGTTGATTTGCACCAAAGTTGATAGTTTCTTCTTGGGATCACCATCCTTGTTCCTTAATTAAGGTGGACCCCCTATTATCCAGCAGCACGGGCTCAACTCAACTGCAACCTTGCTTTACGATTTACATGTGGCACGACATAGTTGGGTTTCTCGCACAAGTGGTCTTCCAACTCTCTAAAAAGTAATGGACTGGTGTTTCTCGTCAAAAACCAGCGCTTTGCGGTCAGACTTTCCAGTCAAGGACTTTTGAATAGCACCCTAATCGTCCTTTTGTTTGGGTGTGGGCACAATGGCAATATCTCAGCTCGCGTGCAGCCTTTACCTCTACAATCAAGAATCGCAACCCCCACAAGGCGGAGAATCAAAGGACGGAGGCGCACCTCGTTGGCTACAGTAAGACTTTCCTGATCGGTGGTTGAGTTTGCTCTCCCGATTTGATCGCCTCTGTAGCGGCCACTCACTAGACCACGCGTCACAGACACTCAAACCACGTGACAGTTCCTGTCTCACTTGCAACCTTAGCCGACAACTTGTACACTACAAATTCACATTTATTTTTGTTTGCGCGACTACCACTTGCGTAACGCGCCAGACTTATGAACTTCAACACATCAGGTCGAGTAGTATTCATGTTCGTGCAATTATCAAACACGAGTGGACACCTCTCTTCACACTGCACACAATAAATAGGCGTGCAACTCGGCCCAAAAGCACAGTGCACAGGACAGGAAGTCAACAGAGCTCCGCAAGTCTCCACGGACAACACGTGTAGCAACTATACGACAGAGGAGACACGTCCCGCGTCCGGAACTTCACTCAGGAACTCTCAACAGTTGTCCTCAAACAACAAGTCACTTTTTGTCTTATTCCCTTCTTGCATTGTATTTATTTTTATCAAGTGCACATCATAACTTTTGTAATAATCATCATTCTGGTAAAACACTGTTTTGTTCGTGCATGTCACTTGATAATAATCAACTTCATTGCGTTACAACCGGATAATTAACATGTTTATGCTCTGCAGCATTCTGTTCCTGTCAAACATATTATTGAAGGTAACGTTTCTTCTGCCAAAATGATTATTTCGTCCTTTGACCGTTTGCAGACTGCTAGATGGATCATAATGGTGTTCTTAGAGCCGCTCATCACACGCTCCAACCTCCCGACTACACGGTACTCATCAGACCTTGCCTGCCACAACGCGCAGTGACTGTCTGCACCAATCACGTGACGAAGCTCAAAAGATTTGCAATCTATCGATTGGTAGTTGCCGTTGCTTATTGGGCTGTTATGTGAGCCATTCAGAGACCCGGTGGTTGGGCGGATTGCAGACACGCATTGGACAAGGTGGCACATGTGCATCGTGTGGTGTGCTTTCAAGGAACACAAGCAACATGGATTACTTGCCTTCAACAGACACGATTACAGCCACTCTCAAACCTAAGGGAGTTAGAAGCCAACCCTTGGCGGCTTTTTGTCGACACTGGTTATGCAGCAAGATTCTGACCTCGGTGCCTTTCTTCTATGAACATGGAGAGCTATTCTGTGATTGTCGCCTCGCACATGATCTGCTGTGTGATGGAATTACACACTAACATTTTTTCAAGAACAAATAGGTCACGTATCATCTACTCAAGGAAGGGAGACTTGATTCAGTTGAGCTGTTTTAAACAATACTGTTCAACTTTGTTTAAACGTAATGCACTCCCCAGAAAATTGCAGAAAACCCTTCGGCAGCCAACAAATGATTTCGCTTTTCCAATTTGGCTCATGAAGTAGGCGCAATCTCTGAGTTTCCGTCACCCTTATGCTCTACTTGAACCCAGATTGGGCAATTTTCCACAGATACTCTAATTTGCACGCGTAGTAGATTTCCACGGGATACTCGACTGAATCTAGTTCAATCACTGGTTAACGATGGTCCATTCGGGTCTACTGAAGCCACACATATGTATATGTATTTGGGTAGTCATCAGAACCACTGGTTTGCATCTGACTTCGAGCAATAGTCGAATCCCAGAACAAATGCATTCAAACGACTGCAAAAGCATCGATTTGAGGTGATCGATAGAGTGTATGGACGAACCGTGTGACGAGAATACAGGAACAATCGATACACATCAGTGCATTCAACCATGAGAGTAAAGTGGGGATATGGGTCCCGTAAAGAGTAGTGGAGCCCAGAGACTACACAAATGAGAATGCCAGGCTAGTTGTTAATCTGTTTAACCCAAAAGCCAATGATACGAGCAAAAATCATAAATTCGTGAATTCACTCTCAGTTCACCTAGTAATGGAGATTTCATCTATACTGGAAAGCGGAGAAGCACTACAGCTGTTTAATTCTTACTGGCAATCATCATCAACGCTTATCTCACGAAACACAAAGAGTCTCGATCCCGCGATCTTCGGGCTAGGAGTTTGAGCAATCAACTGTTTGGCAACGAGCTGCTGATCAGCAGTGCGATTAACTCGCCCTCAAACAGGATATAGCATCACTTATGCTTCACGTCACGTGATCACGTATGCTGCCTGGCTCCTCACATGACGATGATAGTTTCACTTATCACGTGAGGTAAAGAGCTCACAGGAAGAATAAAGTTCACGCTACCAACGAATTCACTTACTGGATGGAGACTTTTGATAACGCACAAATAATCGACGGTGCGAGACAGAATGATAAGTGAAGCACAGCAAATTCTCCGAGTTGGTTCTATTTTCCCTCACGTGTCTTAAACCCGTTTGAGAAATGCCTGAATTCATCTCATCCAACAACACACTCAGTGGAATGAATCGGTCATGCTCCGATGATCAGAGATTTTCCTCAAGAAACCATTAAATTCACTGGTGGCCTTGAGCTACTGTTTGAATCAATCGGTCGGATTTCGACCTCAGATGTGTGTGTGAAAAAGTTGCTGAGACGGGAGATTCGATCAAGTCTCTTACAGACGTCGGCATAGCGTGCAGTGCGCAGGTCACCCTCGTTGAGGAGAGATTCACAAAGTTTTCTTTTGTTCTCAATGAGTAGTATAATATGGGTAGGCTACTCAACATCTGGTTCTGTCATGCTTCTGATTCATCAGGTGGGCAAGACAGAAAGAGCAATAAGGTTGAAAATTTGAGTTTGATCACACGAACGAAATGAAATTTGACATTCTGATGAAGATTGAAACACTCATTTTTTTTTGCAATCAGGCACTGTGGGCTTTACTTGAATTCGTTCTGCTGTTCTTAACCTTGCCTGGCTTGTCACTTGTGCGCTTGCCTCGGATGTGTGTTCCAAGTTACGGTGGCGTTCAAAAGACGATACGGTGTTCAGTGCTCTTGCCATTTGTGGTCAAAAGTAATGCCTTTTGGTTTATTCTTGTGTCGGGGACTGACCTCGATTCCGACTAGCCTGAATTTTCGGCGAATTGACACTCTTTCCTTGCAATCAGTATAACTGAGTTCTAAACATCATTTAAACTGTTTTAATGTGAATCATTACCTCATTTTAAGCGGCAAGTGTCTTCAGAAAACTCGCATAGAACGGCTTTTGATTGTTTCATTTTGAGCGACATTTGAGTTCTTGCTACGTTTAACAGTGAGATTCGAGGGTGCGCTCATGGACGTTTAAACTGCACGGACCAGTATACAGCCAGACAGTGTGACGTCGTTAAACTGCTGCGGCTGTCGATAAATTTTCACTCGTCCATCTACCTGTTCGGGAAGCTGTCTGAATGCATGGAAACGCCTGAACAGGATTTTTGAGTGGTCAGTCCTGATGCGTAGTTTAACAGCAAACCTGAAGGCTACTTAAAGTTTGCACTGAGGAGTGCATAGGTTTTCACACCTTCTAGCCATTGATTACAGGCTCAAGTGACCTACGTACATATCTTAAAGATATCACGGTAGAAACCCGTGCGGCTTCACTGTTCATCTCTGATACGCTTAAGTTTGTTAGGCAGTACTCCCTAGCTTCTTTTGGATGGGGCTAGCTAACTTGCATTTTATCGTGGAAAGGAATTTTCTCATGATTTAGTCGGTCAGAGTCCTGCGTGTTAGGCGGAATTCCGCACCAATACCGTCTTGCCGCACGCATTTGAGCCGTACCACGATAACAGACGGAACAATTGAACAGAAACTGGTTTTAGACTACCTGATGAGCCCCGAAAAGCACGAAATCCGCTGTGGGCTGTCGAAAAGTTTTCAGCAACCGTACCAGTGTAAAGGTGGATACTACTGATGAGGCATGTGAGTAGTACGTCTTCTCGTAAATCCGCTTCGCGTCTCTTGAAAAGTGAGATCTGTTACGGAATTGGTGGAGTCGCTTTGTAGCATTTGCTTGCATTTGAGTAACAGTCAATGAATATCCAGAAAAGTTCAGGAAGACGCGTTCAAGGAGAAGGTGGATATTCAGTTTTGCAAACGAGATGCATATGAGAGTTTTGCTCCCCTGTTCAATAGTCTGTAACTGTTCGGTTGGCGTTTTCAAATAGACAACTCCGCAGCGGGGGCTTTCTTCCTTTCACCAGTAGTGTTTCCTCAGAAAATATACTCCGACATGTGGAACAGTGTACCAACTGAAACATGAAGCAGATTTTGCGCAGCGCATTCAGTTAAACCACACTCGGTAAACGGGAGATTCAGGTGGATTAAGCCCGCAAAAAGTCACGTAGGTGGACAGGTAAGTGTAGTTCGCGAGAAACCGAATATCACCGACTATCATTGCATGGTTAGCGGTGGGTTAAAGTTGGTTGTCTCCGTTCATCACACCAGAGAATTCGTCAATGAACATAAAAATCTGACTGAAAGGCGGTTGAAGATGTGGGTTAATATGCTGTCCTATCCTAGAAACCAGATGATTCAGTGTCGCGACCTTGAACTTACTAGTACATACCATCCTGGTGTAAGTTCCCGTCAGTGATTGATGAAAAAAATTGACGAATTTGAAGAAACCGCATTTTATTTCAAAGCGAAAAATCACAATTCAAAGTTTCATCTGGAAAGCCCTCAGTCCTGGTTTGCTTCATAGTAGCTATCGGGCTCCATGACTGTGGTCTCACCACCATGTTCTTCGAAGCAATGAATACGAGCAACATCAAAGTACATCATTCCAACTGCGTCCGCCAGGTCACTGTTGGCTTTGCCCAAACAATCGAAAAATCTGAAGCAGATACCGATACGGTGGATGAGTGGATTGTTGGTGCAAACAATAGTTATGTCAGCAAAACTGTGTGCCCACTAGCGGGTGACAATCAAATTTTCAACATCTTATTCGGATCGATACAGTGAGCGTGGGTGTGAAAGGCTGCAGTTGCATATCATGAGCGCAGAGTGTGTATATCATTGATTCTCGGGTTTTCGAACTTTCACACTTGACACAAACTATCAGCTCCATGGTATCGCACGCATCCATGTTTGCCGGATAACTGTGCCTCTTTGGTGTTCTCACAACGGTCAGGAAAAACTTTGCAGATTGAAATTCATTTGACATTAAGATATGTGTAAATTCGACAACTAATCGAAAATTGTCTAGCAGGTTTCAAGTGTCCACGGTCCTGCTTGACTGAGAGGCGGGTCAATCTACCGACAAAAAAAATGTCGTCGTTCGAGCTGTCGGGCACGGCAATCACATGTCGCAAATGTGACTAAATTCCCTTGTTTAGACCTGAGACCGCATTGGTCACCGCCGCAGCAATATGCATTGATCACGTGGTTTTTTAAGCGTCACCAGTCTCGTCACCCGCCATAGGACGCGGCCTACTGCTGTTCGACAACTTGGGTCAGCCAATCAGAATTCATCTGGTATTAGGACCAACCAGTTTAAAATTGCGCTCTAAGGCCGCTTCATCAACCCGATCGATAGCTATTGATGATCATCTGCGATGCTCCGAGATCAGAGCTGGAATGTTGTCCATCAAGATCAGAAAAGACTGATGACAATACCCCCGTTTGTCTGGGATACTAGTTCGTCGGACACCAGAAAACCACCGGGGTATATTCTCGTCACCAAGAATAAATTGGGAAATTATTAACATCCATAAAAATACTGAAATGAGAAGCTCCGTAGGATACAGCAAAGCGGACGTTTCGGATGTCTGAGTTTGTGTGTGGCGGCGGAATAGCCTACCAACTACTCCAAAGTTTTTGGTTTTCATAACGTTGCACCTGGGAAAATACCCTACCCTGCCTACTGATATTGCATGCGAGATGAAGAACCTGTTTCTGTTCAGCTGTAGCACCCTTTCGGTGCCTAAATGCCATGCCACCCGAGGGAGGCACGAGGGCTGGGATAGTGCCAGGTTGCCTAAGCCTAGATAGGGGAAGTCGAGAAGCAGAGGTCGGGTTCGAACCACGGACCTTTCGGTCAGTAAATTCGCGCTCTAACCACTTGAGCCATCTCGCCCCTGAAGGACCTGTTTGCAGTGGCCAAATTCACAATCTTGCATGGCCTGCGGTTTTACTGTCCGGTGGCTAAATATAATACATTTTAATTGGATAAGCATATCACAGCTGACTGTCATTTATGAGTTACTTATTTTAAACAAGAACACAGGGAAGAACATTAATGTTTTGGGGACATGCTCGCCAGGTCAATATATGTGTGTAATTTAGCTATTAGATATGTACTGAACTGGTGATGAGTTTGAGAAAACACGAATAGTCGTCACTGTGTTCTTGGGTGAAACTATGGGGCTATTCAGACAACATTATATTTCGTTTGTCTGCAAAAAACGTAACGAGGAACTGTCCGAAGCTCCTCAGAATACTGTATGGATAAAGTACCATATACCTATATGTGTATATATGCTTATATGTATATATGTATATATGTATATGTATGTATATATATATACTTATATATATACGTATATATATATATATATATATATATATATACAGTTGGTCAAGTCAGAGCTGCTCTGAAAGAACCGCCCGATAGCCATTGCTTAACCCGTGACCACATGTCCTCACTCGAGCATTCAGTCAATACGTGATCACGTGATGTGGTCTCTGCGATTGGACCAACAGTGGCGCTACATTCTGTCTAAGTGAGAGCTAATCGCACACACACACTGTTCAGCCGCTGACGTTTAACCAATGGCGTGGGTTCGAGGATCCCTGGAGTTTCGTGAGAGGTGCACTGCTGATGATTCCCAATAGGGGTGAAGCGTTTCAAAATAGATTGGCCATATTTCCAGAATGAAATCTCAACTCGCATCAAGACATCTTCCGATGGTGCGTTAGACTCAGGGGTCATGAACATGGCCAAGTTGTTGATGTGGGTGCAGTTCAAAAATGCTTCCGCTTCCCACCGTCAAACAATCTGTTTATTGTGCTAAGTCGTTGTTTGTTTAGTGTAGACCTCTTTACAGAAAAGATTCAGCTTGCAATCCAGCTACTATCGGTGGTGTAAATACCGGACCGCTGCATGCCAACTGACACAAAAGGACCAACCCAGTATCCTGCTTCCAGTATCCACCTCAAAGACATGGGTTTACCGTTGCACCGTTTTAGATGTCCACTTCAGGCCTAAACATATTGGATTTGTTTTTTTTTCTGTCGAAGGCTCATCTTCTCAGTGGTTATGAGAGCAGTACAATCATACAAACTTATTCAGGCAGCTGGTTCCTCGACTGGACCAGTTGCCAGGACAGCATATGCCACAAACTAGGGACAGTGTTTCACCAGATACACTTATTTATATAGCAACTTGGTTTTCACGACAGACTCATTTGGATCCCCACTGAATCCCCTCAAAAGACTGCACCTAGCCCGAAACGAAACCGGTCATGGGCTGTCAATCAGTTTCAAGCAACTGGAGGAGTAGTTCTCTTCACCAGAACCTACTGCTATATCCCGAATAGCGTATCAAAGGAAACATGAAGCAGCCTCTGTGTAGCACACGCAGTTGAAGCGGAATAGCATAGACGAGAGCATCAAGTGGGATTCTATCAGGAAGGTCAGATTCCTGAAAGCAACTACTGAATGCCCGAAATCTACTGAGACCCTCAGCTCTGTAGATGTTGACCAGACAGACAACGCCCCCCTCAATATACAGCGCCTCACAGCCTTTCTATCAAACCCAGACAGCGCGAGTCAGCGTTGATCAAGGTCAGACAACGCCCCCGCAGTATGCAGCGCGTCTCAGCCTATACCAAGACCAGACCGCGTGCGTCAGCATTGGACCAAGTTAGACAGTGTCCCACCAATGACTAGCTTGAGTTGTATTCTCGCACTTGCACGTACTCACACTCTCGCGCTCGCTTGTTCGGAATATAGCTGTTGTGTTCCCTTCTCTGAGTCTTTTTTCCTGGCATTAGGCACTGGAGCGGGTCAGCAATCAGATACAGCAGATAGCGAATCAGCAGACATAACAGATTCATTTGAGTCTCCCGTCAAAACCAAATTAGTGACTAGATGAGTACCTTGGCGGATTGTGTTCAACCGAAACTAGGGGTTCAGCCTACCTGATGAGCCCAAAGTGGAACATTGAAGGCGAACATGGGCTGTCAAATAGTTCATAACAACCGTGTGAGTAGCATTCTTCATGAAAAGCGATCATTCTGTTCACAATTAACTTACACGAAAACAGTCAATTCACAAACTTACTCTTGGTCGCAATCACAGTGTGACATTGTAGTTGGCATCTGGTTTCTAAGTTGGTTTCTCTTTCCGTACGCGGGGATGTTGTTCGGACAACTGTCATGCGCTTCGCAGCATTTGTCCGTTTTGTGAGCCATAGCGGGAAGGCCACCGGGGACATAAATATTGCCTGTGTGAAACATATGAGATGAGACAAGGAGGGTTGTATGTATCGCGGAATACGATAGAATTCGATTGTTGTACTTAACCCACTCCGTTTCGTTAATATACCAATTATCTGTGCTGATTGGTGTGACATTCATTGAGTTTCGGCAGAGCTTATCAGTTTACGCGGGGCGAGATGGCTCGGTGGTTAGAGGGCGAATTTACTGACCGGAAGGTTCCGAGTTCGAATCCGAACTCTGCTCCTCGGCTTCTCCTGTCTAGGCTTGGGCAACCTGGCAGTATCCAAGCCCTCGTGGCATGGCAGCTAGGCATGAGTACAGTGGGCAACGGTTTCAACCTTCCTTGGCTGGTAGACTGCTACTGGAACGCAGGTAATATTTTTAAAAACATTAGTGATTTCCTGATTAGTTTCATTTGTCCGCTTTTGATGCACGTTTCGTTCTTGTGTATCTTCTTAGCACCTTGTCCTCGTGACGTTTCCAATTCGCAGGGAGATGATCTGAGTGAGGTGACTCCAGCTCACTCAACAAAGTTTCCACAATGCGAAACCTGTGGTCATCCATCTTTGTAACCGAATCGGTGGTCACAGTTCCTCTGTCTGATCAGACCACCTCTAATCTCTGGCATTTTTACGTGTGGGTGCTTTTTCAAATACATTGAAAGAATTGAGAGGCAACTTCGACTTGGACAGGCGGATACATCAGTGTGTAAATTACACAAGTACAAAGTTGAATCCTGGGGCAAGTGCACGATCGATACCGGTTTCACGGACGGTCTGCCATTTAGCCGAATGTACGTATTGTTTTGATCCGCTATTTGTGTACCATATGGTGCAAAGCACCACAAGCGGCAAGAGGCTACAGTTTACTAAATCCATTGGTATTAAAAGATGGGCACCATGACTGTGTAAACAGAACGGATCGATTACATTTTTGGCATCCCATTGGTGACTGACTAGTTCCAAACATCCCGAAGCTAAAGACGCATGTTCCGTTTCATTTATGTATTTATCTGACATTGTTCTTAAGTACGCACCCAGCGCATCTAGCAACAGCTCAGACCTCTGGGTAATGTATGAGTTTTCATTAGGAAAGTGATGTTTCAAATTTCCTAAGAAGCCGCCAACAAGACGAAACCCTTCAGTAGGGAATGAGGTTTCGATTAAATGCCTGCCGAATTCAAACTGGAAATGAGTTTTGCATTCTAGCTACATTTCTGTTCAGCCTGTGTCTTAATCTGCTTCGCGCAGAAGCCTTTCATGATCCCGAGGATGACTTACCTTCTGGAGAATCGCTCCTTCAAATCGAGACGTTTCTTGGCCGAAATAAAGCCACCTGATTCAAAGATCCGTGGCAACACATCGTCTAGATATCTAATCCCAAAAATAGAAATTCGGAAACGAGTCAAAATCGCTGCAAATAAGTGTGTCTTGTTGATGAAAACCGACTACGTTGGTGGACCACAAAAACACATCTCCGATAACCGCATCCTCAAGGAAGTAATTCAATATCGGTAAAACGATGGTATGCAGAATCAAAGACGTCCGAAATCCCGTCATTCCAACTACATCCAGGTAGGATAGTAGACCTGTAATATTGCTTTCAGATATCTGGAAATCCGCATGATCACCGTTATGCTTGGGCTGGCTGATGGCCATCAACAAGCCTGTGTCTGTTTGAATGATGACCTAGTTCCATCATGGTTATTCGAACTTTACGTAGATTGCACGTAGAACCACAGTCAGCAAGCCGCGATCCAGTCATCCCCTACCGTCAGAGCCGTCAGCCAATCATATGAGCGGGTAGTACTCGAATCCGATTGGCTGTGGTTTAAACAGTCGAGCGTCTGCTTGATCCACAACGAGGTTCACTTACTAGGTAAAGATCAGCCGGAAACCGGTAACAGATGAGTTAGTGGACCGTATGTGGACGGTATGGCTCAAGTCTGAATGCTTAGTTCGCAGGTGCTGAGGGCGCGATTCAATCGAATGTACTTACCAGGTCCACAATACAACGTTCCAGGGACAATGAACCAATCAGCATTTCGGCGTCTTCTCGACAGTGCTTCTTTTGTGGCCTTGGCCGATGCGTGGCTCAGACAGGCCCGCCTCAGGTTTGTCCCAGTAAGCACACCGAAATGACTCAAAGAGAAGTATTCCCTGGATCATGGACGAATGGATGGGATAACAGGAATTAGCCAACTTGATTGGATTATGATGTTCAAGCGGAACATAAGGCAGAGGGGAACGTATAAACTGCACCAACTGAATGAGCTTAAGGGATGCATGGGAGGGGGGGGTAGAACAGTAAACTCTGTCGAGTGATCACCCTCTGCAACCTTATAAGTAGTATTGTGTCCGAAACGTAATCAGCGTCGGCAAAACGTATTTGAATGATTACGTTCACAAAGGCAGTGAAAAAAATTCGAACTTTACGTTCTAACTAGAAGTTATTCTAGAACTTCCCACTTAGCAAACAAATCTGACGAATGCATTGGGACTGGTCTACATTGAGGCCGTTGCAATACATTCAGCGGTCCCCCGACTGCTGCATTGTGGCATGCGAACACTAGACGTTCTAACAAGCTAATTCAAATAAGCAAGCTGGGACTGGCCATCCGATCGATTAAGATCATTCGAGATCAATTAGGCATCAATCCACGTGCCACGAAGAGGACCGCACCTAGCTGAATATCAAGAGGCTACTGTAACAGAACCGTTTTTCCAAGCCATGCCATCTGGGACGAAATGAAACCGATCAGATGGACACATGAAGGGAATCTGGCTAATAATGGTGAACGAAAAGTTGCAGCGGAACACACACGAAACGAGACAAGGTCATCATTTTTCAATGCCGTCACATACTTCAGACCAAATCGCCACCGGCATTTATCTGATTTTTTGGGCAGCTGGTGCCAAATCACTGTGAATAATGAAAGAATGAAATGTGATTGACTGGACAACTTTAACGACCACTCCCAAAGAGGTGGACTTGCTTGAGAATGAGGGTAGAAAGTGGATCCTGTCTGTATTGTATGAGCCAAGAGGGAATACTATGAATAAAAAGTTACAATTTGGAAACCACGGTTATAACTGTAAAGATTTAAGAAAGCTTGTCTGTTTTGTTGATGGAAGAAGATATTGCAATGGACGTCTGTGGATATTGATTAGGTACAAATAGGCTGAATTGTCATGGGACCACAGTGTCCACACAGAAGAGCAACTAGGAAATTTGTTTGTTCCGGAACACCTACCTTGTTTCATCTTCGGGTTCCACGGCTGGGAATGTGTTGTAGTCAATTACGGGCACCGTCTCCGTGCAAATTCGCAACTGGCGCTTCTTATCGAAAAACAGACGCAAACTGGGTAGGGTACATCCGTTTGTTATACACACCACATCGATTTCGATCCATTCGAAATAAAATTTGTGCCGTTTTATTAACGTTCCGTTATCGATTCCTCCAATGATGAGCTTGTTTTGTGCATCGGCAGTAAACTCTATCAGATGTTTGTAGATCCATGCCGAGTTGTTGAGTGTTGTCTGCGGTCAATAATAGATGAACAAAAAGGGTAACCGTGTGAGTGCTAATCAAATCTAGCAGGTGGTAGATTTGAGCCTCACAAAGTTTTCATCACAAAATGGATTCCCGAGTGAAATTTAAAAGTTCCTGAAAACCTAACTGGAAGCTCTTCCAAAGGAACACATTTGCTTATAAAGTCTTTCCATCAAAGGCCAAAAACATTGATGTTCTTTGTTGACCACGACCCCTTTACTGGAACGAGGTCGCTTATGTGAAAATCGATGTAATCCGCATGAGATCTGAATCAAAATCAATACACGGGTCCTATAGTTACTAAAAAAATCGTTCAGCTGTAGCACCCTTTCGGTGCCTAACTGCCATGCCATCCGAAGGTTGCACGAGGGCTGGGATACTGCCAGGTTGTCCAAGCCTAGACAGGGGAAGTCGAGAGGCAGAGGTCAGGTTCGAACCACGGATCACCTTCCGATCAGTAAATTCGCGCTCTAACCCGAATAATAATTAGTAATTCTTGGGGGTGTGTTAATGAGTAATTCGGTTTGTTCTCCGTGGATTCGAATTAGGTCGTGGTCTGATTATATTGCATCTGATTGGCCCCTTTTCAGGTACATCTATTTCGGTAGTAGTTCTGTTTCTTGGCTCATCTTGTCATCGTTGTGTGCTGCTCTCCTGTCTGGAGTATGTATAAACTAAAACACAAAACACGCGTAACTGGTTGGTCGCGTGATAGATAGATAATGCAAGTTGGTTTATGGAAGATATATGGATCTAACTATTCGTGTCTCATTACCAAGGCAGACCCCGAGCCCGTGGGAATCGTCGTTCTGAAAAGCACAGGACCGGATGTTACAATCGTATTGCCACTGCTTCGATCGTGGTCAAGCAAGGCCGATACTGAAAGTATACTACGTGCTCAGTGGATTGGGTGAGACGGCTCGTTTCGAATGATCACGTGAATGGTGTCAATTGTATGCGGCCTGATCAAGTTTCCGGCCAAACTACTGGTTTCGTTCAAGAAAGAGATATGCTTGCGTACTGTCTTAGAAATCGCCGCCTCGCGCGCCATACCTATTCCGCTGAACAAAAGCAAGATGAGGAATGCACAACCATTTTCTAAATATTTTCGTGGCTTGTTTTTCTTCAAACTGAGCAACCAGTGTCTTTGAAGTTTACACGTCTGTGATGATTTCCGCTTCTGATTTCTTTGAAGTCGAATTTATAATTTTGCGATTACGTAACGTGCATCTCGATGGGTCAGTACGTGTTCGGATTAGACCCTATCGGACGCACTTGACTTACCCTTCTCTTTCATCAGACGTGTCTTACCCAACCTATTTTTGAACTTGTGGCAGCTTTCCGCTTTTCGAGTGACGATTCAGCTGCCAACGAATTGCACACAGTGTAATCGATCGATACTCGAAAAGACTTTCATTAGTTACCTTCCGTCAAGTTTCACCAGGCGGCAGAATGATATCACTCAACCCTGCCTCTTCGCTTTCATTAGTTAACTTCCGTCAATTTTCATCAGGCGTCAGAATGATATCACTCAACCCTGCCTCTTCCAATCCAAGGCGGTCGATACAGAATTTTAAATGTCCAGCTACAAGGCTTGGGTTCTCCGAATTTTCATTTCCAATGTTCGTTTGGATTGTTTTCGATCTTGTTTAGTTTGATACTTTCATAGTGTACAGCCAGCTTGACTTGCATTCGTTTAGACGTAATACAATGTTCGGAATGTGTAATCTCACTTTTGAACAGAACGCATTGCTAACATATCGCTAATTAGTCAATTTTTATTAGTACTAATATGTTATAAGTAGTAACTTTAGAATTCGTCGTTAGAAAATTTCTGTGAAACGAATTTTGTTGCTTCTCGCATGCTGTTTGAACGGTACTCGACAAATCTGTACGGAGAAAACTTTGAAGTCTATGCCAGATGAATAACGAATCTAGCACACTCAGTGGTTTTCCAAGGTTGTTGATTAACCGATTCCGATGAAACCGTGATCTGTTAGGCCTGACGGGTGTGAAACTCACGATTTCGGGTTTCTCGGTTTGTAGCGACAAGCTGTCATTGCCGGCCACATTTCCTGGTTGTTCCTTGTTTTGTTCGGCCCCATTCTGCCCAAAGAAATCGGAAAAACGTCATTCAGTATCCAGTTAACGAAGCACCATAAGTTTCCCTGTGGGAAACAGTCACGTGATAAAGCAAAGGGTTTAAATAAGGGTAACATGGTTGCTCAACGAAAAGTAGGTCGTCAGGCTTATAGCGTCGCGAACGCCCATACAGTATTGTTCCTATAATGGTCGCCATACAGAACAGCAGGTCATTTGAGGGTTTTCAACGGTCTACAGAGTGTGCTGAAGCAACGCGGTTCAGCGATGGATACGATAAGATGGACTGACCTTGGAGAGAGGGATGAAACACGGGAGTGTTACTGGGACACACGTGATAATCGTGTAGATGTGTGGATGAATGATTCACACGTAGCTGTGGCGAAAGTCACATGAACGGAACCGATTGGCGTCTCAATGTTAGAAACAAGGACCACTTCCACCGTTGGGTGCAGAACGGGATAACAACCCAAAGCTCAGGACCGTTACCTGATTGGAAGCTGCCCCACTTGGAAGACAACTTTCGGTCACAGGTCATTAAGGCAGTTTGACCTCATCGTTCATCAACCTTTTCAGTCTTCAGCGTTCCAGTGTGCTCGGAGTCGCCAAGATCGTTGCGATCAATCGATTCAAGTCCTCATTGTGCACAAAACAGATATTTGGTATAGCATTCAGGCTACCAAATGTGTCCTTTCTAGTAGGGACTTTGTACTGTAAGTGGAATGAATCTATGCTAAAAAAAACGAAAAGCACCATACATGTTTCGTCCTCATTCGGAATCATCGCGAAACTCAGAGAGTTCCGAATGCGCGACCTTCCAGTCAGCAGAACGCATCTCGCGATTCTCTTTGGAGCTTCAAACCCGAGTCCTCCAAGACACGTAGGTGATCAGTTAACCTTTCGACGGTCCTATCCAAGCACTGGTCAGCCATCGGTGACAGAAGGCCTAAAGTACTCAACTTCTAGCCGGAAGATAGCGGGTTGGAACCTCGGTGTACTCATTTGAAGCCATATATACATTGTTTTAATGTCTGAAAGAACCCAACCGCTCGGCGTGTGATGTGAATATCGAAATTAGTTTTCAAACGAATGTGTTGTAATTTCACTCTGGGTGAACTCACAGACTGATCGTTCTCGCTTTCCCCTTCAGTCTTTTCTGCGGCCCCACTTGTGTCTTCAACCTGGCAAACAGATCGGAGTTTCATAGTGGAAGTTTTGAGTGGTTAAAAGCGTATCACTTGAGGTAAAATCATCATAGTATGTTAGTGTACACTATCATACATAGCCCAAGTCACTACATGGAAACAGTTTAGTGTGTTCAAGGACACTTCAGATAAAGAAACGGGATCGTGTCAACCATCGTATCTGGCATTCGCACTTCATTAAAGTTGTTTTCATCCTCAGTTGATGTGACACACTACTCACAAGGTTGCTGAAGACATTTCGAAAGCCGGCTCCGCTCTTCTGGGGCCTCATTAGGTAGGCGTGGTCCTCGAAATTCCGTATCGTTCCAAGTATCGTACCAACTGAAATATGAGGCGAACTTTGTGCCATATATTTACTTGAAGGAGAACGTTACAAACAAAAGATTCATCTGGGATTCAGGTAAAACATCCGCGAGAACCATATTGGTATGCGAGTGTATTTTGCTAATTTCGTGCCATTTTGGTTCAAATTGAACATAAAGTCGACAGACGCTCACGGACTGCACCGACCTGATGCGACTCAAGTAGAGCAGAAGCGGCAGTGGGCTAGAGAAAAGTTTTCAGCGACGTTGTTAGTAGTGTGTTATGTCTATAAAACGTATTGTGACACTGGCATATTCCTACAAATGTGCAGCAGTTTCATTTGAGGAGGGGCAACACACTGAATGTCCGTCCGCTTCTAGAGGCTCATTAAATGTGCACGGTCTTCCTACATGTGAGTAGTAAGTTCGAATCTGACCAGCGCTAATCTTGTTTGGGAGGTCGTAACTCAGAACAAGTCTTACATTTTGGATTCAAGGATCAGGCATTCTATACAGCATTTACCGAGAATTGAGCCAATCAGACAATACTCGGAACATTATGTTAGATTCTCCTAAAAAAACCCGTTACGAGTAGCTTGATCTGGAGATGAAATATCAAGCAAAGACGCGGTGATTTGTTTGGGGAATTACATTCAGCCGATTATGAACATCATAGACGGTAGACTCGGCTGGATTCAGTTGAGTCTCCCGTCAAAACCGAGGCGGTTTGCAGACGAGTGTATTTCGTGGGCAGAATTCTTTATAAGCATCCTTCAAAAGGCTACGACTAAGATGGACCTTCTATCAGTTTGACGCGAGCACACCATAACACACCAGTTGACGCACACCGAAAAGTATTCCAATGATTCTGATGAACTCAGGGTTGCAAGACCACGTTCCAGAAGATAGTCAACTGAACAGAATATGGGATGCAGGGATACAGGAAAGTGCGATTGTATCGGTGAACAGATATCTGTCACTTTCCTCTGAGTTGAGTCTCCGCTATAAACTGTCACTGTTGCGTTCTCAGTCAGTCAAGAAACGCCTGGAAGCGATTACCATATCATCGATTTTGAAAATGTTGGAGGTGCTTGAGAACGGTTTGTATTAACCCATTTGCCGTGCTGTACGAATCAACTGTTTCTACGGTTTTTGGTTTTCTTTCAACACCACGATTGCTTTGGACACGCGGTTCCAAAATATCCGTCGTTATGACCAAAACCTTAACACCTGGTATTTCAGAAGATCTTAGTAAAATTATATTTCAGGTGCAAAAATGGAAAACTCACGTCATCGGCCGCCGGTTTCACAGACGTTACCTGCGACGCCGGGGGTTTTACGTTAACAGGGCTCTAAAATACAATGTATAATTTTTACGATTGGAAAACAAAGCAGTTCATTAACTTGAAGAATTTTTAACAACCGCTGAATTCAAACCGCTGCCAACTACTCCAGTCAACTCGCTATCTATTTGAAACCGTTGGTTTTCTTCAAGCGTTCGTTGAAGCTTTTTTTTTGTGTATCATCGTCGTACTGGGTTCATGTTTGTTTTAAAACAGGAGATCCCTACTCCCTACTGCGACAGCCCTGCGGTGCGTAGCTGCGATGCCATCCGAAGGAAGCACGACGACTGAGATACTATCGGTTTGCCCAAGCATGGAAAAGAACAGTCGAGAAGCCGGGGTTGGGTTCGAACAATGGACCTTCGGTCGGCAAGTTCGCGCCCTAACCACGGAGATATCTCGGCAAAAACAGGAAACCTTCACTAAAATATTCAAAGGCCACCATTTCGGCTCAATAGAGAAGCAATCCAGCTTCGAATTTGGATAGACCCAGTGGCACAATCGAGGGCAACTTTGCCAAAAACAGGAAACCAAAATCTAGTATAGTTCACACCAATCTGGTCGAAGAAATTATCACGTTACTCATGTTGTTCAGTGCGGCGCGGCATTTGGTAGATTCGATCACAAAGTTTGTTCAAATCGGTAGCAACTTCGGTTGCGAACCTGACGGTAAGGCTGCTGAATCTTACAAACAACTGCCGCGTCACTTCAAGTATCAATGGAATCCTTGGTGAGCAAACGGCAGCAGTAGCAAACATTGTAATACACTATGGGGAACCCGTCTGTAACGGACGGTGCTCACGACATCAACTGTGGTGACGGAGAATCTAACACCCTTTGTCCACAGAGAGAGAGACGGTCATATTCACGGCAGCGACTTCTCTCGTCCGATTCTATTAGCATGAGAAGGTATACGTGCTTTTCAAGGAAGTCGGTCGTTTTTCATCAGTTTCTCAGAAGCACACGTCAGCAATGGGAACTACCATTTCCCCAAATGCCGTAACTGTCGAATCAGAGTGTGTCCTAATGTGTTATTTGAAAGGCATCACAATAGGAGAATATCTAGGAACAGCATGTTGCAAGCTCATTGTCCGTAAGTCTATAGCTATCAGCATATACGATTTATGTGAACTGAGAGCCTTAGTGGCAATCCGAGGCACGCGAATATCGCGATTCCGCAAGTATCAACCGTGTACAGCATCTGACCGGTCAGTAACACGATAAAGTTTCCAGTATCGGATCGTTTCCCCGCGTATTTCTTCATCTTGTGAGAGAGACAAGTGCTTTTCTGGGATAAGCCCTGTAGGAACAAGACACGCAGGATGACCGCTCTCTACGCATGAGTTGTATTCAGTTCCATTCGTCGTCGTCGTCGTAAGCTACTTGACTGTTGAAAACAGTTGTGCGCTAGATCGAAATAATACCCAAATATTGATCTCTTTTCCCCGAATTGGCCAATCAAGTTGATCCTCCTTGGCCACCAATCAGCTTAACGCACCAGCGAAACTGCACCAAAGTTGATCGGTCTGCAAGGATTTACTAAAACCGTGAACGATATCGGTCAGAGGAAAATTCCCCTAAGCTTATCATATACCAGTCATGTTCCAAACGTATCTACTTGATACTTTTGTGTGGTTTAGAGTGAGAAAATTACGGGAGCGAGTTTGTATGTTGGACCTGATTTCCGGGTGACAGCAAGTATAATCAGAGGGCTGTTGTGTCGCTTCGGTCCCGCACTCAAGAGCGAACGCAGTTGCGTCGTGTACGGTGCAGTGTCGTACTGCAACTTGGGATTGACAAATGGACCCTTGCGATACACTTGTTTACAGAACAGGATAAAGTGGGTGTTGTGTTCCGCTGCTGCGACATACATCAACAAATCGGATATTTTCAATCTCACTCATGGGATACAAACCCACCTAGTGGGTGACCTAGTTACAAAATGAATCATTTTTAAGCTAAACAGACTCACCGTTTGAGTTGCCAAGCTGTTTCCGTCTTCGTTATTAACAGCGACCGGTCCTTGACCTGCAACCTGATAGTAAATTTCAACGCGAAATCAGAGTGTTTCAAATCATTCGATGTTCCAATGTTTGACGTATTACAGTTATGTGAACGGACCATTAGTTACAGCCAAGAATTTCGTCAAAAAGTGAGTCTGGTGGGTAGATATTTAGATAAATATATGAATATTCATACTGTTGTAGTTCAGCGGTGATAGTCTTTTCGTGCTGAGATGTCATGCCACCCAAAAGAAGCACGAGGGCTGAACTACTGCAAGGTTGCCTGCGCGCAGAAAAGAGATGTCCAGATACTGAGGTCGGGTTCGAATCACGAGCCTTCCGGTCAGTAGGTTCTCCAGCTCAGCGGCTCGGACTGAGCCAGATTAATTTATTTGCGAAGAACACGCTAAGAGTAGGAGAGTGATATTAACGGCAAAAAATTAAGCCACAGACTGAAAATATGTAACGTGATGAAATCCGCAACTGGTCCAAGGCAAACGCGAACGAAAACAGATCTGTCCGATGTTTCTGAGGAACAGTATAGCTGGAAAAAGGGAAGTTGATCACTGACAGCCGTCTTGTAAGCAAATGGAAGATAAATCAATAACAGATCAATATCATGCTATCCTTTGGTCGCTTCTAGTCCACATTTAGTGTAATCACGTGAACGTTATAAGTAGTCTTAACGTTACTTAATAACTTGTAGTAGGTACCCCCCGCGATAGACTTGCCTAACTTTGGGGTTGAGCCAACCCGTCGTTGACTCAAATAGCTTGACATTATATACCAAAGTCTAATCCGAGAATTTACTCAAACGGACCTCAGACCCGGCGTTTGTAAAAACAGATCAGCAAGACATTGATTTTGGTGTCAGTTTATATGAGCCGAATGCAACCGTCGGATTTTTTTTGCACGTGTACGAATGATTTTGAATATTCAAACGGTTTATCCCATTAGCGAAATTCAGTCATTTGCAAACAAATTTGGTTTTGCAATAGACTCACCTAGAACCCAGCTAAATCCCTCGTTTGTGATGTTTCCAGGCAACTGAATGTGCTGCACCAGGCCGTCTCATGTTCCACTTGCTACGATATTCGAGACATCGCGATACATGTATGCTCGTAATGCACTAGTCATAAGGTTACTGAAGATTCTTTGGAGAATTTTCAGCAACCTTATGAGTAGTGCATTACGAGTTCATCCCATTCTTTGATGCTGGAAAGACGCGCAAACTAACTGGATCTGGCGTTTCTAGGCAGCGTCAATCCAAAAGAGTCTCTGTTCTAGTCAAAGATATTAAGGAAACGCAGTTTCGGGGGACCCAGTGCTAATGGTAATGAGCTCCGCACCGAGCTGGCTGCGCGTAATCTCAACACCGAAGGACTGAAAGTCGATTTGGTTTCTTGTCTCCAAGTGGCCTTGGATGAAGAAAGACTGCTGAAGACACCAAAGCGAAAGGAAGACCAGATAAGGCAACAACAAGGCAAACGAAGGACGAATCCGATGATCTGTCTCAGAAAGAGCGCCGACGGTTGCAGCAACTCGATCGTCTGAACCACAAACCGACTATCATTATCCCTCCCAACAGGAGTGTCGGGAGATGTCGCTTTTATTGTCATCGAGTTTTATTCTTTTTTTCTAGTTGACCACCGCACGGAAAAACAGAAATTTGAGTTCTCCTTGAGCAACCCCATGAGACGCATCAACCTTCATGAGTCTCAAGGTCATTAGGAATGCGTCTAAAAAGGACCATAAATCTGAACAAGAGGGAAATTTAAAAAATGGCATCAATGCCGGATAGGAGAAAGAATCTGACGTGATGTGGAGCCATAATGAAGATCTTGGAATACAACCCCGATATATTCGACAGTGGGGGCAGAGTTAGTTGATGGCCGTCACTTTTTGGCTGTGAGAATATATTCCACAGCTTCAATTCGGGCATAATTGCACGAATCTGAGAAGTGAGTGAGTGACTTGCTATTTGTAACCAAAGAACAACACATGTGCGGTATCTGGGCATAGGAACTTGTGACGATCGCTCTACCTGAGTCTGATGGGTGCGTCAGGACGTTAGGGCTCAAGACTCCCGATGGTTCATTTAGCACAGACATGTGGAATGCATGCATGCCGTAGGTGGACCGTAGGCGCTCGATCATCGTATAGGACATGAAAGACCGTGAGTGGTGACTGTGGCTACAGTCAGTTGCATCATTTTTGCCTCTTATTGTTGTTGGTGGCCGGTACTGAGTGGGGGTAGCCTTAGTAAAGCCATGCTGGCTTTGGAGAGACGGTGTACCTCGTTTCTCCCGGTCAACCCCTTCGTTTGCTTGAACCAGCTGTTTTCTACGTCTACCTCGTGAATTCGACGACATTCACCCACAATCCCCCAAAACACAATTCTGATCCTTAACACATCGAACTAATTCTGACGAACATTTCCCGCGCGCTTTTTGACCACTTGCGTTACCACGTCCTGCTGTACGCGCACGTTTGTCGGTTGCCGTTCTTGCTGAGCTTTCTTTGGACTTGCACCAATCTGTGCAACATATAGACGGGAATTCCCGTAATTTGAGGTTTGAGTCCTTTTCATAAACACATTTTGTACGTGTAGTACCGCACGTTGTTGATAAATCTCAAGACTTCGTAATTATTAACTTTTGATTTCGCGCTTCGCTCATTTGGGCTTCACGGAATACTTCACGTATTCTACAACCATTTGGAAAACAGCTGCCGCATTTTGTTAACAAAACCAACTCGCTCAAGGTTATCGATGAGAGAATGTCTCCGGACATGCCATTGTTGTTCCCGAGTGTGACGCCGGGGGAGCACATTGATCAACTGCACCACCTCGATGTTCAAGTTGAGGTGTATGTGTGTATGTCAGCTGGACGCCTTGGAACCCTTTTTTGTGCGGAGAAGGTGCAGATAAAAATGACGGAGGTGTGATGGGGTCCCCATTGAGCATATTTGGAGCAGAAGAGCCGTAACCAGGTCAAAAAAGGAGGTTTTCAGCGGAGATTTCAACCTATACCTAGAACTTATCTTTGCTGAAAAGCCGAGCAGAAATGAACAGCTGTTTCAGCTGAAATGGGAATCCCACGAAATGCCACGGAAATTAGAAATCGCGATCTTTTGGTTATCACTTTGAACACTCAGCCGATTGGCTATGAGCGGCTGACCAGCAACCTGATTATTGCTCACTCAGACAGGATATAACGCCACTCAAAGAGCCAGTCAACAAGTGTGACTACGTGATGTGGATCTCGTGAGCAAGGGATCAGTGACGCTACAAAATGTCTAGGTGCGAGTGGGTCACATTGCTGATTAGCCACTCGTGGCCGGACGGTTAAGTGTAATGCACTACTCATAAGGTTGCTGAAAATTCTTCGACAGCCCACGACCGGTTTCACCTTTCTTGGGGCTCATCAGGTAGTCCCCGAGTTTCCGTCAACCTCATGTTCTACTTAAACTCAAATTGCACGAAATTAGCGAAATACACTCATTTGCAAACAAATTTGGTTTTGCGAGAGACTCAACGGCTGAATCTCTCGCTTGTGATGTGTTTAGTCTACTGGGTTGCATACTCCTTATTTCATCCGATGCTGATAATTCTCGATCAGGATGAAACAGCCGAGTAGTGCCTGTTGGTGGTAAACCACCATCACCACCACCACCGAACAACTCCATTCTCTTCTGCCCAGACGGAGGACTGGTCAACAGGTCACTCTGAGCTCACGGGCTCCAGCTGGTTGAACTGCACATAGCATCGGACATATTCATATATGACAATGAATTTCTGCGCGCTACTCCCTTTCACCATGTTTTTTCGTGCTTTTCAACCCCACTGTCATGGAATGCGCTGAAAATGTCTACCCGGGTGCATCTTGGCTTGTCTGGCCCCTCTTCAGCTTCCATAATTTGGACACATGAAAGTACTCACCTGTTGAGCTGGAGTGCTCACTGGTGCCTTTTCTTCAGCAGCGGACTGTTCAAGTGAATCGACCTGAAACATACAATAAGGAATATATATATATGTATATGGTTAATCGATATACGTTTTAGTGCGGAATAAGTTACGGATGATTAAGTAATCCTCAAAATTCGGTTTATTCCCATCCTTTGTTCCTATTATTTCCTTCGTATAAAACAAGCAGTAACCAGGATAAAAAAAACTACACAATTTAGCTACGCGAATGTTGTTTGGAAATTCCATCCATACAGCCACTCTGTTTTGTGCAAGCAAAAGCCGACAAGCGTTAAACTGGGATTTCCCTTTTACTAAACCACGAGGCTGTGTGTATTTCCCGTCAGACCGGGATTTCCAGTTCGGAGATTAAGCAAGCTTGGGTGGGGGAGGAACACCGGTACTTGTGCTATATTCTGGCCTTGCCCCCCCCCCACGACTGTCACAAAAATTGAATATAACGGGATTTTATCAAGACTGTTGCGGTGAGTAAATGTCAGTTGTTTCTAGGGCTACACTCAACAGTAAGACTATCAATACTTACTGAGACATGTTCATTCAAACTCTACGGAAATATGACGCCATGACAGTATAGGTGAATCGTGCCCTCCGATTTTCAGGACCGTATCAAATTTTATGTGGAAGGCGGATTCAGCGGAGGAGAATTATTTCGAAAAGTAACCTGCCTTATCTCCACTGGTGATATGCCTGATGCCAAAATATTGCCATTCCCAAGTTCCTGATAAAAAACGGGAATCCAGAACAGCTTATAAAGAAAAACTATAACACCCTTTCGGTGCCTAGCTGCCATGCCACCCGGCGGAAACAAGAGGGCTGGGATACCGCCAGGTTGCCCAAGCCTAGACAGGAGAAGTCGAGAGGCAGAGGTCGGGTTCGAACCACGGACCTTCCGATCAGTAAATTCGCGCTCTAACCACTTGAGCCATCTCGCCCCAGAAAAGTTTATAGAGAAACAGTTTATACCAAAAGCCAAATTATACGACTCCAGAAGTCCGCCTCCCTTTTGGAGGTAACATTGTTCCAGAAATGCTGATCCGTTAGCCCTGAGACCGCCGCCTAACACTGGCCTACAATTCTGTATCAGCCTCAGAAGAGATTGTCGGTGTGTGATGCATAAACCACTTGCCAGTTGATGGATCAGGAAACGATGTGAAAGAATTCGTGCGCGCAAACCAAGCTGCTTGAAAATGGGAAGGGCAAGACACGTGACCAGTGTGATTGCATCTCAGCTGATCGATACCAAACACCAGATCGATCTGGAAATCGCAAGGCACGTGACCAGTGTGATTGCATCTCAGCTGATCGATGCCAAACACCAGGTCGATCCGATGCCAACAAATCATTCTAAGCTAGTAAAGGCCTTATGCCTAACATGCTCTACCACTCACGGACTACTTCACTAAGAGGTTTTTTTATTTTCCGCAGTCTAAAGCGTCCTTCACATGTAAGGGAAATGAACCAGACTGTTGATCGCTTCGCTCTTGAGGTGCATTTCACCATCAGCCCACTCCGAATAGGTTTACTCGAATGGGTTTTTGGCCATCATTTGACGACTCGTCTGAAAAATCAATCCCATATTTTGCAAGAATTCTGCTTTGATTAACTGAAGCAAAAAAAAACTAAAAAGTTAAAATTGTGAGACAGAAATGTAGGACGAATCGGCCCCGGAACAATTTGGAATGTGAGTTATCATCCTTGGAATGAGTGTGTGATGACACTTCGCTTGCAGTAGTCCACTAACGTTTCGGAGCAGTTTTGATGGGGATCGGACCACCAGCTGAAAAGTCCAACACATCCATTGAAAAGAAACAGAACTCAGCTGTCTGTTGTGTGAGACGTGTGAGTCGTCGCCCGGTCTTCTCGTGGTACTAACTGAGAGTAATATCATATACCTCCAAGAGGAGCGAGATGGTTTAGTGAGTGGAGCGCGAATTTACTGACCGGAAGGTCCGTGGTTCGAACCCGACCCGCTCTGCCTCTCGACTCCTCCTGTCTAGGCTTGGGCAACCTGGCGGTATCCCAGCCCTCTTGTTTCCGCCAAATGGCATGGCAGCTAGGCACCGAAAGGGTGTTATAGATATACTTCAATGGTTAAATGCCCTCGTCAGCGACCCAGGTAATCAGTAGCCTAGCTAATTTTCTACCTGTAGTGTGAGGGGATTTGGCAACTTTCAAATGAAACCTTTTTCCTGTCGGTGAAGCCAATCTTTGCTGAAGAGTCGAGAATCATTGTACATTCTTATTGGAACTCATAAGCAGTGAGCAACTTACGAAACTTCAGGGGTCTCGAAACCGTGATCTGCCGGTTTGAACATCTAACTGTTTGGCCACGAATGACCGATCAGTAATGTGATTAGCTCCCAGTTAGGCAAAACACGGCGACACTTATCTTGCCTAAGTGCGAGCCCAAGCCTGTGGCCGAACGATCAACCACTAGAGTTTACCGAGGTGCGCATTGCTGAGGATTTAATGAGGGTATTCGTGAAGCCCTGTGGGAAAGCTAGCGTTTTACTGCTGCGCGCCTGCTTTGGAAGGAAGACACTTTTTTGGAGGACTAGATGTAAGGCGTTTTCCTCTCAACCAAGACTCGATTATTTGTCAATATCTCCTCTGCCGTTTGAAGCACAGTCATCGACCGTTGGTTGCTTAGTAGTATGGATCGATTCTTCGATAGAAGTTGGTGAATTGAGCTCGCAGTCCAGTCGGTATTTAAAAGACACCCTGATTAAACGGCCACACATGTGTAACGCCGAGCTATGTGTCGACCTCTCCCCCACCCCGGCAAGTTTACGTCGTCAGCATGTTAGATTCATCCGGTCAACAGAAAATAAACCTCACCAAATGAACGAACGGTAGATGAATCCTCTGATGCAACCAGATGCGCGATAAGACACCATTCAAGTTGCAACTGGGTCAAGTACCGGGTGAAACGGGTAGTCGGCTTCGAAAAGTTTTCAGCAACCCTGTGAACAGTTTCCTTCATGTGAATTTGAGTTTAAGAAAGTTAGCCTATCCAATGAGACAGGTTGTTTTGCAGTAATTTGGTTAATTCTTCCTGGAAGGAAGGATCGATCAAGGGAACAGTATGTACAGGTGAGAGGTGCACTCGTGTAGCGGTCGGTCTAACGGTTATTATGTGTATCCGTTTGCATAAATGGTGTCAGAATGTTACTACGCCTTTGGGGAAGGGAACAGGGGAACCTGCCTTGAAATGGATGGAAAACGTGGTGTGGGTACACGCTGAATCATCACCATTCCGGATAGTACGCTAGTTACTGGCCGGAGATTAGAAAAGCGTAACAGGCTTTCGACAAACCGGCGTGGTGTAGTGGTCCTCTGGTGAGTTGGGTAATGTTTAAGTAACAGACTGGGCTAAACGGTAAAATCGGCGGCACCATTATGTCCAATACTATAACGACCACCTGTATACACGACTGAACGTCTTCAGGGTAAAATCAGTGTATAGCGAAATCTGAAGACATGGTGTTTTTTCATATTACCAAACTCAAGGTGTCCGTCTCTTAGGTATACGGTGAGGAGGATTGACGATAGGCTACTGTTTAGAGCATGAAGATGCACTAATCAACCTACAATGTGTTTGCACCTCTTACGGAAGGTGACCTTATGGACGTTTCGCAACCCCCCTATCCCGCTTCACTTTATCATCCGAAGGTGGTCAAGCAACAAACCTAAAAACTTGTTTTTTTCGCTTGATAGCCCGCCCACTGTATCAACTTTTCAAAAATACATTCTTAAAGCAACCCAAATGTTTCAGAGTAGATTTTAAGGTGAAATAGCAACTTACCAGCTTGTGTTTCCCGCATGACATAAGTAACAGCGGTATGAACCAAAACATCGACCAAATTGGTCTTACGAACATTGCTCAAGAAGGACTCAGCAATAAGCTGGTCCAAAAGAAACAAAGTTGGCGGTATGAACCAAAACATCGACCAAACTGGTCTTACGAACATTGCTCAAGAAGGACTCAGCAATAAGCTGGTCCAAAAGAAACAAAGTTTTATAAGGTGAGGGATAATTAGTTTGCCAATTAGTTAATGAGACCGTTTCACTACCCCCCTCCCTTCAGGGTCTGCTGACAACCTTCAAGGTCGAAGGTTTTATCAGCTCCGTGTTTCCTAACCAGTCGAGTACGTTTTTACTAGGTGTGTTCAACGCTGCTGCTAATTGGAACACATCTTGTCTAGCACACCATTTGATCATTAGCACAGTTGGATTGAACGGATGTTTTTTTAGATTTGGTTTATTGGGGTTCACATTTTTTGTCCGTGAGGATTCAATCAATACACTCATTCATTTCATTGGATGAGATGTGGCGAACTTGAATTGGTTTCGATCGATGGGTATATTCTACATTTAACAGCCATGACTATATCTAATAGTCTGGTTTATCGTCAGTCGGTTCACCCTGGACATCCATGAAGATTCAGTTCGTATTTGTAGAACCACCGATTCTTCCGGGCAGTGACTTCATTTCGGAGGGTTGTATTCGTTCGAAATTTTACCCTCTTCTTGTTCCGTTTTGGCAAGGTGCGACTGAGCTGTGTGGCAAATGTCCGCTAGGTTAAAGTATGTTCACCAACGCAGATAGCGTAGAGATAACTGACATGCCTCGCATGTCACATAAACGAACTTCAAAACGCCGTGTAACTGTTGGTTTGCACTGATGACGAGCTTTAGGAATGTAGGAAGAACCAAATCTGTGTCGAGACTGGAAGACTAACAGGAAAGGCCTAGAAAACACCCAAAATTCCCTTTTTTAAGTTTACCGCCGTAAAGTGAAGTGGAGTCGGTGGCTCGGTGGCATAAAAAAGCAGTGATAAAAAGGTTGTCTTCTCAGTTCAACGAGTTCGTGGAGCACAAACGATGCAGGAAATATTCCCCGTTTCGCTATTACTTAAGTGGACGAGGTGCAAGATGTATCCAGTCCCTCACGAGCAAACTTTTGTCCAAAGATTTGGGTTTATAAGACCTAATACACTACTCATAAGGTTGCTGAAAACTCTTTGACAACCCGCGACCGGTTCCGCTGTTCCTGGAACTCACTAGGTAGGCGAATTCCAGAGTTTCCCCTCGAAACTTGTATCCACATGAGCCACAAAACGTTTCCTCCACCGGAAAATCAAACAGCTGGCAGATTCACCCGTCACTTTAAAGCCTCACTGGTGGTAGACGTGCTCCGTTATCGCACCAACTGTTAGGGCAGTACATGGAATAAAATCCCACTCTGAGTAGATTTTGTACCGACAGGCTCTTCGAGTGATGACTTCTCAGGGAACAACAATAACGACCGTCTAGGTGACCAGATGATGAGGTCTTTGTGAGTGAAGGATGAAAAGCGATACATCCCGTCTGAATGCGAGCTAATTACAGTTCCGTTTCCTTGCTGGTGGCCCGACGGTTAGGTGTTCAGCCAGAAGGTCGTGGTTTCGAGACTCCCCGCTGGAGTTTCGTGAGACACACACTGCTGGTGAGTTCGAATACGGGTGAAACATCTGTACAGTGCTTCTCGGCTATTCAGCATGGACTGACAGGACGGAATAGCATTTGGCTACATTTGGACCAAACCATCATTATTCTCCACAATGCTGTCCTAGTGTCGGTTTTTTCTGATAATGTGGTAAGCTACGTTTTATTTTGAAGATTTTCGGTATACTTTTGCATTTCCGCAAGAAAAGTTGCGAGTGGACGGAACAAGGAATCGCATGGTGGCCTGGCTCGAGGCGGTTTATTGAGACCTATTCTGGCCCGGGTTGATGTGCCCAAGGTTACAACCTAGAAGATGTGTGTCGGTGTGTGTAGCAATAGGACTCGTCTGACTTTCCAACCGTGATCTTTACCGTGAAGTGGTTACATCGAAACTCGAATGGATTAACACCAAACATGTGAAAATAGAAAAGTTCAATCACATAACCATATTAGATCTCACGCCGCTGAAGAAAACTTGTTCGATCAAAGGTGGAACTTTCACTGATAGAAAGAGATTTCCTTTCGAAAGAAATAATGGAATGACACCAGGTTGTTAGCTCAATATTGATCAACTTGCAGATAGGTGGTTGTTTTACTGGATAGTAAAGAAAATTCTTCCCATACAAGTACATATCGAGCCAAAAACTCAAACAGTGAAAAACGCATGAAAATTGTATCCGATCTCCAAGCTACATACAAGCTACAACAAGCAAAAATGCCACGTAAAATAGGTAGCTAAACAGACAAGTTTTGCTTCAGATACCCCCAAGAAAACCATCTTCATGTGGACACAATCGGCAGATAGCCTACCATGGGAGTCCGATGTGGTCTCAGAAACATCCACTTTTATTCGACGGTAAGGAAGGGGATTTCCCGACATTCACGATTTGTCTGTGTCCCCGCAAACAAAATTAAGATCCCGGAAGTACCTTTGAAAACTCGACTCAAGCAACCGAAGGGGGTTCTATGAAGATGGAACTACTTCCACAAAGAGTGAGCGACTAGTAGTTTATGCCCTAGGACCAGCAATGCGGCGTGTAAATCGAAACCTTGACTTGAGGTTTGCCACTTGCCGATTAAGTTGGTCTAAATGAGAGATTCCGCTGAGTCTGTCGCATATAATGTTTTTCTTCAACTGATTGCGCCCACCTCGTGTTTCAGTTGGTACGGCATCCGAGAAGTCGCAATGTATTTTCTTTTGTTAAAACGTACTACTTGCTTGGTCGCTGAAAGCTGTTGGAGAGCACATGACCAAGTTTGACCTTTTTGGGAGACCACCAGATATTTCCTGGCTTGTCTTTCTCAAGTTGCGTCCAATGTGGTATTGAAGTGAAGATTAGGGCTGACTGGAACTCCTGGAAGGGGGGCTATCTGATGGGTCTGGAGAAGGCTCAAACCGACATTGGCTCGACTAAGAGCTTTTGGGACACTTATGAGTAGTACGTTCCGGTCAGAAAGTAGTTAGGGTTTACGAGAACCTCGCCTAGCTAAACTGCCATCTCGTACAGACAGTCCAAAGCACCCTTCTGCATCCTTCCCATTCAACACCTCATTACTTCAGAAAATTAGATAAAAAACCGGGAGATTGTTTTGTGCAAACTAGAGGTTGACCACAGTTATGTGATCCACCACGTTTTCGATTACAGGCCGTAGATCATTCTCTTCAGAAATGGACGGTGTATGACTAGAACACAGAAATCGTTATACATTGCCGTCCCTTAAAAAAACAAAACATTCACAATTATTACACGTGTTCCGTATTAAAATGTCACAAAATCCGTGGGTAGGCTTTGAGCCAAATTGCTGTGTCACGTGTGAAGGACAAGATTTTTACACATATCCCCTGAGAACTGCAGTATTTTTCGGCATTACCGTTGCCATACCGTATGCCTTGAAGGCGAAAGTACTGTCAGTTGACCTCATGTCTGACACATGAGAGATCTACCGGTCTCATGCTACACGAGAAGCGCCTTCCCAGGTCGGTCAGATATGACTGCAGTTGATCACCATCCTGTCTCATAGATGTTGCCCATCTCTTGTGGCACATGGTGATTGGTCTCTTCGGTGAGCTAATCAGGTTAGCTGGAAATGAAATTTGACCCCCGGTTAGCAGCATGCCCAAATCACCTCGTTTGGTGATGAAATTCTACAACAGAAATGACTACTAGGCTGAATTTTGACCGCAGTCGATTAACTGCTTGTCTACCTTGACACTCATTTGCAAATCAATTTGGTTTTCACGAGAGACTCTCGTTTATGATATTCTCCAACTGAATGTGCTGCACGCAGGCCGCCTCATGTTTCAGTTGGTACGATATTCGAGAGATCGCAGTATATTGTCATAAAGGAAACTACTCACAAGGTTGCTGAAAACTCTCCTGCAGCTCATGGCTGGTTTCGCCCTTCCTGGGGCTCATCAGGTAGGCGCTGCCTTATGTTCTATTTGAACCCAAATTGGACTGATTTCGACGGAAACTCGGGGACTACGCCGACCTGATGAGCCCCAAGAAGGGCAAAACCAGTCGTGGGTTGTCAAAGAGTTTTCAGCAACCTTGTGAGTAGTTTCCTTTATGCTTGTGTTCCAGCTAATAGCCACACAGGCCTCGCCTTTCAGAAGATTGGAGAATGGGATGCGAACGAATTGAACTCGCCCAGAAACTGGCTTCTCTCCAAGTGACCATTTTATTGAAAGAATCGCTCTACTGAGTTAAAGACATTTTGCAATAGAATAGACAGAACACTCTTTTTCCTTGATTAACTGGCTCCAATTTTAATGAATTGAACATATTCGACTAATGAGCGCTTCAATTAGACAACGATTCGTTTGTCGAACTAATTGAGGTGGAGAATCATCCAATTGATCTAACTTGTTATCCTCAAACTCTTGGCGTGATAGAACTGTACTAAACTGTACTAGTCTAATTAAGGTGGCTAGTTGTTCTGAGTGTAGAAGAGATTTCGTCTTGTGAGGAAAAACTATCTATGCGCAGAATCCGCAAAGCTCTGCAGAGAAATGCGCATCCCCCGAAACTTCAGTAGGGAGTCTGGAATCTGCGACATCCCGACTGACCGTTTGCGACAGACTGGCAGAGTGTCTCACCTACACTACTAAATTAGTCTGGTCACAGGTTCTCCATCTTTGGGTAACAACTAGGTGTCATTACCGTAAGAGTTTATGATACGATAATCGATTTGGACTTTTTGAAATGCATTTATAAGGTCTTCTAATCATCCGATAGACGTTTTTTCAAGCAGGGCGAATTTGTTTGTGGGAAAGCACCAGGCTAACCGGCCAAATTGGTCCCGTTGTGCGTGAAAGTTTCTTCGAGGAGATTTAAACGTAGAGACAAGTAAAACCTTAAACATTTCCCCCTATATCCAGATACTTTGCGTCTGTTTATGCCATAAATTCATCAGCCTTGTTTTGATTGCTTGAACAGTCGTCCTCCTGTTCTGGCGTAATTATTCCAGTGAGTCCACACCAAAGAGGGGGAGCACTGGACTCGAGTTTCGCTCTTATTAGAGCTTATGAGCTGTGCATATCCAATGTCCGTGCCGGGGGGGGTTGAACTCCGTACATCTGACATGCGAGGCGAGCGTGTTAACACTACTCCGCCAAAGCACGTTGGACGAATCCGGGTTTTCAAGTCTGAACGGGTAAGCGTGTTCAAGCTTGAGGGATGTGCTGGAGAGTCACTGGGTCGTCGTTTCGACGATGAGTCGGGCTCACCAATGGCATTGCTCAAGCGTGAAAACCTTCGCCTGTTCAGGCGTGAAAGTTCAGATGCGTCCAACGTGCGTTGGTGGAGTAGTGGTAACACGCTCGCCTCGCATGTCAGATGTCCGGGGTTCAAATCTCGGCACCGCTTCGACATGCACCACTGATGAGCTCTAATAAGAGCGAAACTCGAGTCCAGTGCTTCCTACCTCCCCGCCCCCTCCCCGCACGTCGTTTGGTGTGGACTCACCAGGGCGGAGGGACGACTGCTCAAACGAGAGTGATGTGAATATGAACAATACATGTCTCACAAACCCCACAAGAGATATTTCAGGTATCTCTTCTTCGCTGTCAACGGTATATCACGCTCACAACATCGGCAAAACGTCAGCTCAGATAAGTTGTGATTATTAGTAGCTCTGCTGGTGCAACCTGTGTGAACAGAGGCAATCGAGTTGGGACACTTAGGAAGACGCACATCGAATCTGATGGGCTCTGGTTGCAGGTGTCCTAAGAACTTTAACAAAAACATGGTCAAGTCTGGAACATGACATGGCCTGGTGCAGCACATCCAGTTGTTTAAGAACATCATAAACGAGAGATTCAACTGGGTTCCAGGTGAGTCTCCCGCAAAACCAAATTTGCTCGCAAGTGAGTGTATTTCGCTAATAGACATGTCATTTGACAGTACCCGTTCATCGGCATCGTCAGCTGACGCCAGCCGGTCATTTTGGAAGGTCATATTCATTCAGAACCCGGTGTTTGATGTTATATCTATCTTGTCGGCGGTAAAATAAGTCTGTGGTGATTAGTGTAAGCGATGTTGTTAAACTGGCCAGAAACAAACCATTGTAGGCACCGTGTGCATTTGGTTGGTTTTGATCTACCTAATAGCCTGCAACCGTCATTCCAGGGTTTTTCGTCCAGCATTTACAAGTGTAATTGCTAGTTTTTAAGCATATTCATGCGTCGTCGCAAGGAATAAATGATCTAAACCCTTCTCCTCTGGCTGAAAAGCAACAAAGCTGATGAGGAAGCTGAAGGACAAATTAAGTTTTGTCGGCTGATCCACGGAGGGAACTGATTCTCATCTACCAACTTCTTGTGGCGGGGGGCTTTGCGCGAGGCCGCTTGGACGCAGCTATGGACAATACAGAAGGTCTAAACCACTCCTTGCCATGGTTATGCCTTCTTTAGAACGCACTACCTTTTTGGTAAATCTTCGCTTAACACCTGCCATTCTGAGAAGAGACTTTACGCTCATTCGTAACACATAAGTCTTCATCTGGTTTAAAGCAAACGATTTCACTACCCGATTTCACTGCTACCCGTCAAATTCAAGAAAGCTGACAGAAGAATCATTCAGTACACTGCATTTATCAATACGAACGAGAAATTTCGTCGATTGGTGGAGCGCCTAGCGATGTAAACCATCGAGTGTGTATTCAGTATGAGTGGCCATTAGACGTCTATGTCTAGTTTGTTCTTCTCTAAATAGGTCCACCAAGGCAAAGCTCCGTCGAGATCCTAAGAACCGACAGTCTGTCCATGACTGAACATCAGTGTGTTGGGTGGTGGGTTGGCATCACTCCGAGTCAAGGTCTTCCCCAAAAACAGTCAGTAATAGTGGGCCTTCACAGTACGGGCTTAGCTTGTAACCAGCCTGAAAGGGAACTATTCCTCCAAAAGGAACCACATACAGGAAGGAGTATCTGTCCTCTCTTCCGTGACGTACTGGGTTCTTTTGAGTCCCCCAGCTATCCTACTGACTGGGTCTGAACTAAACTGTGCTAGAAGTTCGTCTGTGACAGATTGTTCAACGGTGGCAGAGCAAGAGTCGTGGGAACCAAAGACGCATTAGTTCCAAGGCCGTCTTCTGACAAAACTAGTGTTCCCTCAGAATACAAGAGGATAGATGGTTCTATGGGTAAACACACAAAAAGGGCGAAGCCAGGGTGGAAAGCACACTACTTCATGGCCGCTGAAGGAAACGTCACTGTGCTGTACCTAAGATGTTCCTTTAACTCCCGGGTCGTTTTAATGTTACTCGCCACGTACACATACCATAAACTGGGCGCTTGCGTGTGCGTCGACCGTTCTTGATGGTCACAGACCTTCTATGGGAGATTAGAGCAAATCAGGCCTATCCCTTCCATAAACATGTGTGTGTGGTGTCTTTGGTGGGAAGGTACTTTCTAGGAACTATCAGCCTGCTGAAAGCCGCAGATCATTTTTTTCGTCGGTACTAACGATTTCGTATTAACAAGATATCAATGTGCCAACTGGACACACACTACTAACCGGAGTGTCGGTCACCAAAACTACCATTAGGCCGCTATCTGAGCGTTTCATGCACTCTTCTCCACGACAGCTCTGATCCTATCGGATTCTCGTTAAAAAGAACGGACGCAAGTCCTTTCCTTCGGCGGCTCATGTCACCGCAGTCGTTTATCATTGAATAAGTTAAACTTTTGTGGATTGTAGGCACTTGGATAAAATTCGGAATTCATATTAGTCTGTTAGGTCATTTTGGATCCTGCGGGACAAAGTAATCACAACATTCAACAAAAACTTCTGCTTCGTCCTGCTTTCACCTGTTGGACGTTAGCAATTCAACCTCCTAATGCTGAGCACCCTTCGAGGCTAACATCAAGCTCATTGCTCTGTACCTCTGGTATGGCTCACTAGGACACTGGCACCAGTAGTGTTGTCAATAAGTTAGTTCGGTAAAACATGTGACTACTCACAAGTAGTTAAGCAGTATGAACAAAGCGTTGAAAGTATAGGGAGCGGAATGCAGTCGTAGAAAGTTTGTGGAACAACGGCTAATTAATCGATTTTTCGAATATTCTCCATGTTGCTATGCTACTTAGTCAGAGAAGCTCTTCTCAGCCCTAGCAGCAGTGAATCGATTCCTACCGGGTAGTGACGTCACGATACGAACAGATGTCCACATCCGACTAGACAACAAGATTGCGAACGTTTTAGCTTATACCTATATACTCGTCCTTGTTTAAAGGATCTTTTTGAACGGAAGAACAATCTGGATAACATCAAGTTGAGTTCTCGGAAGTAATTTCCCCATGGAAGTTGATACGCTGTTCACCAGTGTATCCATCCATGAGACAGTTGTTTTTTTATATCTTCCAATATAATATGAATCTAGGACTCTTAGTTGACTCACACTAATGATTTTCAATCAAATTCGAATCATTCGACCAATTCAAACTGACCTATTCAAAGTATATGGACAATCTTGTAAACAATTCGATGACGCTGCTATGGGGAGTCCTTTAATTCCAGCATTAGCAGATATCTTTATGGAGATGAATGAACAAAGATTGTCAATGTACTTTCCAAGTCTATGTTGTAAAACCGATGGGTTGATGACATTTCCGGGGTTGCTCACCTAGAAGATTTTCAGTCTCCCTTTGATGCATTCAACTCTACTGACCGCAACATCCGTGTTACATCTGAGTGTGAATTGAATGTCTTCCTTTCCCGTATATATCTAGCTGTAAACGTAAGGACTCAGTGTATAAGGCGCGAAGTTACTAACCTGACCTTTGCATCTCGACTGCTCCTGTCTGGGCTCGGGCAGCCTGGCGTCCCGCGTACTTCCTTTGGGTGGCTTAGCAGCTAGGCACCACTAGGGTACTGCAGTACGGACGGGTTCCTGCAACGTTCTGTCTGGTGTGAGAACATTTCCAAACGGTCAGATTAACAGATATCGAGTTAAACCTCAAGAAATCATAAACTCGGCCTGGTGGGGACGTTCTTCCACAAATCGAGGAGACTATGCCCTCATCAGAACGGGTATCCAGAACACTGCGATGAGGTTCACTTTGGAATCGGAACTCAACCAACCGCGGTTCGACCACGAGGAGACAAGTAGACAGTCCTTTAATCCAAAACCAACCACTTAAGCTTTGGCTATAAATCTCTCTTATATCACCTATGAAAGCGGCTATCAGAGGGTCCACCCTGCACAACAGTGAACCTGGGCACTCTGGCACGTTTGTAGTCTACACGTGCTGCCGGAGATGCGCAGAACTTGCAGCAGAACACATTCTGAATGATGGACTCCGGACCTTATCATGGCAAACGTTGGCTTACCAACCTGATATGTGCTAGCTACTGCCCACCGGACTGACCGGGCCAAACTATTCCGAATCCTGTCACACAAGACAATTCCCAAGCGTTTAGCGATGAGCAAAGCGTTACTGATCGAATCTGACCGACTCGACAGAACTTCAGGGGCTCGCTTCAACACTGCGGTATTAAGATGAACCCCACTGATGAGATAGTACACCCGGCGAGACAATGTACGTTGTGTACACCGAAACTTGGCCCTTTCTACATCGAATCCAGATAGAAAGTTTTATTTTCTCATGACTTCTTATGACCAACGTTTGAGTAAAATTACAAATTAAGCAAGATTTCCATTGCAAAAGCTTCATCGATGTGCACACCACTTTCCAGATATTTACTCGTAACGGGTGGACAATTGGAGTAGGCTTACCGGTGGGAAAGGCGCATCACCTAACTAGGTTTTCGAATGATTCTGTTCAACGTAACTTTTACCGAGGATTCAGTTGACCGCGGTGGTTGTGTTGATGACTGACCTAATGAATGCGCATTGACACCTAAGGCCGTCCCTATAGCAGTTCGCTTGCGTGAGAATACTGGCGAAAGGACTAGCCCTTTCGCGTGCAGAGTTGTCTGTTGAGAAACACGAGCAGGGCGGTTTCAAGCTGTCGGACACGAAAGTAAAAACCCGTCCGCACAGAGAATAAAAAAAGTGGACATTCTCAGACATCGTCCCATGCGTTTAGCAGAAGCTTTCTGGATGCTTAAAAGTGATGAACAAACACTGTGAAACGGTTTGCTAGTTCTCCAATCAACTGACGCTACTCGTACACCGCCGTCGGACGTGCACATCACCGATGGTTGGTCCATCTCAGCTGATTCAGTTGGTTCATTCGGTACATCCTCGGGCCCCTAATATCACCTCGGAAGTTGGTCCCATTTGGTACTCTTAACCCTCGACCATCTAGAATCATATAAGCGTTCCACTGACGGTCAATAACGACTACCAAGAATTGCACAAAAAGTATTCAACCTCTTTCAGGATTGTGGCAATCTTTCCGTTTGATCGGTCCCTCCGACCCGCCTTCTTTTGTTTGGTGCATTTCTGAAAAGCTGGACTCTGAGCGGCAGTTATCCAACAGATTGAGGGCGGACGCTGATTTGAGTTCATCCCAGCAGTCAAGTACAGCTGTGCTGAAAAGCCGAGAATCACTTGTACAGCCGTTTCATTCTTATTGGGATGCGTGAGAAGTGAGTGAGTAGGCATGCGAGTAGTACGTCTTCTCGTAAATCTGCTTTGCGTCTCTTGAAAAGTGAGATCTGTTACGGAATTTGTGGAGTCTCTTTGTAGCACTTGCTTGAAGTTGAGTAGCAGTCAATGAATATCCGGGAAAGTTCAGGAAGACGCGTCCAAGGAGAAGGTGGATATTCAGTTTTGTAAACGAGATGCATATGAGAGTTTTTCTCCTCTGTTCAATAGTCTGTGACTGTTAAGTTGGTATTCTCAGATAGACGACTCCGCAGCGAAGGCCTTCTTCCTTTCATCCCACGAAGTCCTAGTATGGCCTTTCGCGCATGCGATCTTCCGGTCGGTGGTTAAATACTTGACTGTTTGGACCCAAACGGCCACAAACACCGTAATTAGCTCAGTCGCAGAAGCCTCATCATCAATTGGTCGCGTATTGACTGGCTCCTACAGTGATGACTTCTCCGAATGTGGTTACACTCGTCTTTTGAAGTTCAGATTAATAGACCGGTTAAATTTCGATGTGTTTAATTATCGATTTCTATTAGGGATACCAATCGTCGGTAAAGGCTCTCTCCCTTTTACTTCATGCATGAGGAAGCAGTTGGGTGTTAGCGCAACTAGACCAGTGTTTTTCGCCTTCATATCTTCTGATTTGCAAGGTTTTCTCTATGTTTTATGATGCCCAGGTCTACTCCAGCCTGACAAACATAATCTTATCGCAATTGCTACATTGAAGTTTGTCGTTGCCGTTTGTTTTCTTGACTGAGTCGAGCCTTTCTGCTGGTTTCGAAAAGACGCTTCTCAGCGTGACTACAGGCTTCAAGATGACTTGTATTCCGTGTTGTCTCAGGCATCTTGAAGTGCTTTGGAGATGGTTTTGACACACGGAAGCATCATTCTTCTCTGTTCTGATCGTGCTAACAAATTGGTGCGGCTTTGATTTCGTAAGGATCTCTGTATGAAGCTCCTCAGGTGGCCATTCTCTTGGAATATGGAAAAAAGCCGTCGTTGGAACATACAAAAAGGTTGCGCAATGCGTTCAGCAGGACTAGGTTTTTGATACTAGCATGGTAGTTTGGAGATTGCTGTCAAGTAAATAACACCGGCTACCACCGATTGTCCAACTGTACATCCTCACGGTGAACCAATCAAAACACAGTACACATGCGAACTAGTGGATGTTGAGGTCAAGTTCGATCGAAATCTGATCGACCGTGATCACGTGTCTTTTGGTCTGTTCAGCGAGCTCGGTTTGTAGCCCGAAAGCGCATCATCCTCAAACCTGGGGGGTTTAACAACTTACTTTGTTGCCTTGGCTCGGACCCTATGTCCTTTAAATGGGCCATGGCTAGGAGGAAAAATCCGATCGCAAACTTATGATTCTCTGTGGAGGAGAAACCTTCCAGCCGTCAAAGAAATTGGACTTCATAAGTACGGGTAGACAGCGATGTAGAGAGTAATAACAAAACTTGGTGTAAAAACGGGAAAAAAAAGAGAATAACGATGCCACCCGCACATATTTCCGTGTTTTGATGAATTTGAATTTCGGGGGTCGCGAAATTTCGCGGGGTCGGGAGTTCTGGTGCTAACTCGTGCATGTTGATCGGGCATCCACGCTAAGCACGGCGCCGATATGGATGGTCAGTCGGAGGGTAGGCTGTCCAGGTCGCCCAAGGAGGGGCGAACCGGCTCAGGGGGAAAACCCAGCAGGCAAAAGTCCCCGCGTGATGCAGTAGCGGGATAGCGGGCTGTGAATGACAGTGACATCTCCAGGCTCATATGCGCGTGATTTGCACCTCAATTTTTTTCCTAGAATTTAACCAGTGGATCTGTTTGATCAGTATCCGTGCACGAAAATGGACATTCAGCTAAGCACAAGTAGGTTTGGAGTCATCGAGTTATGCTCATTTTTTCGCGGAGTTCTGGGTTGTCAGCAGACAGCAAAAGTACATTCACCTTGTGGACTTTCGGAGACTATAAATATACCCATTTTCATTTACAGATCTACTGAAAGGTAGAATATCGCGAGTGAAATCTACAATATGGTGTGTAACGAAAAGTACACACGTAACAGGGGTTATAGCCCATTAGACAGTTCAACAAAAGTTTTGAACCTGTTACTCCTAGAAGGGGCGGGATGGCTCATTGGTTAGAGCGCGAATTTACAGACTGGAAGGCCCGTGGCTCGAAGCCGACCTCTACCTCTCGGGTTCTCCTGTCTAGGCTTGAACAACCTGGCAGTATCTCAGCCCTCGTGCTTTCTTCTGGTAGCATTGCAGCTGGACACAGAAAGGGTGTTACAGCTGAACGTTTTTTTTTATTATTTTCAGGGCATTGATGCTTTCTATGGTATTGAACAGAGTGAGAAAATTTTCGATGTATATACATTTAACACAAGTTTTTGGATGGATACTTGGAAAATTATAAAGACATCCTTGAGTTTGAACCAGGTCTTTGTTTCCAGTAAACCAAGTATGACTGAAATAGCCCCGCATTATTAAAAGAAGCAGTGTGAATACTGCAAATGCGTTCGTTTCTGCTTGATTTATCTTGATTCCGTGGTCCAGGAGATGCTAATTTTACTAATTACTCATACATAATTAAGCAACCGTTCAAGATACATCGTAGTGGGAGCCATGCTCACATGTGACGTGCTCACAAGATGAGCAAGGGAAAATTATTTGTACATAATAATGCCAAACTAATTTCGCCTAATGTTCCACCTTATTCACGTGTCCCAGTAGTCATCATAATCGATTTTGATCCTACCGAGTGCTGACTGGTTCCGAGATATCCTCTGGATACGTATCCCAACCAAGCTTATTGTCAGAAACTTTCATCTTCCACTACTTATGTATCAAGCTCTGTTGATTTCGCTACTGAGCACCTTGGATAGATTTAATGAACTAGACTGGTTCTTAGAGAACCAAACTCATTTGCATATCAAATCGGTTTTTGGAACCCAGCTGAATCTCTTGTTTATGATGTTCTCAACCTACTAAATGGACTGCACCGGGCCACCTCATGTTTCAGTTTGTACGATATTCGAGATACTGCGGTACACTCTAAAGGTGTACTACACTAATCATAAAGTTTCTGAAAGCTGTTCGACAGTCCACGACCGGTTTTGCCCTTCTTGGACCTCATCAGGTAGACGCAGTCCCCGAGTTTCCGTCAGCCCTGCGTTCTACTTGAACCCAAATTGCACTCATTTGCAAACCAGCTTGGTTTTTCGGGAGACTCACATGGAATCCAGCTGAATCTCTCGTTTGTGGCGCTTTTAAGCAACGAATATACCGCACCAGGCCGCCTGATGTTTCAGTTGGTACGACATTCGAGATATCGCGACACATGTTTAGAAGTAACACGCTACTCATTGGGTTGCTGAAAACTCTCCGACAGCACACGACCGGTTTCACCCTTCTTGTGCCTCGTCCGATAGACGCATTCCCCGAGTTTTCGTCTACGTTGCGTTCTACTTGGACCTAACTACTGCTGCTGACGTTAAACACCTTTATGAACTATTCATAGCTTACTTATCGGTTATCTGACGCACCCTGTGCATACCAGCACCTCTAGATGTGTATAACTTTCACTCGAAAAAAATGCCATTTCAAAAATAATCTGTTACCTGGGAGGTAAACAAATGAAAGAGGAATGGCTTTTTTCTTTCCCTATCCTTGTGGCGCTGTCTGTGGAAAATACCTAACGATGCTTCTTCTGTTTTTTTCTGGCTTCCCATTATTAGCAATTTGGGGGTGCAAAACTACTCACACGTTTATCCACCCAGGTGACACATTCCATTGATTGCTGTCAACCAGGAAGGAAGCAAGTGGGTCCGTCGTACTTAGTTCCGCATGGAGTGGAAAAACGAAAACGGGCTCAGAGGCACATGGAACTTAGAGTTTCTATCCTGGCTTACCGCTTCACAATCCACTACAGTGTGTCTAAAGGTGACAGGATGGCTTCTGGGGGTCCTGAGAGATATCTCGATATATTGTATGGACATATAGACGTTTCTTGTGTGTTTTTTCTGCCACTTCTGGGATACGGCTAATTCTGACCCCATGATAAGAGAACACGTGATGATGATTCATCGATCAATTTGCGAGTGACTGGTGGAGATGAAAACCGATCTGGCCTGGTTGTAATATAATGCCTTAAACTTTACTGAACCAGGAACGCAGAGGCTGCCACAAGGCACCCGAATTGGGAAATGGTTGTTCCAGCTATATCACTGGATAATAATCTATTTTTAAAGGGCCGCTGGACTCTTTCGTTTCTTTTGAGCACATTGTTGCCCACACCAAACGCGTTCACGTTAGTAACCATGGCGTGGATTTCAACGGCATTTGCCAGTCACCCCAACAAATGGAGTTGCAACGGAGTTCTCAGCCCACTGGATATAGACAGGTTCCGTGAGAGTAAGTTTCAAATACCGTCATTTCTGAAAAAACTGATTTCACAAAGGAAATTACTCACAAGGTTGCTGAAAACTCTTCGACAGTCCACGACCGGTTTCGCCCTTCTTGAGGCTCATCAGGTAGGGGCAATCCCCGAGTTTCCGTCAACCTTATTTTCTACTTGAACCCAAATTGGACTGATTACGACAAATAGGCTCATGTGCAAATCAGTTTGGTTTTCACGGGAGACTCAATTGAATCACTCGTTCATGGTGTTCTTCAACCGCTTCATATTTCAGTTGGTACGATATTCGAGATATCGCAGTATATTTCCATAAAGGAAACTACTCACAAGGTTGCTGTTAAGTCTCCCGTGATGACCGAATTGACTTGCAAATGAGCGTATTTGTCGCAAAACTAATTTCATTCAATAAAGGGCAGTCTATGCCATGCAGGTTTTCCGTCCTTGTTGGGAATCACCATCAATTTTCTAGAGGATTCGAACCATGTGATCCACTGAATTAATGTAGTGAGATTTTATTTGTATCCGAGTGTTTCAAACACTTCTCATGAGGATGCCTAACATTTCTCGGCTTGCCCCAACTGAGTGTTCCAGCTCCACAAACAACTTGGTGTAACGCAAATGAGAACAGCTTAACAGAATGGTTCTTCAATGTTTCGAGTCATCATACCTTGTTTTTGTTTCCTCAGCACTCAAGTATATCATGTTCGATTAGTAGTATATTCTTGGAGTATAAACGGAAGTGGCGCCATGTGCATATTCATCGCTAATTCAGGTCATTGGAAAAGAACTTATGGATTTGACCGGTAGTTCATTAGCTGAACGTATGGCCATCTTCTCCAGATGATCCTTCACTCAGAGCAAAAGGAACGATAAAGTTTATCGATTTCATATGTGTTTGGAGACAGTTTCTTTGACCGGGTCACAAGCATTTCCGAATTGTTTAACTTGACAATATTAGGAGAACCAGCTCCGAACGTAATTGGACCACACAACTGCCAATTGAATAATCGTTTTCGTTGAGACAGATTTAATTGGTTGTCCTTCACTTGCCCTTAACAGATGAGTTCTATTTTTAGCATCACTTTTTGGCCCAACTAGAACTTTCCTCGTGAGCTTCACAAACAGCCCGTTTTCGGCTGTACGTGACACGTCTGTACGCGTCAGTGTTCGATAGATCAGCTGATTCACACGTTCATTGGCTTTCTGGTTTGGCTAAGCACATCAGGTTATTGAGTGGCTATCCAGACTAGGTTCACGGTATTAGCAAGGCATTAGGAAACTGTGGCCCACAACATACTAGTGCCGTTTGATGGGGCTGTGATATTCTACTTAGTCCTCCGTGCCAAATCTGTCATGGATCAATATCTCCAAGTGTACTTCACAAACACTTATTTTGCTATTGTTCAGATAAAAATTATCAAAACACGAGGTGCAAGGTTTCATTAAAAACAAACTGATCTTTTTGTTGTTTCCTCTCACCTATTTTAGCAGTCACATGACTCGATGTCTTGGTGCGTTGAGCCTGTATTTTCAATGAGTTTTCTAGAAACGATTCAGTCGTCAGTTGGAGAACATGCGTTTCTAATTCATTCACTGCTCCAATAATCATCTGTTACTGACAAGAATGACGTTATTCTTGGTTGTATAACTAGTCGGTGGTTTGAACAAATACACTCACTTGCAAATCACCCGAGTGGTAACGAAGGAACTACTCGTCTGAGCTAGGGTTCGACTCAATTTTCCGTACAAAGGCCACCTCATCGATCAGATGGTGTGGTCTATGAGGATGTCTAAGTGCACTTTCTTGATATATCATGCTACGCATAGTTTCTAGGCTAAATGGATTCTGCGTTTAAGTATAATATAAGGCTGGTGGAACCCCGAGAACTGCGCCCACCTGATGAGCCCCAAGAAGGGCGAAGCCAGTTGTGGGCTGTCCAAGAGTTTGTGAGCAGTTTTCCTCGTGAATATCTCGAATATCGTACCAACTGAAACATGAGGTGGCTTCTGTACAGCACACTCCGTTAAAGAATATCTTCAACGAGCGATTCAGCCGAGTCTTCAGTAGAAATCCAGCTGATATGCAAACGAGTGTATTTGTCGAGATCTGTCCAACTCAGGTTAAAGTAAAACATTAGGTTGACGGAAACTTGGGGACTGCGCCTGTTGATGAGCCCCAAGAAGGGTGAAACCGGTTGTGGGCTGTCGAAGCGTTTTCAGCAACCGTGAGTGGTGTATTACATCTATGAAAAATGCCTTCCTTCAACTTTTACGGAGATCTACAGACTTGCAGCCGTTGTTCTGAGTAGGATTAATCTTCACAATGCCAGAGCCAACGGAAGGGTTGGAATCACACAAGACTATGTCACCAATATCAAATCAGACCGGTGGAGGAATGCGGGAGTTTCTTGGCGCGGGACATTTTTCAATCATCTTGTTAAGCCAGATGGAACGATGAGATCGTCAACCATGCGGAACTCGGACAGTTGCACCGTTGTTAGCTGGCTGACTTATGAACCGGTCAATATCCAGCTTACACGGAATACTTTTTACGGAGATTTCGTCCTGTATATGAAGACGAAAAGTATGGCACAGCTAGTTAACTGTAGTAACGGTACTTTCTCAGCTTAGTTCTCGGTCTGAGCCTCCCAAGCTAGCGTGCGTGCCAAAACAACCACCAAGGTGTACAAGATATATTAACGCCCCAAACGAAGTCAAGAGCATTTGTACAGCGCTTCATATATATAGCGTAAACGGTAATAACTTTCTGGAAATTCTGACGCGTTCTGGATGCACCATTGGCAACCGGCAATTGGCCAATACTGGGTCATGATTAGCTGTTGGGTCCAGATTTTCAACCAATCAGATCTGGGCTTGATGCCGGACCGGCAAGCGTCTCGAATTCCTGGCCAATCTTGTGTGGGATAGGCTTTTTGGCCGAAGCAGCACCCGACTGCGGGCGGTAAAGCGGGATCTGTGTGGAATTCCGCCTAACAAGAATCCTACTGCATTCTGCGATAGGAGTGCAAAGGCGGTAAGATGCTTCTTCCAGGCGACTAGCGTGGGCAATATACATGGAAGCAGCGATGCTGCCTTCCCCCGAGGAAGGACCGGTTAGAAAATGTCAGTGTACTTGCCTCGTTACGGATTCTCCGACACCAACTCACACGAGCTATGGTTCTGAGACAACGTTTGTGGAACACCTGAAGACGTCTCAGTTCCGTTGCTCGAACAGGCCGAGTCTGGTAGCCGTACAACAAAACAGCCCGCACTGTCGTAGAGCACTTTGCCGCGCCGGCGTAGGATGAGTCCTGGAATCCACGTAGGGCGTCTGCCGCTGTAGTCACGAACCAGCACTTTCTGGCCTTCGCTGAAGGAGCGCGCAGTTGCTCCATGGTGCCGGTTGAACTGTTCTTCCATCCTGGCGTTGCGGTGACTAGCCTGCCTTTTTGCGGCCGGATAGCGTCATGCGGTGTTCGAAGCCTCCTTCGAGCAGTGCCTCTGCTGGTGACGCTCCATCAGGTGAGTTTGGGTTTGGCGTCGCTCGATATGCCAGCAGGAACCTTTGCAAAATTTCCTCCGTCGGTCCCTCCTTTGGACTTCTGAAGTGCCCGCTTCAGGGTGTCAACGAAGCGTTCCGCTTGGCCGTTTGACTGCGGATGAAACGGCGGCGTGCGGACATGGGTTATGCCATACTCCGAACAAAAGTTTGAGAACACCGACGACGTGAACTGGCTACCGTTGTCGGATACAATAGTCTCTGGTGTTCCAAAGCGACTGAACAGTCGTCGGAGTTCCAGGACTGTAGTAGCAGTTGTGGGGCTGTTCACTGGGAAAATTTCCGGCCATTTGCTGTAAGCGTCAACCACGACCAAAAAGTGCTGGCCACCAACTGGACCTGCATAATCGATGTGAAGGCGAGACCAGGGTTCGGTCGGTTGCGGCCACGACCGTAGGTGGGTTTTCACTGGTGACTTAGATGCTTCAGCACACCGCAGGCAAGATTTTGAGACTTGCTCGACTTGGGAGTCCATCAAAGGCCAGTAGACGTAACTCCGAGCAAGGGCCTTCATCCTGTTTGTTCCCGGGTGCCCTTTATGAAACTGGTTCAGAACGGCTGGTTGTAACTTTGGAATGACAACGCGTTCTGAAAACAGAAGGCATCCGTCAGCTAGTGATAACGCATCACGCCGGTTGAAGTAAGGTCTCAGTTCTTCTTTTGGGCAGGTACGCGGCCACTGATCGCGGTGGTACTTAATGACTTCCTGTAGCACAGGATCTTGGTCAGTCGCCTGACGGACCATGTCGGCAGTCACTGGAAGGATGCGAATCGTTTCGGATACCACGTGGTTGACCTCCGGTTCCATGGCAACTGTTGCGACTACGGTATCTTCTGGTTCCGGCCTGCTGGAATCAATGAGTCGCGACAGTGCGTCTGCTTGTCCGAGGCTGGTAGTGGACTGGTACTTGATCTTGAAGTCGTACCCCAGAAGCAGAGTGGCCCATCGCTGGAGGCGGTTGGCCGTATACGCCGGAATTCCTTTCTTCGAGCCGAACACAGCAAGGAGTGGTTTGTGATCGGTCAGTAGAGTGAACTGACGGCCGTAGAGCATTTTATGAAACTTCTTCACGGCAAACACGATCGCCAAAGCTTCTTTTCTATTTGGCTGTAGTTACGCTCGGCTGGTGTCAAGGATCTGGCCGCATGTGCAATGGCCTTTTGGCTGCTGTCGGGAAATACATGTGAAATCACTGCACCAATCCCATAGTTCGAGGCATCCGACGCCACAACGATTTCCAGAGATGGATCGTAGTGGGTGAGTAGCAAATTGAGCTCAGCATGGATTTAACCGAGTCAAAGGCGCGTTGGCATTCTTCTGACCATGTCCACTTGTGGTCTTTGGTGAGTAGCTGGTTTAGCGGGCCTCGGAGGCGATGCATGGCAGGCAGGAACGAACTGTAGTGACTGACGAGACCGAGGAAGGACCTGAGGGACGTCACGTCTGTGGGTGCTGGCATACGTCTGATAGCTTCGATGTTCTCCGGGTCTGGTCGGCGACCATGTTGGTCGATGATGAAACCAAGGTACTTTATCGACCGCATGAAGAAGGTGCATTTCTCTCGGCGCACTCTGAAGCCATATTCTTGAATACGACCGAGCACGTAATCGAGACGTTGCCACAATTCGTGGGGTTGGAACCCATGACAATGAGGTCGTCCAAATAAGCAGCAACGCCGGGGCATCCTTCAGCATCGTATCCATGATCTGTTGAAATATGGCTGGCGCTGTTTTCACACCGAATGGCAGTCGAGTATACTGGAACAGACCGCGATGCGTATTAATCGTCAGAAGTTCTCGATTCTTCCTCAACTTCAACCTGGAGGTATGCATCGGCCAAGTCAATCTTCGCGAAAAATTTACCCCCATTTAGTTTCGCGAACAGATCTTCTGGAAGAGGCAGAGGGTATTGATGGGTATCCAGCGCAGCATTGAGGCCGGTGGAGAAATCTGCACACAACCGGATGGTCCCGTTAGCCTTCTTCACCAACACGATCGGTGCGGCCCATGCAGAGTAGTTAGTCGGTTGGAGAACACCAGCCTTCTGCAGTCGGTCCAGCTCCTGGTCAACGATAGGTAAGGCTGCATACGGTACTGGGCGTTTTGGCCTGAAAACTGGTTTGGCACCGGGGAGGAGGCACAGTCTGGCTTTTGCTTTTGTGCACCGTCCAAGCTCGTCGGAGAATACGGATGCGTAGCGTTGTACCAGGTCCTCAAGTGAACGCGTTGCAATGTGAGTTTGTTCGAGGGCATCTCCAGGTGCTGCATGTGTGAGGTTGCAAATAGAATTAATTGGCTTCCCAGCAGATTAAGCTTCGATCCAGTCCAGCCCCATGAGATCAAGTTTGGGGCAGTAGCACGTCGCTTGTGCCGTCGAGCCATTGAAGTTTATGGAGCAGTCAACCTCGCCAGTCAACTTCAGTTTACCACCAGAAGCATTACGGGCCCAATGTGTCGTCGGTTTCACGTGCGGCTTACCAAGTCGTTTCCACGTTCGCTCACTGAGCAGCGTGATGTCGGAGCCCGTATCAAACTGCAAACGAACTGGGATGTTGTTGATACGAACTCGTCACGAACTTCCTTCGGCAAGCAAAATCAACCTTAAATGTCGCCGTCACCGAGTTGGACCGCGATTTGTGGGATGCACGGTGGTGTGCGGGTGGCTGTGGCCTCTGAGACCGACAAAAATCTTCTTTGTGGCCACGACGATTGCACCTGGAACATTTATGACGTTTAAACCGGCAATAACGAGCAAAATGCCACTCACCGCAATGCCAGCAACTTGTGGGAGGCTTGTTCTGTTTTCGATCGGGCTTGTTGTCAGCTTTCTTAGGCGCACTGGAGTTGATTGCCTGTACACAGCTGCTTGGAGTCACAGATGACTGGCCGATCATAGCCGTGTCGTGCTTCAGATTGATGAGGCGTTGACATTCGGTGGTGAGGCTCTGCAACGTCATTTCGGCATCCTGTTCAATTCTGTTAAGCAGCCGGGTTCTGATGTCAGCATCCTGGGACGACTGGAGACCGGATACAAAAATGAGGCACTTAAACTGATTCTCTGTCAATGAGGTGAGCTTGAAGCGCTCGCATTCCCGATTGACAACACCGGCAAACGTGATGAAATCATCATCATCTTTCTTGACCAAGCCTTTCCTCATAGTCTGTTGAAGCTAGTCACGTTATATAGTGTGTGGAAGAAGGGTATATACTCACGATGATTTTGGGCTGTCACAAATTTCGCCATACACATTAGCGTCAAATGGAAGTTGATCATGCTCATGAAAAAGAGAATTTCACCGTGTGTCTGATGCGACCAGCCCTCGCGGCCTGTTTTATGTGTTTTTGTTTTCTGACGGTCGTGCGGTAGGGAGGCGTGTAGACCGAGTTTATTGATCAAGCTTGTTAATATACCATTGTCTGGAAGGACAAAGTTATAACCGCTCATTATCCGACTGGTGTTAGGAAACCATGGCATGTTTGTTCTTGTTTTAACAAGGTAGAAAATTAATGGGGCTTGGAAATCCGAAAGCCTCTGTTTGAGTTGATGCGGCTTCTTTAGAAGACTTGTTAACACTAGTGTCTGCAGTGTGTGTGTGTGTGGCCCCCCGCAATCATTCTGTATTAACGGTACTTTCTCAGCTTAGTTCTCGGTCTGAGCCTCCCAAGCTAGCGTGCGTGCCAAAACAACCACCAAAGGTGTACAAGATATATTAACGCCCCAAACGAAGTCAAGAGCATTTGTACAGCGCTTCATATATATAGCGTAAGCGGTAATAACTTTCTGGAATTCTGACGCGTTCTGGATGCACCATTGGCAACCGGCAATTGGCCAATACTGGGTCATGATTGGCTGTTGGGTCCAGATTTTCGACCAATCAGATCTGGGCTTGATGCCGGACCGGCAAGCGTCTCGAATTCCTGGCCAATCTTGTGTGGGATAGGCTTTTTGGCTGAAGCAGCACCCGACTGCGGGTGGTAAAGCGGGATCTGTGTGGAATTCCGCCTAACATTAACCCTTAATGGGGTCAATCAGTCACTTGTATCTCAAGAAACTGAAATATGTGCCGAAGCTGCGACATCCCAGCCGGTAGTTTGAACACTTGACTGTTCAGACACGAGTAGCTGATCGAAAGTGTGATTAATTCGCACTTGGACAGGATAGAGTGCAACTCATCCGTCGGTCCACAATCATCCGGATCCACATCACGTGGTCATGTATTGACTGGCTCCCTGAGTGACGATTTCTAAGACGGGAAGTTCACTCATCGTGTGAATTTACTCCACCTGTGAGCTGCTTATGTATGGCAAGTAGTATGGGGAAGTTTCGGCATCTTCGTCTTGTAAATGAGGTCATTCCGGCTTTTCAGCAAACAGTGGCTTCATTTAAAGGACGAAACCTCCATTGGAGATATCCCAATGTTCCCACACCATCTATTGCCTATGGAATATTTGAGTCCACTCGCAAGTTGATTGCAAATAATCGGATAAAGGCTTTTGATGATTCGATGTACTGTTAATGCGGACTGTTACCACTCAGTTTTATCACAAGGTGTGCAGAAACTCTGCATCGGGAATCAATGTGACGTGCGTCACGGCCAAAATGAGGAAAGATGTTGCAGGCGCATGCAGCGCTTTTCATCGTTGTTGTCAGATAGATTGAGTTTGTCGGGAGAAGTCAGTACGACGTTGACTTGCACGTTGATGCACATTTGATGCACCCATACAATTTCCTGTTGCTAATCACTTTTTCGCTTATCTTTGCGTAGTGTGGCGAACGAACGGATTCTGGAGAATAATGAGAGTTGTAAAGACATTAGCAATCAATCAAGAGGGGAACTAAGCCATTTTTGACTGTGTACGGTGCCCGGAATTGTTATTCCCTGAGGGCTTCCGGAAAAAAATGTCGAAAGAACCCCAGTTTAGGTGCATGTCAAAATAAACAGGCTCGAGACAAATGAGGGTAGCTAGATGAGGAAGCTGTTAAACAACTGATAGAGACGAAAAAAGGCATCTTTAGGCGCGTAGTTCTCTGCTGAGCAACACGAACTAGAAGCTAAAAGCCCTGAGACACGAAAATAAAAAAGTCATTTGCACCGAGGTTTGAGAATTCACCATCATCAAACGTTCTCATGGACGTTCCTGGGAGCCGCCTGACTACTAAGCAATAGTAAACAACTAATTTAGAACGATTCAACAAGTCAAAATCACCCTTTTATCACATACAGGGACAACCTTTGAACTGCTTGGCTAGATAATACCCGTGTAACGGTGGATACTACTGATGGAGCATGCAAGTAGTACGTCGTTTTCCCGAAGCTTTATCTCGCGTCCAATGGAAGGTGGGGTCTATTACGGAACATGTGGGACTGCTTTGCAGTGTTTGTTTACAACTGCCTGGTGGCCTATGAATATCCGCGAAAGTTCAAGAAGACGCGTGAGGATGATCAGTTTTTAAAAACAAGATGCATATGAGACGTTTACTTTCCTGTTCAGTAGTTTGTAACTGTTTAGTTGATGCTTCCTAATAAACAACTTTCCGCGGCAAAAGGCTCTTCTCCTTACAACCGGACGTTTGACGACTCGCACCATCACCGGCAGAACCCCGTTTAATAAGCTGGCCCTGAGCAATTTGACATGAGAAACTCACCACTTCTCCTTTTCGTTTGATGGTTTCCATTCTGTGAATCCCAGGTATCCACACGAAGTCCTTTGCTGTCGTTAATCATCGCCTCCTAGATGCAGTCCCTCACTTCTAAACTCATTTGGGTCATCTCGTTGTTTTTATTGCCGACTTGAACTTATGCCGCATGTACTACGTCACACTGCATTTTTGTAATTACTTTTTTACGCATATTTCTCACGATCGATTTTCACTCATTTCAAATCACCCGTCTAAAGTCTTCCTTTTATCAAGTGCATATTCTGTTGAAGGGATTTGTGTATCGAGCGTAGGCCTTTAAATGAATCGGACATCTTGAGCCTCTTCCAGTATGGCTAAATCTTTTTGAACGTCTATGAACGAAAAAAGGTGAATAACGTTTAGTAAATGTTAGTCACGTAGATGCTTCGCCGGACCTCTTTTGCACTCACTGTGGGACACAAGTGTTCACCTGTAACCACGTGAATTGACAAGTGTAGGCTACCAGCCAGACATCCTCATGGATTTAAAAATATCCCCTCCGGTTCACCGTCCGGTTGTACTCCCTCGAGTACAACCCTCGGGTACATGAAGTCAGTCATTGAATACGACGCTTACAATGCAAGAGGAGGCACTCGATGTTGTGAAGCCATCTACGCACCTTGGAAGTTGTATTAGTTCTGAGCGTAGTGTGACGGATGAGTTCAATGCACGAATCTGTGAGGCTCAGGTCGTCTTCGCCAAAAGGCCTTAAGTCCGTATAACCATGAATCTCAATGGACGTGTATATAAGGCTAGAGAACGGGCTGTTTTTTGTATGGCTTTGATACGTTGCCTGTTCGAGCAGCTGAAATGAGACGTGCTCAGGTGTCTGACAACCGTTGTGCCACAAACATAGCTCGTGTGGATTGGTGTGGGCGAATCCATAACGACGCAGTTAGCGAATGTTCGGTTGCGCACTGGGTACTACATTGAAGAATGTGTCCAGCACTAGAAGCTGCGTTGGTTAGGCCATGTGATGCGTATGCCGAACCATCGTTTGCTGAAGAGATTGCTGTTCTTCGTGCCAAATTCAGAGTGGTGGGGACAGTGAGGTGGCCTACCTTGACCTGGCAGAAGGGAACGAAAGAAATCACGATAGTCTGGGTACTGCCGGTGCTATTCGCTTTCCAGAATGGAGACCGCGTGATTCCCACTGTGCTTGTTTGGCAACGCTGCAAGGTATGGCTGCTAGTCGATGTCAATGGCGTTCGTGTTGTTGGTTTCTGTCCAGATTGCCTGAATGAGTGTCTGGAGGTGTAGGCATCTCGGAATGATTTTATAAGCTAAGTCCTTTCTCCGTCCATCTCTGTCCTTTTCTTCACAATAAGGCCTTCAACGAAGACCTGTTGCTTATGAAGAACAGACATTTCGGCATAATGCCCATTGGGTGGTGTCAACGACCCTTTCATGGGCAGAACCGATGGATTTTCCCTCTAGATCTTTTGAACCAGACTATTTATGGTATCCTGAAATAACCCAATAAAAAGTTGACCTTTTAGAAACCGCAAGTTGACGTTTTCATCATGTCTGAATCCAGAAGTACTAGTGTAGAACGTCCATGTACTTTTCACCCCACTCACATCGGGCATTTCATTTAACGCGTAAAGAGAGCATTTGGAAACCTTCCATTTGTACTGACTTGGGCGTGCACAACATCTGAAAGATTTCCACAGTTTTAGGAACACAAAATACAGTCATCACACAGAGGTCTGCAGAATGATAAACTATGTTTTAAGTTTGTGGCTCAAGTTGAGCCAGGCGGTCTGTTCACGTACCGATCATTTTTAATCCACAAGTCGAGCTGACATTATCGGTGTGCAGTAGACTAGCCCTCGTCGTCGTCATGTACGTATTGAGTAGCCCTATGCTTCAGAGATCTTCCAGGGGGAGGAGTTGATAGAAAGTTTGCAACAAACGCGCTCAGGTCACAACAGCAGCAGCCACGCAGATGTCTACACGGTACGCAGCAGCGGAACATTAAGCACAGCGGTGAACTAACGGATTGGTTGCTGATCTGTTCACTGGGCTTAGCAATTGGATTGCAAACGTTCACCATCAATGGAGGTGACATCGTCCGTGCGGGTCTGAGGCAGTAATTTCCCCCTCTTTTGCCTGGGCCCATATAGTTTCTAGTGTCTAATGACTCTAATGTGATTGGTTGATTTCAAGGTGATCTTCCTGTAATCTGACTGGTCAGTTGATTCCCGGCTGTTTTGTCCAATGTTGACCAGCAGCAGCTTTCAATGGGATTTGGCCCCGTTTTACTCAGAACGATATATATATATATATATATATATATATATATTTCGTATGGCCCGAGGGGGAATGATCAAAACTCGACTTTCTTTTTCTGACTATTGGTTAGCAGTTGAGATGTTGGGAAGCAGGATAACACAAAACTTTTTCTACTCTTGCCTTATATTGAGGCAGTCGAAAGTAGCAAAACCAGACTGCTAACCTCAAACAAATCGCACAAAAAAATATTTTCCAGTAGTAACGCTCTGCCGGTGCCCAACTGTCATGACACCCGAAGGAAGCACGGGGGCTGGGATACTGCCAGGTTGCCCAAGCCTAGACAGGGGAAGTCGAGAGGCAGAGGTCGCGTTCGTACCACGGACCTTCTGGTCAGTAAATTCATGCTCTAACCACTAAGCTATCTTGCAAGCCTTAACTTAGCAAGAAGTCCGCTGACTGATTCAGAAAACAGAATCAAAAGGCATCGTACCAATTGATGAGGTCAGGTCTTTAAACGCAGCAAAAATGCGAGAACAGTTTCGAACTACGTATTCGGCTACCTGGTGGCTTGCTGACCAGACGAAGCAGCCAAGAATCTTAAGTTTGCAGTACGTCATAAAAGTGACCAGGTTCTTATGAATTTCTAAGCATCTAGTCAGCTAAGAGGATTCCAACTTCTAAATTGAATCCCACAACCCGCTTTTTACTGATTTCATAATCCTGTTTTACAGAGTGACAAGCTCAAACTAAGCATAGAAATCAGGATGGGACACGACATCTGCTACCGTTTGAAGCGCACAGTTTTCACTAAGTTCTTACCAGATTCCACAATGGCTTCCCTCGCAAAATTCGCCAAACGTTTGATACACTCACACATTGTATCGTTTCGACTGCATTCAAGCATTGTACTTAGAATCCCAAAAGCCGTTTTAAAAAGCCTTGTGAGCAGCGCTATATGAGACAGTGAAAATCAATTGTGCCGTCACTGGGTTAATGAATTGGACAGATCAGAAGAAGAAAAACTCGAGTTTGGTGCGTCTACATTCCCGCGTCCTGGAGACATCACATCACTACTAGTTTAAGGACTGCATGCTTTCACGGGGCACACCCAAGTGAATCTTGATGAGTTTATTTAACCCTGGAGCTGTTGATTCAGTGTCGATTTCTTCTCGATTTTTTTCCTGCGGATCGCATTTCTGCCGCCCGACCGATTGTGGGATTTTTCATTCTGAATGGTTCACAGCGCAAAATATAGAGTCATAAAGCTATTCCAATTCAAGGTTTTTGGTGAGAGGTTTTTGAGTGGTGACTGAGTTAAAATGGTCGCTTTCAAGTTACCCCCTCCCCCAGAAAACAGGCAATTCCAAACTACGGTCATTTTCGCGAAATACACGCATTTGCAAGCAAATTTGGTAGTTTTCATCCGTCCGCATGGGGTCGGAGATTGTTCGTCACAAGTTGCGGTCGAAAACAGGTTTCTACTGAAGGCTACTGCAGACTTCCGTTCCAGAAATATCTTTTATTATAATCAGCCTAACTGTTATTTACTTGACGTAATTATTTATGTTTCCCTATTCCTCAGACTAATTCATTACCCTTCTGGTGACTGCTCAAGTTTCAAGACTGAACTCCTCTATTTTATATAAAGTCGACTCTATATTAACTGTTTTCCCATAGTCAACTTGTTCACATTCATTTTTGGGCTTGTTGTGGAACATTTGTCCCATTTTGAACTTAACAACATTTGTCCCGTTTAATTTGTCTGCCCTTTCTGTACCCTGCTGTGTTGCTAACTGCCCAAGGTTCAATCTAGCCGTAAGCTTTCCTTTAATTCTGCTCATGATTTACTGGTAATTTCCTATAGAACCACGGTCTATCTGTCTCTACTGTCTGCCCACTGTTTGGCCGCCCAACTGCGACCACCGAACAAACGCAGGTGAAGTTCGTAGAATTCAGTTTCGCCGCAAATGTTCCTGACCGTCCTACGTTGAATTAGACTACCCGTTACCTGTCAGCTAGGACTCCTAGATCATGCGTTCGGGCTAAGTAACCAATTTTTTGCCTTGAGATTACGGCCCTAGCGCAGGACCCCAGGACAAAATGTAAAAAAAATATGTGGAGTCTCCAGAACTGTCACTTTTCAAAGTGCTTCTTGTTCGGAGGTTTCTCGTTAACACATGTCGTATGCGATTCCGCATGGAGTGACCAATCAAATTTCAGTGGAATTCAATCGCCGAAACCCTGATCGATAGTATACTGCACGCAATGCTATTAGAGACACTTCAGTTTTCTTCAGTTCCTTGAATTTTCTAATGTTCACAATACAACTTGAATGCTGTCAGCATTCTACTGTTTTCAGGTTTGATCTGGGAGGTACGTGAAACAGTTCATTGCAAAAAAAAGTCGTGCAAGAACTGTGGAATACCGGCGTAAACACACTGCGGGAATAAACAAAATAATCACACGGTGGAAAATGTATCGGAATTGATTTTTGCACGATTTCAACTTCACATTGTGCACAGTCCTGGAGGAAAATAAACTTTGTTCATGCGTTTGACGCATCCCCATCTTCAACGAGCTGGAAGAACACGTGTAGTTTACAGAAATCCAATCGATACTTTAGGCAGGCCGGTCGATCAAATGTGTTTTACAAAGCAATACTCACATATGAGCATGGTAAGGTTCAAATCGCTGCAATCTTATGCCCAAAAGCCATGGATCCCAACCAGTTTCCGAGATTCGAAGGCAGTCGAAGGTCATTCAGTCTTCTAATTCATACACTGGTTTTCCGGTCTTACCGCACAGTTGCCTACTAAGTTTACCCACTCCGGAAACTCGCTCTTCAACCCACCATGACGAATGAAATAATTTTTTTCGACAATTACAATCATTTGCAAATCGATTTGGTTTTCACAGGAGACTCAAGTGAATCTCTCGCTTATAATGTTCTTCAACTGAATGTGCTGCACAAAAACCGCCTCATATTTCACTTGGTACGATATTCCAGATATCGTAGCATCTTTTCATAAGGAGAACTACTCACAAGGTTGCTGAGGACTCTGTGACAGCTCACGACCGGTTTCGCCCTTCTTAGGGCTCATTAAGTGGACGCAGTCCTCTTTATGAAAATACACTGCGCTATCTCGAATGTCGTGCCAACTGAAACACGAGGCAGCCTTTGTGCAGCACATTCAGTCGAAGAATATCCTAAGCGAGAGATGCTGCCAGCAGAAACACATCACTCCTTTCTTTAGTGCACTCAGAAAATCAGTTCGAATAGTTGATGGTACACTTGATTCTGCTTCGAACGGTCATCCGGGAATCTTCTCCTAAAGGTGCTTACTGCATCGGTTGCGGTAATTGTGACATGATAACATTCAACCCTAAGAATCGCATAACTCAGCTAAACAGGCCCAGGAAGACAAACCATAATTTGAGAATGGACCAGTAGAGAAAAGGACAGCAAGTTCCTAAAAATGGAGTCTGCATAATCAATTAGTCAAAGCCAAACCAAGAACGGACCAATCAGACGCCGATTGAGATGTTGATAAGCAGCCAATCCGGTTGAAGCTTAGGGCTGCTCTTTGTGAACGATATTCATACAAATGACGTCCCCTCAAACTCTAACGGAACTGCTGCAAGTCAGTTGCCAAGTTCGGCGAACAGATCAAGAGCTACCAAGGATCTCCGTAGTTCTGAGGCTGTCATCAGCCGACCGGTGGCAGGCCATTTCGAGAATTCACCTCAAAGCATTTAGTGTTATATTCTATTTTAGCTCAAATAACACAAACCCGCCACATTCCGATATGCAAAATGATGATCACCGTGGTGAGGAAACCACGTCATCAAAGTTGTCGTGAAAATTTGAGAACAACATATTACCAGCCTAGCTCCATTTGGATAAACAGTGACGACTACAATAGCACTGAAAACGTCCCTTGCTTGTTGTCCAAATGGGTGGGCATTTGGTGTAGAAAAACCTAGGCGCTTTTACCCCCCCCCCCCCCCCCCCCAAAAAAAAAAAAGTTTCTTGTAGTACACGCGAAACACAGTTTCATTGTTTCATTCAAATGTTATGTTTTGTTATATTTTTTGTGTTTTCGACGCTGGTAATCCCCACATCCACGAATAGCCCGGACGCAATTTGGCTCTGAGTTTTGTCTCCTTGTCCACAAAGTAGAAGCATTTTTGTCCATACAAGGAGAAGTAAGTTAATCCGACCATTCTTGCCGTTTCCGTATTGGCGTTGGCCAAGCACCTGTAAAACCTGTGAAGCAACAGAAATAGGTTTCAGGAAAATTTGTCATCAGCCAGCCGTTTTTTTAAGAAAAACAACTTGAAAGCATTGAAAAACGGCGTCAGCCCTCCAAAACTTACACCGAATGGCAACGTACCGGATGGTAATCTCACCGAAACTCGGTAGCCTTGGTTTCAACGATTGAGCGCGCGAAAAGAACTTCGACTCATGAAGAGTGTGTTGGATAAGTTAACAGCAAAAAACTACTCTGTGACTACCGGCCGGTGAACAGAAGCAACGGGCGGAGTATTGAGAAAACAGTCTTCTGTGAACATTTTAGTGCAGTCTGATTCTAAAAGAATTTCTTTTGTTCTCGCTTCATTTAGCTGTTCAATTTCCTGTGACCTTCCATAGGCGTTGTCCAGCAGTGCGTTGCAGCGTGCTCAATCGACTGCTGACAGAGAAAGTGGCCCGAAACGGTGCAGGCGGAATTAAATGATCATATACTTCGCACACGTCTGTACGCGCCCGGGAAGACTCCACGAAATACACCAGGAGTATCTTTTGGTCACAACCGTGTCCTGAACTCAATTTGTGCATAACATTTTCACACCTCATTTGTATGCCTTCTACCAGAAGTCGGTCAGGAGTTCTCACAACCAGATGATCGTAAGTAACTACTTCCTATAGGTCTCCTCAGTCGGGAAGTAGGAATCCGCTCCAACGACATTCATTGTGTTCTTTCATACGGAAACACGTTCACTTCCTAAAATACATTCAGCGTCGTATTTTATGCGCATCGTTATGGCGTCTACACACTACCTGCACCATGGTCAAGGAGCAGACGATTTCCTTCCAACCACAGCTTTTTTTCGTGTGGGCAACAACACACGTAATGAATCGGATCAGGAGCCCTGTCATTCGTCCCTTGGCAACAAGCGTGAGGACCGGGAAATGGAACGAGCAGCGCGATAGGTCGTCACCGTGACTGTCAAAAGTGTCCCTCCCTTGTGGGATCCTTTCGCATCATTGCTGCAGGAGTTTTTACCAGAACCAATCATTTTAGTATCTGATTTATTCTGGCCCAAACAAAACAATGTGTGGAACGACCAAGTGCCAGAATCACCGGTGTCTCCAAGGCCAACTGAAAAAAAAACATTCAGCTGTACCTAACTGCCAGGCCACCCGTAGGAAGCACGAGGGCTGGGATACTACCAGGTTGCCTAGGCCTAGACAAGGGAAGTCGAGAGGCAGAGGTCGGGTTCGAACCACGGACATTGTGGTCAGTAAATTCGGGCTCCAACCACTTGGGCCATCTCGCCCAGTCATTGCAGTAGTGAGTCACACATTGCCAGGGGATGGAGTAACGTTAGCCTCAGATTTGTCTTTTGGGAAATGGCCTTATTACTGCCTTATTCATAACGTCTGTTTTCAACAACTCGTTAAAAGTTGGATTTATTACCATCAGTTGCTGTATTATAATGCTACGCGGCCTTGGTAACATACCTTCTACGGTTCTTGTAAAAATCCTGATGGACCAACACTCAGTAAGACCTGTTTGAGCTATCTCAACGTGGTCCTTCCTCATGAATTTCTTCATCACATACATTCTCTTCTCAAGTGCAAGCGTACTTTCTTTAAATATGGGCGTCTGCTCACAAAAACCTCCTTGTTCCATGTTTGGCTCCAGTTATCTCTTGTCAACTAGGATGTGAGTCCGTCTGAATTATCTATGAGCATGCAATCCAGTTCCAAATGGTGTGCGGATTGTGTTCATTCACAATTTGGTTAGTGAAGGTGTAGTAGCTGCTTCGGTGTGTCAGAGAGTTTGCGCGTGTGTGTGTCCGTTCGTCGTTCCACCATCGATCTGGCGTGTGACTTGAGTGGCTGATTGGGTGCGTGTCCGATTGATTGACTCGTGTGAGCGCTCTGGGTTGACTTGATATGTACTCAGTTGTTTGCTGACCCGCCACGAAAGCGGACCAAGTTGGCCGCGTGTACACAATCCAGCCGTGTCAGTACTTACGTGTTCTTCTGACTTACTGTGAACTACAATAGACGGCAACTAAGGAAAACATTTTATCTTGCCTGTCTAGGCTGTTGCAAGAAGAGTTATGCAAAAATAGCTTTTTTATAGGTGTCTATATGTGAATTTATTCAAAAAGAAGTTTCTTCTAAAATGTTTTCACTCACGTTCGCTCACAACCGCAATGCATGTACGGCCCAAGATTGGAATTTGTAATGCCATATTTGATTTCCCCGGAAGCAATTATCCACTTGCACCTGTCGTGAAAGCGACAGCACCGATCGGTTTTCCAGTTTACCCCAAGTGGCGCATTTCTGAGACTTTCGGGCGCTGCAAATTGGAAAGGATCCTATGCGTCATAGTCCGAATGAGACGGCCATTGAAGTTGGGCCGTCTACGAGGGTCTACTGGGTAAAGAAAAACTTGAATCGAGCCAATGTTCATAGCCTGTTGTTTAGATGATCAAGGGTCACCCTTGTCACCTTGTCCTGACTACCTAGTCACTTGTTCTCTGATAATTGGCACCAACCCAATACCAGTGTGAAAGTATCCGTGGGCGTGAAACAAGTCTTCGTGACTGCTTTTGCCAGTTCGATCGTCACTAATGTGCTGAGAAATCGTCATCAAACAAACACATCTGAATGGTGCAGAATTACTTGTCAGTTTCGACAAAACACCCTGACATCTCTACGAGAGGTTCTTGAATGCTTTCTTGGCCACCATCAAAGACATTGAACGAGAAAGTGACTAAACACAGGCAGACCACGTTCAATGGCATGTTACATTAACAAACAGTTGTACTCGGGAAGACGGTGTCGAAATTGCGTGGGCAGTTGATGGCACGTCAGCGTACTACCTGTTGTTGTCCTCTGCTCAGTGAAATTTTATTTCGATAGTCTGCAAACAAGTGTTTGTTGATTTTCAACCATCACTTGGTCATTCGCGTGTCAACTGATGCTTAGGTGACTGAACGAAGCCCAGAGACTCCAAAAAAAACCTATTCGTGTTATGTCTGCTGATTCGCTAATCTGCTGTATCTAATTGCTGACCCGCTCCAGTGCCTAATGCCGGAAAAAGACTCACAGAAGGGAATACAACAGCTATATTCCGAACAAGCGAGTGCGAGAGCGTGAGTGCGTGCGAGTGCGAGAATACAACTGTCTCAAGCTAGTCATTGGTGGGACACTGTCTAACTTGGTCCAATGCTGACGCACGCAGTCTGGCCTTGGTATAGGCTGCGACGCGCTGCATACTGCGGGGGTGTTGTCTGACCTTGATCAACGCTGACTCGCGCTGTCTGGGTTTGATAGAAGGCTGTGAGGCGCTGTATATTGAGGGGGCGTTTTCTGTCTGGTCAACATCTAGCAGAGCTGAGGGTCTCAGTAGATTTCGGGCATTCAGTGGTTGCTTCCAGGAATCTGACCTTCCTGATAATTCGACGGCTGAACATTTTTTTCACCAACAAGTATTTTCCTGATGTGCCCATCAGAGAAGTTTTAGAAATAGCCGTGTCCAAGTTTGAGTACAAAAGCGGACCTCCTAGATCATCAACCACCACAGTTCTCCCCCGTCAAACCTTCCACCAAAAAGTCCAAAAATCTGACATAATTTTCCGTGAATAGCCCTTAAAAGAAGCGGAAAACGCCTTTTTCCCATGGACTATTCCTAGACCTTCTATACTGTTGCAGAGGGAGCCCCCTAACTACGCCAAAACTTTACAGGTGAGGTTTACTTCATTTCCAGTAGCCCTTTAGGGATATCAATGCCTTAAACAAAACAATTTTTCGACGGAAACCAGTTTACCATTACCCTTGGACTGGACTCGAACCCACGATGGTTCGCTTACATATGCGTGGTTTTCGGCAGCATTTGCGTTAGCTCAGATAGCGAGAAGTTGTGGATTGGAGTCAAGTTCAAGAAACATTGTCTTGTTTTTTTTCTAATACGTGTAGTTTGACGTTTGCTAATACTTTGCTCACAACAGAGGATAGCGTAATTGTCCAAAATTTGTGGCTTGCTGACCGTTTTGGACTCATCAGCAGGTATGGCCTAATTTTAGTACTATGGTCTCATTTGTGAGGAAATCCACTGTAATCTAAAACCGGATAACCATTATTTGTACACCTTAATGGGCTATGTTAAAATATGCGTCCACATTTTTCATGAATTTGGTTTTCCTGAGCCTTCGCTCCTCACAGGATAAGTTGCATTCCTCTCCACGCGGTCAGCTGCTTACAATTGTCACCACAGTATAGCGATCAGACGGTTCTTGCTCGCGAATGGTGGAACAAGGTTGACATCAATTGAAATGCTTCTTCATATGCTGCAGTTCTAGGGAGTTCTTTAGGCGCCAGCTGCCAACTTCACGCCCGCGAATTTGTCTTCTTATCACCGTGGTCTTTCCTATGACTGACATGTGTGAGACGAGCAATAGCCTCTAATCACTTTTGTAGACGTAATATACTACTCATGGGTTGCTGAAAATTCTTCGACAGCCCACGACCGGTTTCACACTTCTTGGAGCTCATCAGGTAAACGCAGTCCCCCAGTTTCCGTCAACCTTATGTTCTACTTGAACCAAAATTGCAAGAAATTAGCGAAATACACTCATTTGCAAACAAATTTAGTTTTGCGAGAGACTCACCTGGAACCCAGCTGAATCTCACGTTTGTGATGTTTTCAGCCACTCGCAAAACCAAATTTGTTTGCAAATAAGGGTATTTCTAATTACTTTCTTTTCTGGTAGACGCTTTTTGATGAAGACCATCAGCAAAACAGTTGCCATTCAATATCCGGCTCCTGAGTGACAATCTGGGGATTCGTTTGGTAAAAATGCAAACGTGATCACGTGGTCCTTGTTCAATGCTTGGACAAATTTCAATAAGAAATGAGCTACTTCAAGGAACCCTCTGTAAACTGACTGGAAAATCAATTATACTGAATGCGTATGGATTTCGGCTTGTATAAAAAGAAAGCGCCAGAAAAACTTTTGTCTCGCGCAATCAGTGCAAAGCGTTTTTAATTGTTGAGGCAATTCAGAAGCTTACTGGGTCCACAATGGTTGGTTCCTACGACCTGCATCGATTTGAACAGCTCTTTCGTGGATCGGCTTCGTCTCTGCAGTCTGCCTTCTCCATACGCGACAGCAAGAAACTTTTTACAAGCCAGGTGTAACGAGTCTGCAGAATATATGTCGACTTCATGTAGTGAAATATCCGCGCTTGAGAAAGAGATAACATGAAGACAAGGCGAGCTGAGTAATGGATTTCCTCGGAATCGAGTAACCTAAAAAACGTCTGATTTGTTCAGGTGTCAAGTTTTCATCCGTGATTGATATAAACAACGCAGCGCGGAACGTTTATCAGCACAAAAGGTGATGAAAGTTCTACGTGATGCACTACTCATAAGGTTGCTGAAAATTCTTCGACAGCCCACGACCGATGAAAGTCCTGTTGTTCCAACCCCTAGAATTCTGGGAGACTTGATATAAAGAACAGGCTGAAATGAATGTGTTCGCAGGCGGCCTGCTGCGTACGCGGAAGAGTATCAAGAATATGCTGTTTAGTAGGACGGATCCCATTGAATACCCGGTCCTAGAAAATCGATGTGCTGATTGAGTGTTTTTTTGCGAGTTTCCAGTAGAATAGAAGGTCAACGAAAACTTTGGGACTACGCCCACCTGTTGAAGAGTTTTCAATAACCTAATGTGCGACTTCCTTCAAGAGTGAAAATACATTTCCATACCTCGAATATCGTACTAACTGAAAGACAAGGCAGCTTTTGTGAATCGCATTCATTCGGAGAACATCGCAAACAAGAGACACAGGCGAGTCTCTACTTAAAACCGAATTAGTGTGCAAATGATCCTGCAAACTTTTGTAATTGTGAATAACCTGACCAAAAAAAAGAAGGCTTACGTTTTTACAGGCAGCGAATTTATTCTAAGCACGCTGGCTTCCCCAATATTATCCGGGTTAATCACGCAATCTCTCAGTAGACGATCTTGGTCCACATAGATTCGTAGAGACAAATTGGAATCGCCATGAGAGGATGAGTTTATCAAATCCAACTGAATCCAACCATAGTTGTCTGTCGTTCGATTTTTCCCATCGATTTTGGCTTTGGGAATCCATGACCAAAGCGCCAATTGAAATCTCTTGTTCCGATGATGACTCATCATAACCTGAGCCTCCCAGGTTTGATTGTCTGGAATCTAGTGTTATTGGAACAGCGGTTGTATGCAGTCACAAATACGAGTCTGCTTTTGCAGTTTAACACGAAACATGATACAGTATGAAATCACAAAAACAACAACAACAAGGACTAATTTGAATTTCAAGTTGGATCGAATCACGATTGACCAATAGCAGGCGGCAGATGGGAGACAGGAATGCGGCCATAAGTTTTAATCTGACAGACATTTTTTCAAACGTTTTCCTCCATTTGGGGTGGGGCAACCTGACTCTTGAAAAATCTGACCTTCACAATAACCTTGATCAGACAAGACTCAAGGCATTGGTTGGTGAGCAAAGCGGACTTAGTACTACGGAGGGGGGCTGTTTTTTAGAAATCCATTTGAGGAAGCGGGATGGCGGGAGAAAATGTTTTTCTTCCAGTCTGGAAAAGCAAACTAGGAAACAGCAAGACGAGTACGGAAGGCTGCATGTATTAACGAATTCCATTGGAACGTCTGCGATGACTATACGGGGACTAAAGAGTACCCAGATAAATGCTATTTGAAAAGGTTCCACAATTTGAGCAAGTCTTCTGGATTTGTGTCAGTACCGCGACAAGTAAACTAGACATGGATTCGGATTTTTATTCGGGAACAATTTGAAATTTCAACCTTGGATTTTGACATTTTTGACGAGACGTATTAACCAGACTGATTGATATGAAATCTGTGACGAACTGGCATTCTAAAAATCCAATGAGAGAGGCATTTGATATTTTGGCTTGTTGTCAGCCAGGCAGTCAAATAGATCGTTTGAAAACAGTTTGCTAACGAAACACCGTGGCCCCATCATTGTTGCAAAAATGATTTTTTTCTGACAGCGTTGGGTTTTGCATTTTAACCTTGTGTACAGCGGAGAAGGTGGAAAACTAGCAGAAAATTTGGTCGAATGATTTTTTTTAAAAAAACGGAATTTTATGTGGCAGAATGAACATGTATGTTGGATGCTCATTTTGTCAGAAGCAACTGAAAACCAGCTATAAAATCTAAAATTTGATGATTTTTTTTTATTTTTGTGACGATTACGGATATTCTCAAGCGGTCTTCAGCAAACTACAAGCACGATTGAACATGTATTATTTGTGTGAAAATTTTCAGGTGAGCACTCTTCATTCACATACGAACCCTAAGATTAATATATGGTTTCAATTAGAACAAGATTATCAAATTGGTATACTTACGTTATCTGGCGCAGAAACCACCGATTCCAGACGAATGAGCCATACTACAAGATGGAGTGACAGGAACATCTGAATTAAGTCTCGGATTTGGAACTTTCCAGCGCTTTTATACTTGATTCATTTTGAGTGCACTGAAAAAGTTCACTGATTCTTACAAGGTCATAAGCTGTCTGCGCACGTGATCACCACTTTTGTTTAGACAGATCAGTTTTACACAAATGCATCTGGTCGAAGAATCATTACCTCTGAAACATTGTCAGGCACGGTTCTTGGAAATTTGGACTGTCTAGTTTCGAGCCGTCTGTCAACTAGCAGTTATTTTCTTCATAGAGTAAATCCCAAAATCGCCTATGCTGTTTTATCCCAGACTATTGAACCAAAGCAGACTAAAATGTATTAGGTATTAGGTAGTATACACCGAATAACTGACTGACTAACTCTCGGCTTGCTAGAAGGTTACGTCAAAGCGGCCTCAGTGAGCGACGTAAAACGAATTACGGGACAACAATGTTGGGGCCTTGATGCCCTTTTATCAGATTTTTCAGGAACTAGACATCTTCAATGTCGATCCAGATGAACTCTGACGTAGCCGCTGTGCTCCACCTGCAGCCAGTGAAACTCACAGACAAAGAACGCGTTTGAACCTCAAGGTAAAACCATCGATGAGTCGGGCACATCGCTCAAGCGTGAACACGTTCGCCTGTTCAGACGTGCGTCCAACGTGCGTCGGGGGAGTAGTGGTAACACGCTCGCCTCGCATGTCAGATGTCCGGGGTTCAAATCTCGGCACGGCCAGTGGATATGCACTGCTGATGAGCTCTAATAAGAGCGAAACTCGAGTTCAGTGCTTCCCTTTGATGTAAACTCACCGGAATAATTAAGCCAGAACAGGATGACGACCTTCAAACGAGAGTGGCGTGAATATGAACAAAACCATCTAAGCTTGAGTTCAGTTGTTGACTGACGTCCATTTAGTTGGCACACTATACCGCTTGTCTACTGTCATCAATCCGTGCATCGGCTCTGTGCAAACTGCTCCGTAATTCGCCTTGGCCTAAGCGGATTTTCTTATGGATTATCGAACTGTAAATATAACAATAAAAACAATGTAATATGGTAAAACACTAAGAGGAATTTCCGGTTCTTTACCTCTAATCTGAAAAACCCAGATACTTGCAGTATGCATGAGAAAACACAGCTGAAGAATCGAACTACTGAAATTCGCTTACCAGATTGAATTTTTTGGAACGTCAACCTGATTCGCAAAGCCGGTAAGGGAGAAATATGTAATCTGAGTCCTTTCTTAAGCCTGTCTTTTCCTGTCCTTTTCGACATTAGGTATACCCAATAAAACAGCTCAACTTAATGATGTCTAACTGTAAGCACGAACCAGAACCCGGCACGAGGGCCGGGATACTGCCAGGCCGCCCAAGTCTAGACAGGGAAAGTCGAGAGGCAGAAATGGGGTTCGAACCACGGACCATCCGGTCAGTAAATTTACACTCTAAGCACTGGGTCATCAGGCTCCCGAACAGGGTATGAACAGGGTGACACTCGAAAGGAGCATCCATAGCGCACCTGTATGGACAGCTGTTGTTCAGGTATACTCAGGTTCATCAGCAAGGCAGTGGCCACTATATCTACCGTTGTAAGTTTACCATCAGCATTTGCATAACTCGGTAAGAAACATCACGTTTAGAGACATCAAAACGTATATCCAATTGTGTCTGCTTTCAAGAAACTTATGGCCGATTGCAGATTTCACTCGAGTACCGTCACTTAGGTGATTTTACTGTAGTCTGTCGAATGATAAACATCAGATGCCTATGAGGGCAAAGTTCTCACTGTATCAGATCGTTTTGTTCCCAAGGCCATGGGGAAACCAGTGTGGTCTCATTCAGGTTGGCGGTGACCTCACGCCCCTATGGCTTTCCGGGGTTTATCCAGTGATGGTCATGCATGTTGCATATGGTAAAAGGTTTATCAACCAGATATCAACAACGATCCACAGAAGATTCGGTTTTCTTACCTAACTTTCTGACGTTTTGCCAACAAAGCACTTTGTTTACCGAGGTCAATAATTTTGACCGCTGACCCGGCGCACGTTAGCCCGTTGCGTCTCGGACTTGAAACTGACTGAGATTCGTATTGGTATCCTTAAGGCTCTCCGTGACGGTTTCAGTATTCTGCAACCTCTCATTGCAAAAATTCCGTTTCCTCATTTACAGTTGTCTGCATACTAGTGTAACGGTGGATACTACTGGTGAGGCATGCGAGTAGTATGTCTTCTCATAAATCCGCTTCGCGTCTCTTGAAAAGTGAGATCTATTACGGAATTCGTGGAGTCGCTTTGTAGCATTTGCTTGCATTTGAGTAACAGTCAAAGAATTTCCAGGAAAGTTCAGGAAGACGCGTTCAAGAAGAAGATGGATATTCAGTTTTGTAAACAAGATGCATATGAGAGTTTTGTTCCCCTGTCCAATAGTCTGTAACTGTTAAGTTGGTGTTTCTCTACTGAACAACTCCGCAGCGAAAGCCTTCTTCCTTTCCACCAGTAGTATGCTACTGAGGAAACATATGAGTAGTACCTGGTCAGGTGTCAAACAGCAGTCCCCGCATTTGATGAAAGCTTGGTACAAAAACTAGGCAACCACTCCGTTCAGTAGTCAAACAGCGTCCAGGAGAGTTCAGTAAGACGCTTGAAAATATTCACTTCTCAAGTACTCTTCGCAAAGGAACTTTTACTTTCATGTCTAATAGCTTGCAACCTCTTAGTCCGTGTTGCTGAAGGACCAAACCCTTACCGAAGGACGTTCTTCATTACACAAACTGCCCCGGGGTCCTTGCGTTATCTATCTCACAACTATGTCCTTCAAACTTTGTATGTCTGCGGAAGATGCCTGCCCCACTGAGTATAGCCAACGTTATACTTCCAGTTGAGGTTGTTTGTCCTTTAAGAGACTCCAGTCTATGCTGAAAAGCTGGGAAACACCGTACAGCTGTTTTATCTCTGTTAGAAATCTTTGGAATGAGCACCTCACAAAACTCAGAAAGTTTCTGGTCAGTAGTTCAGCCTGTCCTAACCGTCCTGCCACGAGTGGCCAAAGAGTAGTTTGACCAAATCGCACTTAGATAGGATGAAATGCGCGCTGCTGATGATTCCCAATAAGGATGGAACCGTCGGATAATGCTTCTCAGCCTTCCAGTACAGATTGACTCCACTTGCAGGACAAAAGCTCGATTTAAAATAACCGAGTCTGCTCACACTATGAACACAACGTCTGCTCCAAAGATTGTGCTTGAAAGCTACTCAAGGATTCAGTGCTGTGCCGACAAATAATCGATGTCCCAAGGTCACACAACAATGGGCTGGCATCCGTTCTCAATCTAACTGTCAACCAAATATGTCAAGCATTCTCTTTCAGGGTGGAAGGTAATCATTTTGACTTCACCCGCATCTGAAGCCATCTGAAGACTCCTCAGTAGGTGGAACATGGACTGAAATGGATAGCATGCTCACGTGACCGTTCGTGATTCTGAAACCAGGTAGAGATAACCGAAAACCTGTTATTTCGCGGAGCACTAAACTTCAGCGTGCTATGGAATTTGCCGGAGAATGGGGGGAATTAAATTTTGCGGGGAAAGTCTCACATTGCAAAACAATCGGTGGATTTTGAAGCAAGTTCTTACACAGCTTTTCTTGTGTTTGTTCAAAACGAACACCGAAATTCGAAAACGATTCATCGGGGCTTCTGATTACTGGTAGCTCGGTGGATGCCGGTTGCTAAAATTTTATCAAAGTGTACTTTATTCGTTGAAAACCATCTCTGCAATTGCTCCCACAAGATACTCTTCTGACGAGAAGGATGATTGCCCGGTCAGCTGTTTATTGCGACTAGCCAATGAGACAACGACAAGATACCGGTCGATACTGGCGAATGCGTAGCGTGCGATCTCCGTCTCCTATCCAATTGGATATCGGATCCTACTGCTCATTGGAAATTCGATTGCATTGTTTTGTTCCCAACATCTTCTGTGAAGTAAACTGCAATAGGGAACCTCCCCTTGATTCACACCGTCTGTAGGGTTCCCGGCCTGGTATTTATTCAGTTTGTGCCTTTTTTCATGATATTTTTTAACTGAATGTGCAAACCAAAAGCAGCGTCAAGTTTCATTTGGTACGGTATCCTAGATTTCACGGTATTATTTCCTTGAAGGTTACTGAAAACTCTTTGATAGCCAATGACCTATTTCGCTCTTCTTGGGCGTCATCAGTTGGGCACAGTCTTCGAGTTTCCGTCAACCTTATCTTCTGCTTGAACCCCAGTTATACAAAATTCGCTAGATTAAGCCAACCTGGTTTTCAAGAGGGAGACTCAACTGAATCTCACGTTTATGGTATTTTTCAACTGAATGCGTTGCACCTAGGCCGTCTGTTGTTTCGGTGAGTGGAATACTCGAGATGTCACAGTGTTAGTTCTTGAAGGAAAGCACTCCTAAGGTTAGTGAATGCTCTTCAGTAACCCCCCGCGAATTGACTCTCTTATCAGATTCTCAGGAACCAATCACGGGCATTCGAAGAGTTCTCAGCACTCTTGTGAAAAGTTTCTCTCAAGACGAACACAGCCAATCACTTCTCTAGCATGGTAAAGACCAACATTTTTCGTTTCGATGATGGCGGATTTTACCGAAACCGCGTTTTTAAGCGAAAATCCCTTTTAAGGTATTTTCTTACGTCCTTGTGCTAAAATTTCTAAGCCCACTTTCCACTTCAACCTGTTTGAATAAAACCCTGGAGCAGTTGCTCGGATTTCACGGTAAGGACAGCCGAACGCAATATCTACTTGGTTAGATTACGAATCACGCCAGCTTAACGGTACAATGAGGACATAGTTTCCTCGTTGGTGGTTTGGAGTTAATCTCATCTAGGATGCACTTGATTCATGATATGATAATTTCATAGTTATCTAGGTAATTTGCATTCTGCGTGGTCAGTGGTAAACAAGCACACATTTTTAAGCGAGTGCAATTGGAACATAAAAAATAGTGCAGTTTGATGTAGACTTACAACAACTCGTTACGTTTTAATACTAAAAAAACCCAGCAGTTAACATCACTTTAAGGACCTGGGTACAAGACCATACTTGGGCACCTTCAAGTTGGCTGCCAGGTTTCGTAAACAGGTACGTTTCTCAAGGACACATCACGTGATTCACTTCTTCTAGAACTAGAAGACCGTCATTTTGGTGGAAAATTTCAGTATATCACACTGACCGGATAATTAGGGCGTAAATCGATCATCGCACTGAAAGTTATCTAGGAGAAGAGTGCGGCGTAGATCTTTATGTAGCTCTGCCGGGGGAGTTTCGATTCAGAGCTGAACTCTGAACGATTCGTCCAAAAGTGAATGTCCCGATGTGATGCTCATGACTAACTATGACTTGTCCCACGTGTCCCCAAAATTGATCCGGCACCCGACTGCAAAGTTTAGATGCAGTGCCCTACGATTGGCGTGGCATCTCATCATACGCTAGTAACATTGACAGAGGTGAGGTCCAGCTAAAGCCTAGATTCTATGCCTTTTATTCACATCGAATGAAAATATCTTCAGCTCTAAATTTGGTTTACGATTCTGTGAAACTGTGTGAAATTTCGGATTTCAATGTAAATACCATGCAACAGCAGCAGCCTAGTTCGTCGGACATGGTTGTCCGCATCGACCCAACAAACTTAGGCAGTGAGTATTATGTCGTGTATCCGAACATTGCTCGAAGAATCTCTGGGGTGGGGGAGGTCAGCAACCTCTCTTTCATAATGTGGGCCAGGCCCTGCATGCTTCCAGCATGTGGTCTGAGTATCGATTTTGTCTACGATCCGTACAACGTAGTAATTCCACGTGTGGCCTTGTATATCGTTAAACAACAACGGACCGCCCAATTAGGATGCGCCCCGTGGCCAGGGAGACACTGACATGTGAAGAAACTTGTTCGATAAAACTGCCAAGCTTAGCGAACAATTTTAGCCATCAAACCCGACTCGTTGGGGGGTGGGCTTCTCGCATGTTCTCTCACATTTCTCTTGGTAGGTTTTCGTACCGCTTTACCAGGTTTGACCGAAATTAATTCCCTGTAGGAGCCTGTGTTCGGAAATGTCATCATTTGCGGTGTATAAGGACATTCTTGACTTGAGCTATGAACACATATTTATGAAGTGAACAACTGAGAAATCGAACAACAGTAAGATGATCCAAGCTGTGGAATGCTATCAGTTTGTCTGTAGCTTACCAGCCACATCCTACAAGCACTCAGGCTTTTTTTCCTAAGTTAAGTAGGAATAAAACCATGGCTACAGTCATTCTACCTGTCGACCAATCAGGTTGAGTGCTGCATCCCAAAAGCAAGCTGATCGTGCGCGCATAAGCTTGGCCAATCGATATTAGTCAACGCAGTCTCGTTGATTCTCGTTAGGGGTTGCGGACCATGACTGCGAGTGATATTTTGAAATCAGCCCAATCACCGACTGCCTGTATATGCCTTGCGATCGATAAGACCAGCTTTCGGAATTCGTTCTGAACTCCGATCGATCAGTCAGCTGACTCAGCCTCCTAGACACGTGTCTCGGGGCTCCGGTATGATTTTCACCGAGACCGAAGATGACTTTGTATACGCGACAGAGTTCAAGATATTGGGTACGTTATAAGTTCTTCTCCTCAAGCTGACTTGTCTCGTAGACATCCACAGTAGGTTAGATGAGTGCAATTAATCATGGCATGTAATTTGTGCTTAGTATCTGTGGCCAAACGATTACCTTTAAAATGCGGTCTTATGAGGACAACTTCCCCTCTCGTCTTGATTGCGGTTTGTTGGAGACGGTCACAAATTCTGCTGAATTGGCTGAAAAATCCTTTGGCTTAAATCATCCCCCTTTCATCATCAGAAATAAATGTATATATTCGTCTGAGTACTCAAACAAACTACTGGAGTAAAACTGAAAATTTTTAGATATTACTCATTCCATATTGGGGTACGATGCAAAAGCCTTTAATTGTGCCCTCTGTGTAGTGGATGGTGGATTTATCTGAAACCGCGAACACAACCCGATTAGATTTGTGAAGGGATCCGAGTCTCCAAACAAGCAATGCATACGATGTTTGGCGAACGTTCGTAGTTTCCCGGGCAAAGTAGCCAATTAACTGAAATAGAATACATGGTAATACTTATCGTTCGGTTGTAACACCCCTCCTACCTAGCTGCCACGCTACCCGAGGGAAGCTGAGATACTGTCAGTTTGCCCAAGCTTAGAAAGAATTAGTCGGTAAGGCGTGACTGGGCTCGAATCAGGGACATTCAGGCCAGTAAATTTCACGCCTAACCGCAGACTCATCGCGAGCTCTGCCCAATACAGTCCGCTGGGGAACTTTCAAGAGAGCCAGCAGATACTTCAGTTAACTCTGGATAGTCAAAACGCTGGTGAATAAGGACGTCTGTTCTGTGAATTTGTGGGCTTGGCGAGATACCGGGGTTGGGTTCGAACCATGGACCTTCCGGTCAGTAAGTTGGCCCGTTAACCACTGAGCTATTTTGAGCGATCTGCCAAGCTAAAATACTCTCACAAACAGCAAACATTTATCGAAATAAATAGGACATCACCATGACTTACAAGATGGCGGTAAAACGGCAGTCGATTAGGTTAAACTCCGGTCAAACTAAAACACACTTGGAAATTACATCCTCGGAGCTGGACAATGTGCAAGTTCGTCTCCTGTGGTATATAGCGTATATACTAGAAACATTTTGGCTGGGCAGCAAGAATGTGGACGGTTCCACGTACAGTTAAGACCAAACAAGCGGATGGAATCTCCTGTTCTTTTATTTATGCCTATTTTACCTCAAGATCACTATCATCGGGATAGCTGGAGAACAGATGGGAGAACGTGTTCGGATTCACTTCGTCCCCCCTCCCACCCATGCTTTGAATGGATTCACTATTTGAGGTGGTGAATTCCAAAGGGCTTATCCTTTCATTTGCATGTCTGAAGCATCTCCAGACCATTAAGTTCCCACAGTGTCGAAGGACAAATATCATGTACGCAAGTCGTCAAGTGTTTCATGGGGCACACCAGATTTGATTGCCAATGCTTGTGATACCTAAGCCCGTCAAAATGGTCACAAGACTACGGATTTGGAACACTCAAGGAGAAACATCAGCCCAAGAATGTGCGGCAGTATTGAACGGGACGGATAGAACACCGTCTGTTAGTCAGTTAGCTAAATACTCGGATGGCCGGAAGATAATGCCGTGGTCACTCTCCATCGTTCTCCCTGTAGGTCGTCTGTCCCTAATTTTGCCATGTGGTTACTGGTTTGAATTGAAACATTGCTAGGGGAACGAAGCTCTATGCTTTCAGTTCAGTATTTGGCAAATCAACACAAAGAAGACAGTTGACTAATTTTTTATTGCTTGTTTTAATGACATTTATTTCAACAAAATGTGAGTAAGTCGGACTGCTTTCAGTCATGGTCTAAGTTGTTTTTTCAATTTTGGCAATCCCCACAGCCATGAGTAGGCGGGACGTGTTTTACCTCGTTTCCGATTCTTCCTATCACGGAAATAGAAACATTGCGGGCTGTACATTGAAAAGTAGACGAATCCAACCATGTTGGCGGTAATTGTTGCTGCGTTTGCCAGACATTGGTAGAACCTGAAGTTTAACACGGACGGATAATCGGTATGGACAAACGACACAAAACGTTTCAAATGGAGCAACAGAGTGAGCATACGAAGAGTAATGATTGCGCCAGTAACCAAATCGAATGTGTTTCCCTCTTCTCACATCTTTATTTCTGAAACTGTATGCGTTTAGCGAAATACAATCTCATTTGCAAACAAATTTGGTTTTGCGAGAGACTGACCTGGAGCCCAGCTGACCTCCTCGTTTATGATGTTTCTAAGCTGATGTTTGTTGTACGCGCACCTCACGCAAAACAGAACCTATGCTAAGAATGACCATCGCGAAGAACTATGGTTGACTAGAATATACGGCTTCTTTGAAGGAATCCGCTTGCTACTTGGAACGAAAAGCTAACCACTAAGATCAAACATGCCCGTTCCTCATTGTGGGCACGTAGTGTTGATTTGAATTCGCGAATTCAAATCAACACTACGTGCCCACAATGAGGAACGGGCATGTTTGATCTTAGTGGTTAGCTTTTCGTTCCAAGTAGCAAGCGGATTCCTTCAAAGAAGCCGTATATTCTAGTCAACCATAGTTCTTCGCGATGGTCATTCTTAGCATAGGTTCTGTTTTGCGTGAGGTGCGCGTACAACAAACATCAGCTTAGAAACATCATAAACGAGGAGGTCAGCTGGGCTCCAGGTCAGTCTCTCGCAAAACCAAATTTGTTTGCAAATGGGTGTATTTCGCTAATTTTGTGCAATTTGGGTTCAAAAAGAACACAAGGTTGACGGAAACTGGGGGACTGTGCCTGCATGATGTCCGTATACGGGCCGCATTTAAGTCAAAGACGGGGCTCGAACTTGGGTCGTCAAAATGGCTGTGCAAGGTCGCATCTAATCTACCACCCGAGCTCGTGGTCTTTACGGTTCTCCAAGCAGTAGACTTCCTGGAATCTGTGGCGCGCGAAATAGCCTCAGAGTGACACTCTTACCTTTCCGCTTCCCAACCACAAATGTGACACGATGGTGACAGAATGTGGTGTCATGCGGTACCTCACTCACGGTTGGCCAACGTGGTTCGACTTAGATAGAACCCATTATCGTTCACTAATAAAGAACTACTGTGCTCAACTCCCATGCCACTAGAAAGTTTGCAACTAGCCATCTGAAAGTCCTCTATCATTGCGTTGTATCTTACAGGGGTCACATAGTATTCTCTTTGATCAGTCTGTGGTCAGTATCCAGCAAGTGCCTTTGATACTGCGAGATCTTATGCGGTGACAAAATGTCTGCAGTAATATGAACCAATGAAATTCAGGCAGCAGCTGATCACGTGACAATGACGATCAGCTGACGGCTTCCTCGGAGAGATTGTGCAGAACAACGCAAAAATGCACTTTGTAAAGACGAATAATTGCGAAATGCATTTTTCGGAGAAAATCAACTATTCACCTTCTCTCACAGCTGCAATGCATCAGCGGTCCAATGTGTAGATTTGTTATACCATACTTGGATTCTCCCGACCCGACCATCCATTTACATCGATCGTGTTGATAACAGCATTGATCGGTTTCCCATTCAGGACCGAGGGGTGCGTCTTGGCCACTTTCTGGAGCTACGTGCAATAAGGGAGAAAAATAAATCTTGGGTTCCGACCATACTGTAATTTTACAGAAGGATCATCCTACTTGAGAAGGAATATTTTTCGAGTTTTCAATAAAGACTGATATTTTTCACTATATAATGTGTTAATCCAGGACGTCTCGCAAGAAGCATTCACAGACAGCGGTGGTTCGCTGCGAACCCTAGGCAAAGAGCTCAGTCTACCATACTAGGAGATAAAACTTTCCAATTCAAGGTAACTGGCCTATTTACAACGCATTTTCAACCACCATGTACAAAGGAAAGTCGTGTGTTTTTACGCCCAACCCCTGTTGCCACGACGCTCGCACGACGCTCGGGGTGGACAGGGTATGGCTTGGCAAAGCTAAATGGAAGTCATGACTGCTGAGCAGAGCTCTGTTGGATCTCCGCGCGTGAATATCCCCATTCGTATCTGGAACTCTACAAGATGTGGCACGTAACCGTTCCCATTGGCGGGCTTGGTGACAATATCTCGACGACTTGTCCAGCTAACCTTACCCGCTCTATGTGCTCTCCAAATTCTCAATGACTTCAGGACAACTCGAGTGGAAATCGAACTTAAATCAATGAGTAAAAGAATCGATCCAAGTAATTTCACATGTGATTCAGATGAGATCAGTCTTATCCTTCAAATATCGATAAGGCCATGACCAAGATAAACAAGGCATCTATGTGCCTGCTTGATACCCCGGGTCCCGATTGGAAATAAGTAACTCTCACGTGTTAGAAAGGGGGGCAAGATGGCCCAAGTGGTTAGGGCACGAATTTACTGACCAGAAGGTCCGTGGTTCGAACCCTACCTCTGCCTCTCGACTTCCCTGTCTAGGTTTGTTCAACCCCAGCCCTGGTGCCTCCTTCGGTTGGCATGGCAGCTAGGCACCGGAAGGATGTTACAGCTGAGCGCTTTACCTTACTTCCTGTTAGAACAAGACTCTTCGTCAGGCCTACTGGTTTCTTTTGGAGGTGGTCTCTGTTAAGTATTCCGGTTGACTTCCCGGGTAATGACAGATGATCCAGTTGGACACTGGGATAGCCGGTAAGTTCCAGCTGAACAGTCGTTTGCTGGCCAAAAGAGACACAAGTGGCCTATGGCGGTGAGTATCTTTAGCATGAGTTGGTAACAACTTAAACGTGCATTTCACTGATAAGTTAGCATGTTCTGAAAAATGATCAATATATTTTAGGAAGTTACTGTCAAACATAACACGAACCCATTTATAGTAAAGAAGAGGAATGGGCGGCGGACACTACTAAGCACAGACTACGGCTTTTAGGCGCTACGTTTAAATTGATTCCTTAGCGCAGAACCAGGCTTTTTGTTTCGGAAGTATTTTGACCGCACTGAATATTACCGCAGTGGTCACAGTCAAGGCAAATCTAAGAGGCAGCCTTCGCTTTTACCGCTCAAAATGTTTCCCCAGCCAGATATATAGTAAAGCTAACGAACCCTAACAGGCGGCCACTTGAAAGAGATATTTGAGAAACGCTAGCCGTGGAAGGACAGAGCTAGCAAGTGCTATACAGGATGCTAGAGATTTGACATATGGCGCCTGTGGCAACAACAGCTGAATCTTGGAAACGTCACGGTTACTTGGTATAAAAACAGCACTGATTCTGAACCGCAGTAGAATTTGGCCAGATGGTCCGTTTCACGACCGTTCAAACGAGGGTTGTGTGAATATGAACAATTCCGTAATAGATCTCACTTTTCAAGAGACGCGACGCGGATTTACGGGAAAACATACTACTCGCATGCCTCATCAGTAGTATCCGCCGTTACACCATGACTAGATGGCGTATTGTAATTCAAAAATCTTCCGCCTACGGTGATCGATCTATCAAGAGAAGAATACCGCTTGGTGTTTTGGACCGTAACAAGACGTAGGACCTCAAAGGTAGGAAATACGCTGAGGTGAATTGCACAGTTGCGGGACTCCGAACCACATGAGAAATCGAACAACGCAATGCAAATCAACGGCCACTCAAATCAGAGAAGGAAAACACTAACGAAAAACGTTCCGAGGATGAAATCAGATTAGAAGGAACTGGTGCTCTTGCTCGAAGAAATCGCGGCTTGCCGTGACGATGTAAGATGGCACACCGCTAATCTACACTGATTACTACTCAACGAACAAATCAACAGGTATAGATGACAAAATCTTCCAACGCCTACTTTTTCAAGCAGTGATTAATCCTCTTTTGCTTACTCGGTCCACAGTGGTTTGTCTTCGCCACACGCATTGACTTGAACATCAAGCCGCTTACATCTCCGGTCGACCGCCTCTCTCTCCGGACTCCTTGTTCATTGTAATTGGCTGAACGAAATCGCTGACAAGCCAACCGTATTGATTCAGCAGAGTATAGGTTAAATTCATGTACTGAGATGTTTGTGCTAGAAAAAAACGGCATGGGGGTAGGTATTAGAGGCTAGAAGAAACAATGCTCAGGTAAATGAAATAACCCGCCGCGACAAATTGACAATATTGGTGGTCCGCACTCACGTTAAATTTTCTGGCAGCTACAACAGAAACATACTACCTAATATATTCAAGTAGTTAAATCTAATGGATACAATTTTGTTCACCCGCTGCCAGAAATCACTACTATTTATTGGGACCTTGAGGGAGATCACATTTGACCAAGTCGCAGACTAAATACATGTTAATTACCAGTTCTGCTACCTTCATCGGAGCTCGATCAATTCTGCGAACCAACAGTCTATCGAGACTGACGGGATATGGTGCACCCCGTTTGCGGTTTTGCCATGGTTCAAATTCGGGTCCAGCTGCCTTACACTTCCCATATTTTCCATCTCGGAAGGATGAATAACTGTTCAAATGACATGAATTCCTCTGATTTGGATGAATCCCGACCATGGTACAACAATAACGCGAAGCCCAACAGCAACGGCTAAAATTGCACTGCTTGTCGGAGTCGGCACTAATGCATGCGGCGTCATTGAACATGTCTAACACCCATCATCGTTCCATCTGAGCTTTGGCTCGTGGACGCTTAAGGCAAGTGGCCAGAGATTTTTCCCTTGAGGACAACGACGACCACAGCAACCATTAACAAGTTGCTGGAAGTCTTCAGTCGTTTCGGCTATCCTGAAAAGCTCGTATCTGACAAAGGGACACAGTTCATGTGGTCCCAATTCGCGGACTTTTGTCTTGCCAGTGGGATTGAACATGTTAGAATGTCACCATATCACCACAATCAAACGGCGTGGCAGAACGCCTCGTGGATGCTTTCAAAGGAGCTTTGCTTAAGGCAGAAGGGGAAGGAACCACAGCAAACATCTTCTTAATGTACCGTCTGTCTCCAAATCCGTCCACGCCGGAGGGCAAATCATCTGCAGGGACACTATTCCACCGCACTCCTCGAAGCACCTTTGATCTTCTGAAGCCTCCAAAGGAGGGGGTTGCATCAGCAAATCAAAAAATGGAGTCCTACTATAGTCGCAAGCGCGGTGCAAAGTGGCGACAGTTTGACGGAAAGTAGTTATCAAAACCTGAAGATGTCTCATCTCATTTGTTGAAGAGGCCAAGACTAGTATTACACCGCAGTCCCTACTGTAGTCCGATGCCCACATCTCTTGAGATTCTGGAGTATGCCGCTTTGCAGCCACAGATGTTCCAGCTGATACGTATAACAATAAAATGGCATTCATTGTGTCGTATTATTGGATAAGTAATCTGTCAACAATTTCCTGTACCTAGATCAAACAATGACCAGATTAAACCCGGGCATCTGGTATCAGGGAGCTTTATTTTAATTTCAAGGTGCACTACTTCAGTTTATTCAGTAGTACTGACTGCATCAACAATTCGAGCAAATTCAGCAATCAGCGGCATCCGTTCCGCGATAACTAAGAGCACTCACAGGTTAAAGATGTGACTGCGCCCACCTTATGAGTCTCGAGAACGGCAAAACAGATCGTGGGCTGTCAAGACGCTAATAACAAACATACGATCATTCAAGAGAAGATGTGGAGGATCTTCTCAGCTGAGCGTTACCTCACGAAAAATAAGAGCCGTGCACTCCTACCCGCATTGTTCTAAGTGAATAGTAACTCACTAAGACAAACCAAACTGCAAATCTGACTTACATTTTTGCGGGTAAGTAGTGCCTTTTTGGCACGGCCACTCTCCCGATGTCCACCGGGTTATACATACAATCCCTCAGCAGTCGGTCTTCGTCTAAATACATTCGCAAAGACGCACCACTGTCAGTCGGCGAAGACTCGATCAGATCCAGCTGAATCCAGTCATTGCGATCTAGAATTTTCGTGCTTGCTCCACCTTCTGAGACTGTCGTGTTTGGAGACAATGACCATAGTACCAGCTTGAATCTGTCGCTTAGCTCAGACTCCACTTGAAATCCATCGATCCATGTTTGATTATCAAGAAACTGGGAAGAAAATGAAACCATTCCATTCAAGACAGGTGTAGGACCGGAAAATCGGATGCAGATGCATTTACTAGCCTTTGGATCGGCTTAGGTTTGTGAATCTGACAAGGAGGTGCGACACCCACTCTCAGACATTAGCTTCAAGGCCGTTCTGGTAAGTGAACGGTAAGGCCGTTCATTAGGTTGCTTGGACTATTCTTTGGATGGTTTTTCAGAGGCAGATTATTTGCGAGGATACCGGAACAAACAGAAAATTTTCCATCTTCGTTCTTCTTCCTGATGGATCTTGAATACTGCTCACAAGTTCGACTGAGTCATAATGGCTATTTAGGAAAAACATGTGGTTTCTCTCGCTTACTGATTTTTACCAGCAATGCTAGCCAGGTGTTACGAAGCACCTCTATCCTGGGTGACCAGACACGTTTCTTTTCCAAAGGTGTTCCCTACCTATAAACACGTTACACACGGGACACTCTACACAATAGTGTACCACATACCTCGCCCTATTCACTGTTATTTGCCTGTGGTGTACCGTAAGGATTACAGTTTACCTGAGAACCTAAACGACAAACAATATCTGTCGTCTATTGTGTTGGACGATGTGGACTGTGCCTTCAAGGAACTAGTCAGGCTGGTCTTTTAACAGAAACCCAAAAATTGTCCTTTTTCCATGCATTTCAGATGAGGCCAACTGGTTCCTTCAAACTGCCCCACTTACTAGCAATTAAGCAAATTCGATCGTCTGTGAGCACGATTATCTTAGAGTGCGAAAATCACCATTATGGTCTCATGTTCGGTAGACAAGATGCAGCATTATCTATGGGTAAAACACTACTTATAAGGTTGCTGAAATCCACTCGACAACTCATGATCGACTTCGTCCTACTTGGGAGGTAGACACAGTTCCCTTAAATTCTGCCTGATCCCAAATTGAACGAACTATATAGAATGTAGAAAGGAACTGGATTACGGAACGACACAAAATCCGGGGGTAATGCAAATTCTTCCCTGATGAGGGCAAAAACCATGGCAGCTCCCTTATCCGGGGAGCTGTTCCGGCGCTTGGTTTCCAGGCAGTTCGAAGGTCTTTTACAAGTAAGTCAACAGCAAAAACAGAGGCGACCTCTAGTACAAACGGACAATGGCCCTGGAAACAGCTGACGCCTTATTAAGACAAGCATTTATAACGGACGGCGGTCTCGAACACAACTTAAAATGCATAGCTCTGGAAGGCTCTAAGATGTTCCAGTCTCCCCAAAAATCACAGTATCTACCCTAACAGTCCACCTCCAAGCTGCAGCGAAAAATACTCTAAACTGACCGGCACGGATTCAGGCATATCATTCAGCTGTAGCACCCTAGCTACCATGCCACCCGATGGAAGCATGAGGACTGAGACACTGCCGGGTTTCTCAACCCCTGAAGGAGTAGTCGAGATCACGGAGTTAACTTCCATCCACGGACCTTTCGACCAGCAAGTTCGCTGCACATCCACTGATCTACCTCAAGCTCTCCTAACGATTAGGTGACCATATATGGACACCAGGATAGTTATCATAGTTCCACATCTCCGGTTGGCGAGTCGAGACGAACCGGCTTTTCTCACCTTTTGCATCGTCCAAAGCTCGACTGGCGTCACGTGGATCATTCCACAACACACTGTAAGTTAAAAGACGCAAATGTCAGTGAATCCGAATCCGAGAAGTTGGTTGCAGCCAAACAGAGGGAAGCAGCAGTCCACGAATGTTTTATCCCCATAATTGTTTAATGACTTACAAAGCTTTTTTGATGGACAGTTGAGAGAAACTGACGCGAATACGTTGTTGTAAACTTCTTCGTCGGAATACTAACCCACACATCTGACTCGATTAGTTATGGTTGATCTTCCATGGGTTGGTTCGAAGACAAAATGTATGAGCGAAAAAAGTAAGTTTTTAGCGTAGCAGAAGAACTTAAAATTTTCACGAGATGCTCAATTCACGGATAATTACCAAATAAATAAACAAATTACCAATAAAGACTTACCAATAAAAAAGCGCCCTAGCTTTCCAGTGGATTTTTCTATTTTTTCTATTCTTTTCTTCAAAGGTTTTTGGCGTTTCTCTGATAGTTTATGTTACAAAACATTAGATCACATGAAAGAATGTCCACGATCCCGGGAGTTTTTGACTCCGGTGACAAGACAGAAACCCCCTGGAAACCGTTAGTTGCATGTTTTACTGTGTGGCGGAGCTCGAGAAAACTCAGTGGTTAGGTTGGGAACTTAGTGATCATTGTTCAAACCCAGCCACAGCATTTTATCTTCTCCAGTCCAGGATTGAGCAACCTGGAAGTACCCCATCCCCCGTACTTTCTTCAGGTGGCATGAGAGCTATGCATTAAAAAGGTGCTCAACGATTATTATCATCACTATTTACATTCTCTTTCGAGAACACAGCAAAATGTTAGACTGAAGAAAAAAACGTTCGGAATGAGATTCTCTACTCATCATCTCACAATACGACAAACTTTAGTCACAGCATTCATAGAACATGTCATTCTTTTCCCAAAATAGGTGGCAGTACAGATCCATAATGCGTCAATTTCACCTTTCAATACACCTGTCTTACACATCATATCACTTTGGGCTTCCAGAACCGCCAATGTATTTCTGTCCTCAAATCGACTGCTTAAACTGGGCCCCTGCACTGGACGCAAGATTCAACCAAGAAGAAGACGGAATCTGAGCTCTTGTCACCAAAAACTGTGACACTATTGCACTCGTAATTGAGTGTGCTCCAACTCGGTCATCGACGTTTGGCGCTACAATTTTGACTATTGATTTTGGCTTTTAAGAAATCTAGACTACAATTCATGGCACGTAGGCATCACTGTTCACGAACCAGCGGTTGCCTCTTCCACGCTTATTGTAGTTTGCTCTTCTGCAAGCGCTTTAGGTCTCCTCAGTTGCACCACAACTTTTCGAATAATGGATGACTGATCAGTCGCTGCATATCATCAGCAACATCATCATCGACTGCATGACATCAGTGCTCAACACCGATGCTTCACTGCCGTACAACCATGGTTTATTTGAAAGTCTTTTTGTGAGGAAAAGAATAGAGGTGGACGGGGAAGCGACTTATTGCTAGCTTGCTACAATCATTCCGAGATGTCTACACCCCCAGACATTCATTTAGGCAATCTGGAAAGAAACTGACAAACCGTCTCCAACCAGGCACAGTGAGGATCACGTGGAATGGGGTGCTGTCAGGGCGCCCACACCTAGACAGGAAGACCATTAGTGTCCTCGACCGAAGCCTTTGGCTCCAAAACCCAACCGAAATGCAGCACTACGATTTTATAGAAGTCGCCAAACATGTTCTAACCCGCAACCTGGAAGACCAAGAGACTGTGTTGGTCAAACCATTGACCAACCTGGTATGAGAGACTCTGTGAGTGTCCAACGGAAACTACCCATTATAGTTCAGTGGGTCGCGGAGGTTGGACACATCCCAGTATAGCTCAATGGGTCGCTGAGGTGTGCAAACTGTCACATCACGATAAGGTCCAGTCCTTTCGTGACGAAGTCGCTGCATAGAGTCTACCTGTAGGTGCTGCGTATTCACTATCCGGAAAAGCGCCATTCTTCCCCATAAACCTTCCTCCCCAGTTGTACCGGGTCACGTGTCGCTACACTATCACATATAATCAAGTCCTTTTATTTCCCACATGGTTACCAAATACCCGCCTCCTAGGTGCAACATCAACGAGATCGCCCGCAGAAAATCTTGTTCCCATTGTGTGCGCGAGCCGTCCAAAAGTTCAGGAGTACTTCAGCAATGAAAATATGGTACGAACAAGTACGTCTGTCCCCATCACACAGCAATGCACTATTGAATGTGGAGCTCTGTTTGTCAAGTGAGGAATCGTATGCGAGAAAATTACAAATTGACTAAGATTACTTCTGCATAAAAACTTTCATTTTGCGTTTTCACAAAGCGCGGCAACTTACTTGTGATTGCCCCAGACAGACGAAAGTGAAAAAGACAAACGGTCCCCAACATAGTGGCCAAACCATTCTAATATAGACTGGACGTAGAAAAAAATTGTAGAAAGTTCGCCTCTTATAACTTCAAAACGTGAAGGCTCTATCCAATCAAATTCAGTTTTCACTACTTCGAAGTCTGGCAACATTCCAATAAGAGAACTCATACAAATATGTTGATCAGTTTCGGAACAACAAACCCGCCCGGGACCCGAAAAGATAAGGAATCTCCTTTTTGAAAAAATCAACCCACACAATTCCTGAAACGATACATCTTCCCAAAACATTCCTTGAATCCACGGAGCCTTTGCTCCTGAATTAATGATTAACGTTGCCGAAAGTGCTGATGTAAGGAAGGATACTACTGATAAAATATGCGAGTAGTATGTGATTTTCACGTAACTCCGCCTCGCGTCTAATGGAAAGTGGAGTTTATTACGGAATTTGTGAAACTGCTGTGCAACCTTCGTATACAATTGCGGGATAGTCAATGAATATTCAGGTAGGCGCATGAGAATGTTTAGTTTTTATAAACAAGGTGCATATGAGAGGTTTACTTTCCTGTCCAATAGTTTGTAACTGTTTACTTGATGTTTCCTAATAGCCAGCATTCCGGGGCGAATGGTTTCCCTCCTTAAATTGTCCATCAGACGCTAATGCGCTCCTTCTTTTTGGGCAAGGACGGCTGATCAGCACCGTAGTTAAGTGGCACTCAGACAGCATATAACGCCACTCTCAGTCACACAGTTCAGATCACGTGGTCACGTGCAGCATATAAGGCCACTCGTGTTTCAGTCACACAGTTCAGATCACGTGGTCACGTGCTGAATGGCTAATCTAGTGATGATTTCTCAGATGGAAGTTCCACTCACTTATTCTGAGCCACTTGTAGTTTGTTGTCAGTGGTGCACGTCCAATGAACCTCCAGGAAGATTCGTACCCTCACCCTCCACGCCAATGTTTGAAGACTAAATGGTCCGGCAACAACTGGAAGATCCGAAATTGTGATTCATTCGCACAAAATCTCTTTTGCTAGCGGAATTCTCATCACTTGTCCTCCACGTGTTGACTGGTCTTCCGAATATAGACTTCTCAGATGGAAGACTCACCTGTCGTGTGAATTATCCTTCCTTCTTCCTTCATTTAGCACCTGATCACGTGATGTGACTTCCATGATCGATGATGATGTGTGATGTTATAACCCATTTATAACCCAGTCACTCAGAATGCAGGTCAGACATTTGTGACCAAACAGTAGGGTGTTCAGCTATTCACCGGGAGATGACAGTTTGGAGTCTTCGTTGAGATTCGTGAAATACGCATCGATTAGAATCCCCAGCTTGTTGGTGGTGTGAGGAGATTTTGGAATTTCTGTGGAGATTTCGTCCTGTAAGTGAAGCCAGTCTATGCTGAAAAGCCGAGCAGCAGTGTAGAGCAGTTTCATCCTTTTTGGGAATCATCAGCAGTGCGCATCCCACGGAACTCCGGCGAGATTCGAACCCGCGTCCTCCTGGCTAGTGGTTTGGAAACTTAACCGTTCGGCCACGAGTGGCTGATCAGCAAAGTGATTAGCTCGCACTTAGACAGAGTGAACGATGAGCGGCGCTATATTCTGTCTAAATGGGAGTTACTCACACTGCTGATCAGCCACTCGTGGCCGAACGGTTAAGTTTCCAAACCACTAGCCAGGAGGACGCGGGTTCGAATCTTCCTTGCTACTAGTCCGCTGACGTCATTCAACACAAGCAACGTTTCTGAGGTATCGCTGGTAAAAAAACCCGAAGAAGCCTCACATCATTTGTCCACAGTGGCCACGTCTCGCAACCGTACAACAAGACACCCTTAATGTTTTCTGGTACACGCAACCGTTTCGGCCCGGTGATTGCCATTTGACGTCACAAGTAATGCCAATTGGCAAACGTGATTCCAGCCATCGAGATCTAGGCACTGACTTCATCAGACACATTTCCGTCAGAGCTAATACAACTACTGAGGTATGTAAAATTCTCCTCGACCTTCTGTGACTCTCCCTGAATTGTAAGGAATATGTTCAGAGACGGCACGTTATGAAGCATGACTTTGAAGCTTGAAAGTGCAAGGCGCATGCCGAAAGATAATATGATGGTGGTCAGTCTATTCAACAAAGCTTGTGCTTCTCCTTTGTCTTCAAAGATGAAGGCGATGTCGTCTGGGTACTCCAGGTCGACAGGCTTTTGTAGAGCTCACCATTCACTCTCAAGTTCTTAGAAGTATGTGAATATGGGGAGCGGATTATGTTCAAAAACTTCTGGTGCATACCCTTTTGACCGATCGACAAAATCAAACGCACCCTTGAAGTCAAGGAATGTGGGTCGTCTGTACATGTGGCGTTGCTCTCACACCTGGCGGAGTGTGAAGATTTGGTCGACGCAGCCTCTACTCGGCCGAAATCCCTCTTGGTTCTCACGAATCAAGGATTCCCGTGCTGCCTTGAGATGGAGAAGAATCGATGACGCCAGAAGCCTTGTCACAATAGGAGGCAGACTAACAGCTTCGTGGTTACTACATTCACTGCGAGTACCCTTTTTGAAAATGAGCACTACTATCGACTCACCCCAGTTGTCTGGGACGGTCTGTTTCTTCCAGAAAACCCTAAATAGACTAGACAGGCATTGACTGAAGAATTCACTGCCATCCTTAAATACAGAACGTAGGAGGTCGTCAGGACCAGGGGCACGATGACGCCTGAGTAGAGATATACACTCGAACACTTGTGAGGTCGAAGGTGGTTCCATTTTTACAGTCCACCTTACTGTTGAAGGTTGACGGTTCTGATTTGGGGTAGTTTTAACAGCAAATCCAAGGGCCTATCAGAGATCCAATTTTTGGATGAGGTTGGATGGGTTTTACTGCAGACAGAAGTTCCCGCTTTGAGTCGCACTTGAAATATCGGTTGACACTGGGCATCGGACCATCCGACAGGTCTTTGGGAATACTTCTTGTTGGTTCTTTGGAGTTCTCTGTCCATTAAGTTCTCAATGGCTGAGACAGTTGTATGTGTTTTGCGTAGACCTGAAAAGCGCAATGAAAAGCAGCAGCGCTTAAGTAAATGGTCGGAGTCCACGTTGGCATTCCTCAAGGAGCTGTAGGGGATGATCGACTCTCATCAGCGGTAACTGACGGCGATGTGGTTTATTTGGATTCAGGGCTGGTTCGTTGGTGCCAAGCGGTTTCCACCCAATCGGGTCTCAGCAGCCCTTGGTCTGAATGTTCGTGACACCAGCAACCGCGACGATGCTTGAGACTTTAGGTTCTTGTAAAAGTGCCCGTTGGGCATCATGGAAACTCTCCTTGAAAGTTTCAGGGATACGGTGCTTTGGGGGCCGGACCAGAGATTTTTGGATTCTTTCACGAACGTTACAAAACAAACCGCCCAGAGGCAACTAGAAACGGGTATCCAATCAAGGAGAGACGCTTCTCTTCCATCGCGTAATGCAATACCCACGCCACCATACGCAGTTACAGTGGCCTGTACGTCACTGGATGTGATCAACCGAAACCTGGAAAAGAGCGAGAAGGTAGGCAGTTCATTCCCAGCACTTGTGTCCTGCATCCTTTTTCCTGACAGACAGCATAAATCGATGCAGAAAGGATCAGTCACACAAGTAAGAACCGCTTAATTTCCTGCTTTTTCAATGTGCGAACATCAAAGGTAGCGATGAAGTCCGAGTTCCAGTGTTTGAAGGGCACCTTGCGTTTTCGTTGAGGACTATTGGCACTATCTGGATAATTTTTTTTATCATGCAGAATTTTTCACTTTGGCTCCGCTATCTATGATGCTAACGAGAAAGAATGATTTGGTTTACGCAACTGTTTCGCTTTCGTGGACAACGGATAGGTGCCTGGAGCCGGTTGACGACAATATACAACGGTAGATGTGACATGGCAGTATTTTTTTGTTGTTCCAGGAAACTACCAGAACTGGGCCGGAGGGCGATTGAGTTCCTCATACAAAGTCTCAAAAGCGTGATCTCAGTGCAGAGGTGTTTGGTCATGCAAGTCGCCACGTTTGTTCCAACCCTCAACCTGGAGTACCAGGAGACCAGTAGCTCGTCAGACCTCTAAGACTGCGAGCTTCACATGGATACTCTCCAGTATGACCCGGTGGTTAACGGAGGCACACAAGCCGTCACACCACGGTAAGATTTACTCTATCTATGATAAAGTACGCGTATCTAGCCTTAAGTTATCGACCGAGTCAAGTTTGATACAGGAAATTCCACTAGCATATGTCAGCTGTGGTTGTCGCAGAAAATCTTTGAAATGGTATTCTACAAATACATCAGCATTGGATGTTTTTTCCGACAGAACGATGTCTCGATCAACAAACAAGATTTAATACGAAAAACCCTTTTGATAGGGATGTGAGAAATGAATCCGTACCAAAACGAATCTCTCCATGACAATACGAGCTTAAAACGTCAATCAGACCGGTCCCTGGTATTAGTTAGCGAACTGAAACACTGGTCGGCGAGTGCAGATGCCCCCAGTTCCCAAAACTCCTTCCCATTACAGAGAGGCTTTAAATACCTGGTTGGTTCGATAGAACCATCCAATCTGGGCAACTTGTGAGCGCGTAGATACCTTGGAACAAGTTTTACTATGCCTTCTTTGACGTTCGCATAGTTCACATACTAACTGTTATCAAGAATCCACCGTCATTCTACAAGTGCGTACAGAGACCCGCTTCATTGATTTCTTATCCGTTTTCCATTTCCCACTAAAAGCAAATCAGAGCTTTCATCCCCGTCGGTCGCTTAAAACCGCAAATTTTGTAAACTCTGGAGGGCTGGAGCTGTGGATTCCACACCAAAATCGCACGTCTAAAATACACGCAGATACGGAACTATTATTCAATTAATTGCATTCATAACCAAATGAAGAGGAAACTGGTGAATGAATCGACCTGCCTGTAACTTTGGAGCAGAGTATTGTGACCTTCAGTGGTGAAACTAGTTTACTTAAGATGACCTTGAAGGACTAATGCGCGAGTGCCGTTACGCAAGAAAAGAATACCACCCCTTCCATAGCCCGGCTGCTGATGGTGGCTTTCTGTGCGATAGAAGCAGATGGGTGGTTGTACAGGAAGCTGGCAGCCATAATTATTCTGGGAAACCGTCTGGTTCTAGTTATCTTTCTGAATGATTCACAGCCTACCTGATCACTTGCAACCTGGAAGACGATCAAAACTTTACTGCGCCAGAAAACGCCAAATGTCAACCAACCAAGTGGAACATAAGGTTGACGGGAACTCGGGGACTGCGCCTACCTGATGAGCCCCAAGAAGGGCGAAACCGGTCGTGGGCTGTCGAAGAATTTTCAGCAACCTTATGAGTAGTGCATTACGTATAATTTTCATTAACCTTATGAGTAGTTCATTACGTATATACAAATTGCTGGTTTGTTGTCAAATACTGTAACTCTGGTGGTTTAACTAGGCTTATTCCACCAGGATATATGATTTCTCGAATGTTTCCATCCACAACTTGTACAATGAACAAAAGAAGTCTTTCGAAAGTTAGGCCAGTAGATTGGACAATGTTCCAACGGATTGTGCCGTCGAAGTTGCCGTTAGCCACCTCCTCAATTGTAACCCTAAAGAGTCTCACCAAATGGTGCAGGACCTTCAGAGTATGACCTCGTACTTTCACAAAATTCCGGCCTGCTTCATGAGCTGTCTTGCTTGATTGCTGAAGTAACTAGAGAGATTGAGGCCTGTTATCGTGCAACCCTGAGGTCACATCTCACTGTCCTCACGGACGCTGTTACTTGTTTAGCGAATCGATTTTGATATCTCTCTGCCGGCCGAAGCGACAGTGTTCCCCATGATCTCACGGACATGCTTTGTTTCATTTGGTTGCACTTTGTTCCTCCAGAAGCTCTAGCAGAATGAAGCTCACCCTGTCACTTTTACGGCCACTGAACGTAAGTAGACAGGAGCAAACGATCTCTTGGTGCCATATTCCAGGTTGCTGAAGGCTCTTCGGCAGCCCGGAACCGGTTCTATCCCTCTTGGGGCTCATCGGGTAGGCGCATCCCCCGAGTTTCCGTCAACTTTATGCTGTGCTTGAAAACAAATCGTACGAAACTCGTTTAATACCCCCATTTGCGTACACCTACTCCCAGTAACTTGTAAGCAGATAAATTTGAGTTAACCCTGACGTAATTTGGCACCAAATGCGGTCTTCCCTCAAAAATGCATCTGACAATGACTATGGTATGGGAGCCTTGTAATTCTTTAACGATTAACGCATTATTTTGTAGCATTATTAACCATTGGCATTATTGTTATTCGTTGTTTAGTACTGCCACACCTTTTGTCATTCTGTCTTGTACTACCTCGCAATATGAGCCTACTCTAGGTTCCCGTTCCTCGTACACCCGTCCACTTGCCGACTTGCCGATTTGAATGCACACCTAGAGAGTGTGAAAGAACCGAATACCTGGGATGGGTACATCGTACCACCAACTGAGTTTACTCGTCACCTTTGGTCAGTTTTTGCAAGTTCGAATGCACTCACCGCTGGTGGCGTGCCTCGTGATAAACTGTACGTATAATTGTTCTCCTCTCTGATAATACTTCAGAGTTGTCACACACACACACACACACACACACAAAAGAATTCCACCGACTGATTCATTCTAAAGTACGGAACTCAATGATATAGGGTTTCGTTTGCACACATTGTCGAGTTGTGTATTTGTCCATTCGTTATGACAACTGCCAAAGCACACAAGCGATTAGCCCGAAATTTATCACGCTGCGTGACGGACTCTGCACACTGCCTTCATTCTGTGACCGAATATAGAAGGTTTAAAATTTACTTGCAGAAAAGAATACCGCGTTCAAAGCAGATGTTCCTCGATAGAAAACGTACTTTGCACGAGTTTTAACAGCCAGATACGTTTATCTAGGACAGCTACACACACATTTAAGCGGGTGCTATAGGACCACAAGTGCGACCATTTCGAGAAAAAAATATCCTGAAGGGACTCGAGTAACAAAAAAGAAATCAGGCCTGTTTCACATTTGCCAAGGTGTCGAATAACCTGGCCTGATATTTTCGGTCAGTGGCTCTATAAACCCTCTTGACCATAGTTCGGCTAATGCTCTCCCGTTTACGTTTACCAACGCACACCTTGCGGGGTCACCGCGCAGATTTGGCCCGTCAGACTACAACCTGCAATTTCCGCGGTCCAAAAGGTTCAACTGGAGGGCAGTACACTGTTCCTTATGAGGCAGTATGTGAGTCCTGGGAGCCTTAAAGTAAAACTGCGAGTCTTACGTCGTCTACTGTTGATATTTTGTAACAAAGGTAATGCCTCAGCTCAGTTCACGGTCTGAAACTTCCAGGCTGGAGTTCTCGTCAAAAGAACCACCAAAGGTGCACAAGGTTTATTAAACTCTTAAAAACATATGTATAGCGCGTCGTATTTAAAGCGTATGAAGCGACAACATTTTCTAAATTCCAATGACTTATGGATGTCATGGCATTGGCAAACCGTATTCGACAGATGATGAATCGTGATTGGCTGTTGATCCCAAACTTTCCGCCAATCAGAGCTTGACTTGATGCTGGATCGACAAGCTGCCCGATCTTCCGACCAGTAGCATGCGGGTTAGGTTTCTTGGCGTAGCAGGGCCTAACTGCGAGGAGTAAAAAAGTTTTAGTGCGGGATTAGGCCTAACACATTAAATGACGGCGGTAAATCATAAAAAAATATCCTGAAGGGACTCAAGTAACAAATAAGAAATCAGGCCTGCTTCACAATTGCCAAGGTTTCGAGTAACCTGACTTGTTATTTTCAGATCAGTGGCTCTATAAACCCTCTTACAATATTCTGATGTAGACCATAGTTCGGCTAATGCTTTCCCGTTTAGTTTACCGATGCACACCTTGCGGGGTCACCGCCCAGATTTGGCCTGTCAGACGACAAACTGCAAGTTCCGGTTCAAAAGGTTCAACTGAAGGGCAGCAGACTGTTCCTAATGAGACAGTATGTGAGTCCTAGGAGCCTTAAAGTAAAACTGCTAGTCTTACGTCGTCTGATGTTGATATTTTGTAACAAAGGTAATGCCTCAGCTCAGTTCACGGACTGAAACTTCCAAGCTAGTGTTCTCTTCAAAAGAACCACAAAAGGTGCACAAGGTTTATTAAACTCTTAAAGACATATGTATACCGCGTCGTATTTAAAGCGCATGAGGCGACAACATTTTCGAAATTCCAATGACGTATGGATGTCGTGGCATTGGCAAACCGTATTCGACAGATGATGAATCGTGATTGGCTGTTGATCCCAAACTTTCCGCCAATCAGAGCTTGACTTGATGCTGGATCGACAAGCTGCCCGATCTTCCGACCAGTAGCATGCGGGTTAGGTTTCTTGGCGTAGCAGGGCCTAACTGCGAGCGGCAAAGCGGTATAGGTGTAGAATTATAACTAACACGTCTTATTTGAGTCTTTTTGACGTAGCTCTGAAGTCGGAAGGTCTATTGCGGTAGCCGCACTGGTTTACTGATCCTGCCTGTCCAGCGTCGATGCCATCAGGAAACTGTCCCCAGTGCAGTGTGAGGAAGGACCTGTGGGAGCATAACAAAACCATTTGTAGGAACTTGCGGGAGTACTAATTCCAGAATGATTTGACATCACTCTCAAGTGAATAGTTCTCTTCCTAGCCTGGTGCGATCATTCTTCACTTGAGTTCCACTCTAATTAGAGCTCATGAGCGTTGCGAAGCATTGGCCGCGTCGGGGTTTGAACCGCGGACATCCTGCTCCGTAAGCTGACGCCTTAATAAAAGAGCTGTCTCGAGCTTGAGCTGTTATATTTGATGCGTAAATACAGGGATGTCAGGGGGCTCAGGAGGGGAGCTATGCATTGAAGACAACAACTTGAGTGCGTGAGCGCTACTAAGGGCGCGTCTGGGCCATTGTGTCAATGTCTCTAACCATTGATGTGTCCCGTCTCGTGGTCCTCATCCAGGGTGACGGCAATAACCAGGACAGCTGAATTGACTCTTATGACTTTCATACTTCGCTGCCAAGTTGTAGTATGACCTTCCACGGTTCGTTTCCGCCCTTCGTATGGTTGTGCGAAAAGGGTTCTTCGAGAAAGTCAATGGATTGGCATACAAAGCATTTGACCGAGCCAGCGCAAGCTATGGAGTGTGATCAGTTCATTTGTCGTCGACGAGTTGTCTCTTGCGAAAACCATTCGACATGCTTCAGCATTACTGATCCGGTGTTCTCAACAGACTCAAGCAATGCTTCAAGGCATCGATGGTCAAACACTGAATGTTTTTAACGTCCTTGGCGCGCAGAGGCCAGGTCTCTGACATGTATAATAAAGTGGAGCGCACCGCAGTATCGTAAACTCTACTCTTGAAGGATAAGCTAACGTCATGCCTGCGCCGCGGGCGGTAAAGCTTCACGACAGTTCCTCTGGCCTTCCGAATCCGGATGGCTAATACAGCTGCCCAGGTAGAAAAATTCATAGACGAAACCCATCAAATTTCTCCAAGAAGTAATTCAGTCCATACCTCATTGGCTGGTGTCCACAAATTGTCACTAGTGTCATCTGGATTGAAATAGCTGACCTTGTTAGCACAGTACTTTTGGGATTTAGACGTCTATGTGATCAACTCTCTGAGCGCCCGATCTGTTTTCTGTTCTGTCCTGTCAAAACCCCACAAGATGGACCACTGTTGACGTTCGTACGCGGATTTAACCCGATATCAAAGGACAGAAACGTTGAAGCTGCTCGGTGTACCCATAACTGACAAGGCGATCAGATCATGATAAACCTTCCACAACTTAAAGAAGATACCCCGAAGGCAGCAACCGCAAGAACAAGCCAGAAGAAGAATAGTTCTACCTTGTAGTAAGATTGTACCTGACTAGATTAGATTAGATTATTAGGTCAAATTGGAATCCCAAAAAACTATTACCACCTTAGAGAAACAGACCTCAGGGCTGAAGGACAACATTAGTAAGACCAAGAGGAACATCTTGGTAAACCAAACCAACTTCAGCCACTGCGACAAGTTCTATGTTCGGCAAACTTGAGGAAATCTATGCACTGTCAGAAGTCTTGATATCTACCCTTGATCTTCATGCATGAAGACCAGGAAGGTTACCAGTTCAAGCTGAAAATCGTAAAAAAAACTTGGCATGAGGAGACGGGACGCACAGAGGGAAATTTCCAGAAGTGTGGCATTTCACGACGGATTTGACCAAACCAACATATTAAACTGGATGCAATGCACCACCACCTGCAAAGCAACATCTGAAATGGACTGCTCAAAGAGGGCCTTCGATCGTACTAACACATCAAGAAACATTAAATTCCCTTAAGTCACACTAACAGAGGTCACAAAGTAAAACCCAGACAGGTCAAGTTCTAACACAGACTGGTGGAAGAGACCAGGATACGGGATGACAGATTAACCAATAAAAACGAACGACCGGACAACCAATCCTGATCCAAGGTCACCCCAGCTAGCTATACGTATATTAACACACACGCACCACTACTGAAAGCCCAAACACCGACGCACCGCTACACTCAACTCCGCACCCTAGCAATGCACTGATGACGTTACCTCAACTGGTGATAAAAAGTTTACGAACAAGTTGCCCAGCTCAGCGAACAACCAGCAATGACCTATAATTAATTTCTGTCACTTAAATGGGAAAAGTTTGGAACTGACTGAGAATGGGTTTGGTAAGCAATCGGTAAAAACGATCGATTGTTTATCAACCCCTTCTGAAGCAATTTCTGTCAAGTTCACGTGAGCTTCTGTCGTGTTCGCTAATCATCCACACAAACACACACTACTGCTTGTCAGACTGAATGTGACGCCATGAGTACCACTATTCCGTTTCGCTATTCGCCTATTCTTTCAAAAATGAACTCCAATCATACCTGTGACCAGGGTTATGAGAAAAAAGCAGCATTTTCAATTATCTGTGACCGTCCGCTACCAACCTTTCATCTTCTTAAATCCATTGGTTTTATACACCGCTGATGTTACCAAGTATGCAACTCACCATCAGTAATGTATTTTCCGCCAACAGGTGTGGAGGGTACGCACCTCCCGTGAAATGTTTAAACCGATCTTTCCAAAATGTTCTTTGTTTAAACCATCGGCTGCATTTGTCCAGCCCGGCAGTATCTCAGCCCTCGTGCTTCCTTCGAGAGACGCAACAACTAGGCACTGAAAGGGTGTTACAAATGAACGGTTTTTTTTATCAAGGCATAGTATTCTGAGCGTGTTTATCACTCTTCGCGTTCCCCCACAACACCGACGCTTATTGGTTAAACGCTCATCTGGACACGCTCTCCTCGTGGAATCAAAGCAAATGAATACAACCATTGGGGCTTGAGCAGAAAAAAACATTTCTTTTGGAGTCCAATTCGCTCGTCCCTGCGACTTGACCCTGTTCGGCGTCGCACAGAAAAGAAGGATGAAACATGACGTGTAGAATTCCAGGGGGAACATGATATCTCTGTAAAAATGGACTTTGGTTAGTGCTCAGTAATTCTGCTCGTTCACAAACTGTATGAGTAACACTTATCATGAGACAGCCGAATTGTGAGTCACGTGAACTATTTTTCTGCTGGAAAACGGATATGGTTACGTTACTCACGAGCATTTTATCGATTGCCATAAGCGGACGATGAGGGGAGGTTGTGAGCGAAAATAAAGCTCCAAAAGTCAAATTTGTGTGTTTACGAGGTCGTCGGTGTAATGCCTTCCTGGGCGGTGTGATTCCTTGTGACAAGAATGGAATTTAATAACTGCGATAGTTGAAATACACGCCAGTTCACAAAAGCCGATTCGACGATGGCCATTAGACGTAAGTTGAAGAGGGCGGAGTGAACGACGCATCCCTGATTTACCCTGGGGAGGTATCAGGAAGGTCAGATTCCTTACGTCTTGGATGACGAATTCAAAGGCTTTGGTAAAGGCTACAAAGAGGGACAGGTAACGGCTGGAAATTTTTTGGCACAATTTTTCCTGAGGCTGATGTGCTGCATACAGCAAACACAGTGCCCCACCAGTAAGAGAATCACAGTGTTATTTAGGGATGTGTGCTCTGAAAACATCAACAGTCATGCTGCTGAATAGGATTCGTGTCAAAAATGGAGCGAGATGGCTCAAGTGGTTAGAGCGCGAATTTACTGACTAGAAGGTCCGTGGTTCAAACCCGACATCTGCCTCTCAACTTCCCCTGTCTAGGCTTGGTCAACCTGGAAGTATCCTAGCCCTCGGTGGCATGGCAGCTGGGCACCGAAAGGATGCTACAGCTGAACGATTCAGGCCAAAACCATCTGTGATTTCTTTACTACACGTACCTGATGCGTCGTGTTGCAGGCGTGTCATTTGTAGCTGCCTTGCCATCCATTGGTTGCGTGTTCACCCGTTCTACCTCTCCAGTAGTTCACCGATGATGTCCTCTCGTTTGTTGAAGAAGCGTTTGCAAGTTAATTTCCAAGTTGTCTGGTTAGCAACGAATAACTAAATGCTCACAAGTGCCGTACGTGTAAGCGTCCCTTTCTCAGTACAAGTATTCTGAACTGTCAAGGGCCGCCCATGACTCACTGACGCCTGGACTCGGGAATGGAAAGGAAATTGCATCTCGCTGGCTAACATGGCGCGTACACAACATCATTTATCCCGTTAAATAAAGCACAATTCAGGACAATCCCTTCGTTAATAAACGGACTTGTTCTGTCGGAGGGGAGATGAACTATACAAAGACTTAAACCACTGCATATCTGACCATCTATCGCCTCGGTTTTCTAATTAACGTTGCATGAATAACTTGCGCTGCGAAATTGCTTTCTATATCAAATACCCATACCATAGGTCTGTCATTCTCGAAGGTAACTGCTCACAAATGAAATCAATTTGACATAATCGATCTGATCCCTGCACGCAAAGCACTCTCATATTTGCGTCGTCGATCAACACGAGGTATTCACTTTGCAAATATCTATATCATGGGTACGGACCAAAGCAAACGAGAAGATAGCCTACTTGAAATGAAGTATTGCTTGCATTCCATGTACTTCAGTCCATATTAGGTATTTTGAAATTCCTGTCTCTCCTATACCAAGTATCTTATCTGATCAACATTATTCAGACACCAAGGTAGTCGTCCATAGATGCCGTCGTGCCACCTGCCGTGCACAGTGCGTTTATTCTTGACAAAACGGAAGAAAAAACGGAGTCCTTGGACGACTCAAACTCGACCCTCGGTCAAGTGATCTACTAACTGATCAACCGCTCACGTCACCTCAAGTCACATCTGTGTAGTTATTAATTACTTATTTTTCATCTGTTGATCTATTAGGCAAAAGTTTACAAGTGTGAAGAACAACAGATGTCCTGGATAAATCAGTTAATAGGCTCGAGGTCATTGGTCAGATTGCACCTTCCTCAGTGAAAAACTGACTTCAATCCTTCTTCAAGTTCGAAATTCGTTTCCCAGATGACTGCTTGATTTGAATGCTAATTTTAGACACCCATGTCAATACATCTTGAATCGAAGTAGAATGAAGTGCTGTTTCTGGTTACTCATCGTTGTCAAATCGAAAGATTAACTCACAAACAGAACCCTTTTATTAAACGTTAGCTTTCTCATTGGCTCCTACAAAAGCGATGCAGTACTTTTCAAGCAACGGACTAAGGGTTGTCGACGCATACGCGAAAAATCGTTCGCATGCTTCAACTACTCGTTTCTTCCCAGTAGTCAAACTTCCATGGAAATATCTTTCTGACAGAATATCAGACGAGTGCACGGGAGGTGTGCAATCAATTGCAAGAAGTACGCTTCTAGACTAGCGTGTGTAGAGGTCCACAAAACAAAGTTAAAAGCTTTTTCAACACACTTTGTGCACAACTCGACAGGACTGAAGGTCAAAAGTGTTTCTCTTCAGTTTTTCGCAGAAGTTCGTCTACCTGTAAAACTCACTCAGTACTTACCATAAAGTTCTTGACCAGTGTCTTTTACCCAGAACAAAAACACGGGAGCAAAAATTCCGGGGACAGTATAAAAAACAATGTTCCCAAGATCCAAATGGCCATTATGAATGATCGAGGCATTGAGCACAAGCTAACGTACCAATGACCTCTAAATTGCTGTGGATGATCAGCAACCCGTAAGTAGTATGGCAATTCCAGCATCGTAAATAACAGCTGTGCAGTCATGAACTCATTCCAGATGCAATTAATTTAAAAATCTGATGCAAGCAGTTGCCTTCGAGTGTAAGAGACTTACTGTGAGCGACAAGTGCGGCACCTGATGATCAAAACGAGTTTTTTGTCCAGATAAAATTTGAATGAAACAAACCAGACCAACCGAAGGTTGGAACGGAACGAGCGTCACTTCTGTGTGATTTTTCGGAATGGAATTTCGTTTCTCGAGGGCTGGTTGTATGAATAAATCAGCTACGTCTGATAGAAAGAACCAGCCCGAAAGGTGCTCAGAGTGGAGGATTTTGTACTTTTCTGTTGGGCGCCTCCACCTGCCTCCGACTAGGACAAATTTTATTCAGATTGAGCGTTAAGAAAAACAGTAAACTGTACCTGCGAGAAGAAGAGTGACATTTGGACGGTGTTCCTTATGGTACTGAAACTGTAGCTACCTACCCGGAAGGAGGCATCAAAGAGGACGTGAAATTCTGACCCTCCCCGCACGTTGTTCTTGCCTCAGACTAAGGGGCTCATGGCAGACGCCTACTTAGAAGGGTTCCTGGTGAGGAACTGCCGCACACTGTGGAGTGTGCGTCCAAAATGCATGAATACCACATGATGGAGCTTACAATGTAAGGTGAGGATAGTATTCCATGCTTGGAAAACGCCTATAAAGTTTTTTCACGGAAACCGAATCCTAATGCTCAAACGCCAACGGGCATCTGACTACACGTTTGCCGCCTTGCCTTCCGTTCCCACCTAAATGACGCGGTGACAAGCCACCAACCGGAAACTGTTGTCGATGAAGGCATGACATTGAAACCTGGAGGAGACCTAGGTATGGAAGAACTAGTAAGCTGGTGAACATCAACATACCTGTGTACATAGTTGCATACATATCTCATTCTACTTATCATCAGAAGCTTGCAGACATCATTGCACTTCACGGGCACCAGTCATCATTCCGACAACTCTTCTACACTTGTAATTTCTTCCCTGATTAAGAGGATGAGATTTGGAAATTTTAAAACAAGATTTCATCCTATAATTGGAGCCAGTAGAGAGGCAATTTTCGGCTGTTTCATCCAATCACCAGCGGCTTGCACCTCACAAATCTCTGGAGAGATTCGAACTTGCCTCATCCCGGCTAGTCGTTGGACAGGAGCCCTTCGGCCACAAGCGCCTGGTCGCCAGTGTGATGAAACCAAAATGATACAGGACATAGCGCTCTCCATCTTCCGGTGACGGAATCCAGATCGTGTGGTTACTTATTGATTGGCTCTTCGTGTGACAACTTCTAAAATGGGTAGTTCACTAGTCACGTGAATTATTCTGCCCACCGATCTATTTGTAACCTGTTAGTGGTACAAGTGTAAGGAGGAAAGCCCTTCGTTACTAGTAAACACCAACTAACTATTGGACATGCTGATTCGTTCTGATTTGTTCGAAAAGTGAAGAATCAACAATGATAACACCGACATCGTCACACAGAAGGAAGCTACGTGTAGACGTAACACACTACTCATTAGGTTTCTGAAATTACTTGACAGCTTATGACCTCTTTTGCAATTTTGGTTCAAGTATAACACAAGTTGAGGAAAACTCGGGGACTTTGCTTACCTGAAGAGCCCCAAGAAGGCCAGAACCGGTCTTGGGTTGTCGACGAGTTTTCAGCAACCTTATGAGTAGTGTGTTACGTCCGTACAAAGTATTGCGATATTGGTGTATTTACCAAATGAAACACGAGGCAGCCTGGCACAGCAAATTCATTTGAACAAGCACATCGAAAATGAGGGATTCAGCTCGGTTCCGCGTAAGTCCCCGTGAGAATCAACTTGGTATGCAGATGAGTGTGTTGGCTGAAGAAAGCAATTTATCTATGTATCTTCAGTCTTTTTGAGACCAATAGCATTCAGTGTATATTAACTAAGAGTCTATTTCTTCAAACGTAACTGACAACACCACAGTTGGCTCCGCGCAAACCATCTGACGGAAAATACACATTTGTCCGGCTCGCTACTTTGATCCATGCGTCTTCTCGAACTTTCGTGGATATTCATTGACTATCACGCAATAGTAAACGAACGCTGCAAGGCAGTCCCATAGTTTCGGTGATAAACCTCACCTCCATCGGACGCGAGACGGAGCTTCCAGTAAACCACGTACTACTTTCATGCTCCAGCAGTAGTATCCGCCGCTGCACAAGCGGTCAATCCGCACGTGACCACGTGATGTGAATTGTGTGGTCGAATGATGGGTGTCAGTCAGTCACAATCACCGCTCGTGGTCGAACCATTTAGCTCTCAGCTACTATTCACAATGGTGAGAGTTCCAATCTCCCTGTAAATTTTTGCATTGTACATCGCCGAGGATTCCCACCAAGAGTGAGACAGCCGTACAGTGTCTCTCGGTTTTTCAGCATAGATTGATTTCACTAGACTGGCATAACTTCCGCTGAAAATGTGTTTCCACGTTATTGTGAACTTATTGTAACCTAGGGGCTCCCATCCTGTTAAACGAGTTCTTACCTATATATGTAATGCACTACTCATAAGGTTGCTGAAAATTCTTCGACAGCCCACGACCGGTTTCGCCCTACTTGGGACTCATCAGAAAGGCCCAGTCATAAAAAACGGGAGATTCAGTTGGGTTCCAGGTGAGTCTCTTGCAAAACCAAATTGATTTGCAAATTACTGTATATCTCGAAAACAGTCCAATTTAGGTTCAAGTAGAACATAAGGTTGACGAAACTCGGGGACTGCGCCTACCTGAGGAGCCCCAAGAAGGACGAAACCGGTCGTGGGCTGTCGAGGAATTTTCAGCAACCTTATGAGTAGTACATTACGAATATACATGTATTGTGATATCTCGAATACCGCAGCAACTGAAACATGAGGCGGCCTGATGCAGCACATTCAGTTGCCTGAAAACATCACAAACGGGAGATTCAGCTGGGTTCCAGGTGAGTCTCTCGCAAAACCAAATTGATTTGCAAATTAGTGTATATCTCGAGTTCTTACCTACTTCATCATGTGTAACTAGGCGGTGATCGGAACAATTTTACCGTTGCTTGGGGGAACTTTATTATTATTTGGAGTGGATGGTCTTCATCAACCTAGCCTGGGAAGGATGACGCCCGGAGGAAGTTCACGGGCTGTATGTGGTTCAGAGACCTTGACCTAAGCAACCTAAACAGACGAATAGGTCAGTAATGGTCTTGTTCACCTGGCGTGTTCCTCATTCTGCACCCCTTTAGACAGTTTGAATTTTAGCGATGGACTGCAGAAGTGCAAAATGATGTTCTTCCCATGACAAGGAATCCGAAATTTATTGAGGCACAAATATTAGGAGGGACAGCTGGGAATGATCGCAGCTGCGCTGATGATCCCGGATGTCCTCGTCAGACGTGTTTCCTGATGTATCGCCCGAACTAATGGGAGTAGGCTGGAATAGAGTTTCTTACGAGGAGAAGCGGATAATGCAAACATGTTTAGTGGTGATCGAGCCACAGAAAAGTTGATGGAATTGTGTTTGCTGCTGCGTTTATTCGTGGTTAGCAGGCACATTTGCCACGTATGTCAAAATTCAATTGCGAGTTGTCATGCGCATACAGTCCAAATGGTCAATGGTCACATTATCAGGAAGAACACCTCTGAAAATGACCTTCATTTGTGGTAATAGCTCTGAATAGAGTGGCTTTTAGGCTTGTGTACAATCAGGACGACTCAAGTCTGTCAGTTGCTAACGCTGTTCGCAAAATCAAACCGCCAAGCTGTATACGTCGTATTTTACACTTGGGTACAAAGGGTTTTTGACAAGACTTTACTGGTTGCATTGTGTTGAAACTAGTTAGTAGTTGACCAAGCTTTGGAAATGTTGAAAACACAATGATATATGACCACCATCCGCTTGTCTCTTGTATCGATTCGTTTGCTTACCTCATGATTCTGCTGGGAGGGTGATCATTTCCTCTCTTCAGAGGTGAATGTGATTAGTACTTCCCTCTTTATCCCTCACTTTTTACTGTTCCATGCTGAGTTGTGAACCATTTGTGGCACATCCTCGTATTCTGAGATGTTTGAAAATGAAGAA